>OY804597.1:803891-951076 GCA_963680895.1 Fragum sueziense | reverse complement strand
CCCCTTTTTATTTTTATTACAAATTTCTGATTCGTAAAAAATGTGGACATGGTAGGGTGGGACTTATTCGACTAGGAGAAATGATAAGAAAAATCAACTGTTGGGCCAATTTGTACCAGGGATGTTGCTTGAGTGACTCTTTGTAACAATAATATTGTTTGTGAATTTTTGATTCGTTAAAAAAATGAGTGTGGCAGGGTAGGGCTTATCAGACTTAAAAAAGTCTTACAGAAATTCTTCAAAAATCAATTATGGGGCCAATTTAAACCAAGTATAGCAAAATGCTCATTGAGTTACTCTTTTCAAACACTTTGTTGTAAATTTTTGACAGGTTAATAAATGTTGATGAGGCAAGGAGGGGCTTAAAATATTAAGCATATTAATGCTTGTAATGTATCATTCTGATGTTTCAAAATTTAATTGTAAAAGTTAAATCTTGGTTATAAAAATCAAACTGGAACAGCACATGATATTCAATATTTAAGATGTCACTACATGCAATATGATTGAATACTAATGTGACTTCATTGCATTCATTGGAAATTATGAAACTTTATCAACAATAGTTTGATACGACTTATATATTTGTTCACAACAAAATTTATATCATACACAATCAAATACAGGAAGCACTCAGGTGAGCGATATCAGTGCCTTTCAGGCACTCTTGTTTTAGCGTTTTTCAGTGTAATTGGCGTAGTTATGTAAACTCTAGACTTCTCATGTGTGTCATTAGTCTGACATTGTGATCTAATCGGAGTATCTTCACCCTTTTCTCTGTGATTTAATGAAAAGTCTTCTTCGCTCAAGGCGTTTTGTTTTTCACTTTCTTGATTGCACAAACCAGTTGACTCCGGCACATTGGGGTCAGAACAATTACATTGGTGTTCGCAGTCGCAGTGACCGTCAAACCCTGAAGAATTAAACCAATCGGTTGCAGGACAATTAATCTTACTTATATTAGATTCTTGTGGCCTTGGTTCATTAACTAGACTGAAATGTGAATTCTCTAAAAGTAAACGGATACTCACAGTTTTGTCCGGTATTACCTTCTCACTCTTGCATACAAACCTATTCCAAGTTTCAAACTTCCTATCAGTCGCTACCATGATGTTAATACCATATCGATCTGCTGACGCTTGCACCTCGGCTTCTGTTGCCCATGACGAGACACGCCCGTCTGTACATTTTGCTGCCGGATATGGTAGTCGAATTCTTCGTCAACTAAATGGGTGTATCGTTCAGCATGATCTTCCATGTACTTCACAACCTCCTTTCTCACTGTTATGTGGTAATTCTGCGAACCATGTAAATATTGACTTAGGCACCTGTAGTAGCAGTTACCATCTTTACTGATACCAATAACTTTAAAGATTTTCTCGTCTGACAGATTCTCTAGTCTGTTACTGAGTACCCTAAATTTCTTCTGCTTAGTGTCTCTTAGTCGTTTTTCTTCTCGCACACTCCAATCATTAATATAACCTTCCTCCGCAGGACCTGAACAATCACGAATTTCCTGTTCTTCTCTCTCGCAGTCTTGTGTCTTTTCTTCACAAGCTTCCAGTGCAATGTCCATCAGTTTCATTGCTGCATCCCTGTTTACCTTTTCACACTTCTCACGCACAACATCATCAACATCTAGCTGAATACTCCACTTAAAATCGAAACCTTTAGGAATGATTGATGACTCCAGGCATTTTTTCAGAAAGTCAGCGTGGCTTCTATAACGAAGTTTTTTACTCACTACATTCTGTATATTCCGTAGTGGATCCATCTTTCCTCTTCAAGGAGTGGAAATAACACAATATCACAATATTATTCCTCAGGGAATACAATAAAACACTATTATAAAATACTCAATTCAATATTTCGGCAAAATTTGCCTTTTTCAAGAGTTTGAAAAACTTAATCGCACATTCAATATTTCGGCAAAATTTGCCTTTTTCAAGAGTTTGAAAAACTTAATCGCACATAAACTTAATACAAATGTTATTCCCCCTTTAATTGACTTGGATTTTAATACTTAGGCTAATAAAGCTCGTGGAGTCCTAACAATGGATATTGATGACGTATATTTGACGTAATTGATTTTTGAAGGTTGGGCATATGTAGCCGTTACAAAACAAAAAACAAGGACGCCAGCATGTTATTAAAGGGGGAATAACACTTAACATCATGCAAATTTTCCGAGAACTTCGTACAAAATAAATATGTATTATGAAAATATGGCCTTTAAATTGCCTCTATCCCAAATCTTAGCTTTCTATCTTGTGTATTGGCTAGGATGTCGACGGATTTAAAACCCCATATGTTCCATTATTGTAAATAAATTTATTATCCCCGGGACAAAAAAAAATCATGGGGTTTTGAATCCGTCGAAATCTAAGCCATTACACAAGGTAGAAAGCTAAGATTTGGCATATAATATGTAATTTAAAGACCATATTTTAATAATATATACTTATTTTTTTGTACGAAGTTCTCGGAAAATTTGCAAGATGTTAAGTGTTATTCCCCCTTTAATTGACTTGGATTTTAATACTTAGGCTAATAAAGCTCGTGGAGTCCTAACAATGGATATTAATGATCTACCCCTTCAGGTTGGTAATTTCATAGATCTACGTTATTTCTGGTTTGTAATTATTGTGCCATTTGCATTTTCGACAGCCTAGCTCGTCCCCCTTTAAAACCCCGGAGGTGTGTCTCGTTGGCCTTGACCATGTCTCGTTTTGAAGTAAAAATAGAATGTGTAAACACGCTTGTAAAGGATCGATCTATAGCAAAGGAAAGGTGGTTATTCGCCGTGTTTGAGTTTTTTATCCGTTGCAAATTGTTTTTCAATGCACACATATGAGTTCCCGAACAGTTCGGAAGCAAAAAAAAAAAAAAAAAAAAAAAAAACCTAGAATGGGCCCCTTTAACATTATCGATTCACTATGTATAAAATGTACCAGAAATCACTGTCGCTTCGATGAAACGAAAATCGAAGCGTTTCGGAGTTTCTGGATATATTATATAGGCTACCGGTAGTTAATTGTATACACATTTTTTTTTTAATATTTTAGCAATATTTCAACAAAATTGCCACTTTTGAAGAATCGAAACACAATAGAGGCAGAATATTTAAGGTCGATATGGATAGTCCAGTCAGAAAAACATTTAGGATGACAAGAATTATTATTTAAACGCGAGAAATGGCCTTCGGAATGTTTGACATTGAGACTCCAGTCAAAAAGGTCAATTCATTAATTTCCATTTCTAACAAAAATCTTAATGCAATCATTCGATATCTTTTATTTCTGGGGTAAATATGTCGTTTTGATTGTTTGCTGGTGGATCGAATCTGATATTTGCGGCTTTTCACAAATTAGCAAATTTATGATGAGTGCAGGCGTACCGAAAGTGTTCATAAAACACGACGACGGTCACACTTAAGGACTACTATTTGTCAACAAGATGGACAGCTTTATTAAGCAATATCTATAAATGATTTCATGCATGTACAAACAACCGCTAGACGAAATTTGAGTAATCACGGTGGATAACCCACGTGACCTTTGGCAAGCGTTAACACCGAAAAAATCGTACGCTTCAAATTATATTTTGTTTAATTTCTCAGCTTACACTCTATTGATTTTGACGAGATAAAGTGCACGGAACGCGCATTTGAGAGGGCTATTCCCGTTTGTAACTCACTCCGCTCCATATCCCGTGGTTTTTTTTTCAAACATTCAAGCGAAAGTTTTTTTCGGTGCATGTGAACGCTTCCCACTTTCTTTTTTCACTTACAAACAATTTGGCTCGAATGTTTGAAGAAACCACTGGATTTGGAGCAGAGTGAGTTAGCACTTGGAATAGCCCTCTCCAAGGCGCGTTCCGTGCACTTTATCTCATCAAAATCAATAGAGTATAAGCTGAGAAATTAAACAAAACATACCTTGAAGCGGACGATTTTTTCGGTGTTAACGCTTCCCAAAAGTCACGTGGGGTTCCCATCGTGGTAATCCTAGCCACTCAATTCACCACAAACAGCTATGAGGTGCTTAACCCTTTCCCAAACGACAAAATTTTAGGATGATCCACTTCAGAAACTGCCACAAAAGACAAAATGGATGTTATTTAAGATAGGATTTGTGTAAAATATGGCACAGAAAATTTTGAGACAAAAGGAGAAACTGCTGGTTATCAGCAGTTTCTTCTTTTGATGCAATGTTTTCCCAAGCTTTTCCTATTAGGGACGTCAAAACCAGGTCTTGTTTTGGAGAGGGTTAAATGAATACGATCCTAGGCCTCATCGTCAACGAAATGTCAAAGCTTTAGCACTGTGACACATATTTTGAAGCATTAAGTGCATTAGACATTCCCTATTTTATCGGAGAACTGATTAGACAGACACTATGTTTCTTAAAGGGGCTCATTCTGTTTTTATGCTTCCGAACTGTTCGGGAACTCATATTTGTGCATAGAAAAACAATTAGCAATGCATAAAAACCTCAATCTCGGCGAAAAACATCTTTCCTTTGCTATAGATAAATTCCTTTACAAGCGTGTTTACACATTCTATTTTTATTTCAAAAGAAGACAAGGTCAAGGTCAACGAGACACACCTCCGCGATATTAACACACCGTACAACCGGCTGTGTCGATGAATGTGACCTTATTTGCGAGGAATAGCCTACGTGAAAAGGTTTATTTTGTACAAGCACTGAACATTTATACGCGTATTTATCAACTATAGAATACCAAAGATCCTTTCGTTTATTTATAAAAGTAAATTCATTTGACCTACCATGCACATGACATCAGATGCCGAATCTGTCTTCGCTGACTTTCTACGCAGCCGGTTGTACGGTGTGTTAAATCTCGCTGAGCACAGATGACGTATCTCTGACGTAATTGGTTTTTGAAGGTTGGGCATATGTAGCCGTTACAAAACAAAAACAAGGACGACCAGCATGTTATTAATTGACTTGGATTTTAATACTTAATAAAGCTCGTGGAGTGCTAACAATGGACATAAATGATCTACCCCTTCAGGTTGGTAATTTCATACGTTATTTCTGGTTTGTAATTATTGTGCCATTTGCATTTTCGACAGCCTAGCTCGTCCCCCTTTAATTAATCACGAATCGCGTCTTGGACTTGTTACACAGGCGGGTTCGAGCACTGCCAAAGTGCACGATTTAGAAGACCTGACTCTTGATATCCAGTAAACCTTGGATTCCATGCTGTACCATACCCTACAGTATCTCCAAGAATGCATATTATCCACGAGAGTAGGATTCTTGGCCATGATAAATGCACGCAGAGATCACATGGTATATTTTAAAAGTTGTGATTTGTGAATTTTTATTTATGGGGTAGTTCACTTCTAAACGTCATTATTTTGTTGATTTCGAACACAGCTTTGTGAAATCTTGTCAAGTTTTTTCAAAAATAAATACATTTTCAAAGAAGCAAAACAGCATGATGTTTCATTAGAGATGTCAATTTATAGGCGAAAGGATGAGGTGGCCGTTTAGCAGTTCGGGTGAGTGTAGATATCGCATAAGTTTTGAAACAGTCATTAATTAGCCTACACTTTACCCTTTCAGGCGACAAAACGGATGTTGATTAGGCTACTATAATGACATGATTTGTGTAGTATAACTAAAACACGGAAAACATTTAAGCAAAGTAGAAAAATGTTGGCTATCATGATATTCTTCTTTTGTCTCAATATTTTGCCAAATCTGTGCTACAAGGCTCGTCAAAACCAGATCTTGTTTGGGACAGGGTTAGATAGACATTATGTACATTTGACCTTTACACTTCGTTTAACATTTGCTTTTTTTCAGTAAAAATAGAAGCAGTATTTATAGCGGACGATAATCGACCTGGCAGAGCAGCCCATGCTAATCGAATGTAATGCTCTGCCAGGTGAATTCTCGTCCGCTATAAAAATAGTAATAATGCAGTTGTGCATGGAAGTTTATTGGATAGTTAAGGTACTATATCCCTATTGAGATTCACGCAACGTCGGAATTATTCGGGGACGTCGAAAACATTCGGCGGTGGAACTTTCCACCGCCGAATGTTTACGACCGCGCCCGAATAAGTTCGGATACGTAAGGACGACACCTGAGAAAATCCGATGTTTTATGAATCTCAAAATGATCACATTACGGATATTTTACCTTAAAGGATTATAAACTAACTTACGTTGCGGGTCACTGAATACCTATTCAAAATGGTGAATAAAGTTAGAGCGGTGTTTGTGGTTTTAGTCGCTATTACGGCATTTCTAGCATCAAAATGGATTCGTTTTTACGGATATTTCCATCCAGGTCGTGTTACACACAGTGTAAATTCGTCCTACGATTATATCGTGGTCGGCGGCGGTTCGTCGGGGTCGGTCGTGGCGGCGCGGCTGTCGGAGCAGCCCGATCTGAGTGTGTTGTTGATAGAGGCAGGCGGCGAGGAGACAGAGAGTCCGACCTTCCACATCCCGGGGTTCATGTTCGAGCACTCCTTCACCGATATAGACTGGATGTATCAGATCGTCAGACAATCACAGGCTCATCCGAATCGTGGGCCAGGTAATGAAGAATTCTGGGGTTCTGGTCGAGTACTGGGAGGTGGTTCTATCATTAACTACCTACAATATACTCGCGGTAGTAAACATGATTATGACACCTGGAAGAGTGATGGCTGTACGGGGTGGGGGTACGAGGACGTTCTGCCGTTCTACAAAAAGTCTGAGGATATACAAGTACCGGAACTGATGACGTCGACATATCACGGTAACGGAGGGTTTCTCGCCGTCAGTGATTCACGTGATCACCCGCTACTTGACGACTTCCTGTCCGCCGGTAACCAGCTAGGGTATGACGTCATTGACCATAACGGCGAGAAGGAGATCGGGTTTAGTCCGCACTACTGGAACGCTAAAAACGGCGTGAGGTCATCACCGTCACGTGATCTGCTGAGAGACGCCATGGCACGTGATAACATACACGTGTCTGTTCGTAGTTTTGTAACTAAAGTGATTATTAAGGATAAACGTGCAGTCGGTGTAGAATTTATCAAGGATGGCAGAAAGCACGTTGTTGAAGCTAGGAGGGACGTTATATTATCAGCCGGAGCGTATGGGTCACCTAGAATATTGCTGTTATCGGGGATCGGACCACGACGGGACCTTGAGCAACTGCATATCCCCGTGCACGCTGATCTACCAGTGGGTCAGAACCTGCGGTACCACTACATTATGCCGTTCTGGGTCTACACTAACAGTTCCCATCTCGAGGCTAAACCGCCAACCATCACAGACTTTATACAATATCTCGCCTTTAGCAGTGGACCACTCGCTTCACAGGTGAATGCTGGCGTCGCATTTTTCAGAGCAGACGGACGGACAGACGGCAGGCCAGATTTCGAACTTCAGTTATTGAACGGTAAATTCCCTACTGTAGCGACAGGTCTGGCAGGACTTGACTACATCAATAACCAATCAGCGTTCTCCTTCGTGTTGATGCAACTACAGCCAAAAAGTATCGGATATATGACGTTAAAAACGGCAGATCCATTCGATCAGCCGTTGTTTAACCCTTTCCCAAACGACAGAATTTAAGGGTGATCCACTTCAAAAACTGCCACAGATGCCAATATAATTGCTATTAAAGATAAGATTTGTGTAAAATATTGCACAGAAAATATTGAAACAAAAGAAGAAACTGCTGGTTATCAGCAGTTTCTTCTTTTGTCTCAATGTTTTCTGATGTCGTTTTAATTAGACCCGTCAAAACCAGGTCTTGTTTGGGAAAGGGTTAATCCAATGTATTTTTCTAATGAAGCAGATGTCAAAGAAATCATTAAAGGTATTCGACTAATACAAAGGTATATCGAAACACCCAGTATGATGAAACATGGTCTTTCACTCGAGACTTCAAAAATTCCTCAATGTGAGCAAGAAATGTTTGATTCTGATAATTATTGGGAATGTTACGTCAAAAACGTCGTTATTGGTGGCCACCAGAGCACCACGTGTAAGATGGGTGACGTCAGTGACGTCAAAACAGTAGTGACGCCTGATTTACGCGTCAAAGGGATCAAAGGACTGAGAGTAATTGACGCTTCTGTGTTCCCTACTGCAATATCCGGAAATACGAACGCTCCGTGTATTATGGCCGGTGAGAAAGGGGCGGATATCATTCTTAAAGAACTTAAACAACGATAACTTATATACAGACGTCAAAATTTAGACTGGTCAAAAATGAAAAAGTTTGCAAACGACAAAACCTAATAGCTGAAGGAATATTTCTAAAACCATGAGGAAACATCGCATAAAAGGAGAAAATGGTTATGACCAAATTTTCTCATTTGCTCATCAAGTTTAAACTCGTCTGTGCTCTTAATTGTAAAACCTCGTACCTCTAGCTAGACTAAAGCTGGGATTACGAGGTTTTGCAATAACACGGACGAATTGTTTTTCTCCTTTCGGTGGAATCAGACATAAATGATTAAGTACTTCTTTCTATTGTGCTTCAATTCGTGTGTGGAAATATACATGCAACCAATAGCAATCTCATTTTTGCACCATGTGCATGTAAAAATGTACATATTTGCAACGTCTTTCAAATTTTTGAATTGCTTACTGTGTTTGTATGTTAATCTTTATTATGAAGCTAAAGTAAAGAATTATAAATAGGCCTACCATATCAATTTATGAAAACGTCATAGATTAACCCATTTCCAAACGGCAAAATTTTGGACTTTTCCAATTTGAAAAGTGTTGCAGACGACAATTTCAAGTCGGTGAAATTTTGAAATTCCTTCCATTTTGGTTTAGAAAACATTGTGAAAAATTAAGAAATTGCTTGTGACAAGCAATTTCTTCATTTTCTACAATGTTTTCCAAAGTCATTTTCTTGTGGGGAGTCAAAAAGAGTCACTGCGTGGTAATGGGTTAACAAACGAGATGAATGGTGTATGCAACACAAAAAATTAGTGACATGTTTCGCACAATTATATTAATTTTTCAAAAGAACAAAATTAATAGGCCCTAATAAGATATACAAAACACATGAACAAGAGTGCTATATCTTATTTTTGTTTGTCTGTGGCCTACATGTCGGTTTCAAGATACGGTGGACGTTCGTCCATATTTGCTGCATTATTTAGAATGTTTTGTGAGCTTTCTGATTTAACAGCTTCATTGTCCACATTTTTGTCGTCGCCATTATCATCGTCGTCGTCGTCATCAACATCATCGAGTGAGCCCATATGTACAGTCTGAAATGATTCAATGGAGTTTGATATCAATTTACCTTTACTCAAACAAAACCTGGTTTTGACGTCCATAATAGAAAAAGCTTGGGAAAATACCGAGACAAAAGAAGAAAATGCTGGTAACCAGCATTTTCTCCTTTTGTCTCAATATTTTTTACGCCCAACTTTACTCAGCAAATTATTTTTAAATGTCTTTAGCCAGTCGTCGTCTGCAGAAAGGCCATTTTGAATTGTTACCGTTTGGGAAAGGATTAAGTTTCGACTTAAATTGTGTTTATAATTATAATGTATTTTTGTCAAGAAAAAAGAGAGATTTTTGCATTGTTTGAATGTGTTCCTTATTTTTCCATGAGTTATCTTCTTTAACCCTCTCCCAAACAACAAAATTTTATGGTTGTTCAATTTGAAAGCGGCTGAAAACGACAAAACGCATGCTCATAAAGGAAAGGGTTGTATACAATATACAGAGTGTCCCAAAAAAAAAAAACGGAACCCTAATTTTAAGTCAAATATTTTAAAGCGTAAGCGAACAATCTAATTTTTGAATTTGCAGTACTGAAGATACATCATTTTTGCATGTGTGTTCCAAATTTCACTTAAGAATATACGTCGGTTCAAAAGTTATAAGCAAATTAATAATGACACTAAAAAACCGATCTGACATGATATTGATTTTTGCGTCTTGTTTGTTCGTGAAAGCGCACTAACTGCCAGCTGTTGAATTCTGTACCGTTGTACGTGTATGTACTGATTATCTCAAAATCTAATATGTACACGTTCTGTACGTTCAAATTGAGTCCATAGAGTGGTTGTTTAAATTAATTTCAAATTATTATGTGATTCATTTCATATGACTCAGTTTGAACTTTTATTTTCATATATTACAAGCTTAATATGTTTCCTAAAATTAGTCCAGTCTTAATTTTCTTGCATAGTATACATTTCTGTGGACTATGATTTCATTCTTTTTGGTGAATTTTGTGTTATTTGTGTTTTGCATAAAGGTCAGTGTCGGGTCAAATGAAACCCGTAATACTTTTTAATTGAGCATGTTGGTCAGAAATAAAATAAGTGCCTATAATTATTATTCGTGAGTCTGTGATGCACTTGGATATTTTGTTTGTATTCATTTTAGTTCCATCGCAGCATTAACAGTTTATTTATTAGCAAAAAAGATGAAATGAAAATGCACTTTTGTGAATACAATGTTTCAAAATCATTTTTGTATTGTATTGAATATATTAACCAATTGTATAGCGTCAATTTATTCAATGAGTGTAGGCGCGCGCTGCAAAACGAAAAGATCGATATCGTATTAAAATGGTTTTCCGGGTATATTCATTTTTTTATTTGAATGCCGATATTTTCAGAACTAATAATCATTTTTCAACCAAATTTTAACTGCTAATAGAAAACTCGTTGCTATTGCATATGTAAATTTGGTGGAGAAATATTACTTGATACATGAGAAATGTACTTTCAAAAATGGGTTCCGTTTTTTTGGGACACTCTGTAGTACAGAAAATATTGAGGCAAAAGGAGAAACTGCTGGTTATCAGCAGTTTCCTCTTTTGATTCAATGTTTTCCCAATCCTTTTCGAATAGGGGCGTCAAAACCAGATCTTGTTTGGGAAAGGGTTGAAAAGTTCTTTTCACTATCTGCCACCTTCTCAAGCCAATGATTCTATCCACACGTTTTTCCTTTCGCAAGGAACAAAGTAGAGATAGAATCCTTAGCTTGTGAAGAGGAATGCCTACCGGATATGTCACTTTGGTGTGGTACATGTCTGAAAAAAATGTCTTTTATGACACGGTTATTTTAGAAAACGATGAACAAATTTATCTAAGCAAATAAACAAACCAATTCTTCGTCCACTTGTGAGAATCTTGAGAAAGTTTTCGCCACCGCTGGTCTGACTGATGTTGTTTTCTCTGTGTCCGTCTGTCTGTCCGTCTGTTTGTTTTTCTTCTTGTTGTGCCAAACACAGGCGAAATAAATCAATGCAGTTGCGATCATTGCAAATAACAGGGAGAACATGAATAACGTCCCCTGGTCCTCCAGAGTTATCAGACCTGAAACGGATATATTTTGATAAAACATGTCGTCGGTGTTAATGCAAAACCCCGTAACTCAAGCTTAAATCAAGCTGGAGTTGCGAAGTTTTGCAACCACACCGACGATGAGTTACACGAGTGCATGTACTTTTATAGAATGAAAAATAGTCCACTATATTTATATACCAAACACTTCATGCATCTTGATCATCGTCCATGACAACGAATATTGAGGTCAGCCAAATTTTTGAGATCCGGATAAGCCCGGCGTTTTCCGTTGAAAACGGGATCTCCGAAGATGGACTCGAATTTGCACGAAATGTATCTAATAATGGGTAGAATACCGTTAGTAAAGTTCACAAAGATGTACATTTTCTCTGATCACAGAACAAGTAATGCATTAATTACCCCTTACCATATCATGGCGAGAAATCACGTGACACAACAATTTAACCAATTCCCAAACGACCAAATTTTGGCGTAGTCCAATTTCAAAGCTTTCTAAGAAAATAATATTTAGATAAATATTGTAAGATATATCACAGGAAATATTGAGGCAAAAGGAGAAACTGCTGGTTATCAGCAGTTTCTTCTTTTGTCTCAATGTTTTCCCAAATCATTTCTACAGGGGACGTCAAATACAGGCCTTGTTTGGGAAAGGGTTAATTAAGGAAACTGTTAATCATTTTGTCAATACTTGACCAATTTCGGTTTGAAGCAGAGGATATGAAAAACTACCAGGAATGAGATGGATGTGAGACCATTTAAAGGGGGAATAACACTTAACATCTTACAAATTTTCAGAGAACTTCGTGCAAAAAATAAATATATATTATGAAAATATGGCCTTTAAATTGCATCTATGCCAAATCTTAGCTTTCTATCTTGTGTATTGGCTAGGATGTTGACGGATTTAAAACCCCATATGTTTTATTATTATAATTTCATGGGGTTTTAAATCCGTCGACATCTAAGCCAATACACAAGGTAGAAAGCTAAGATTTGGCATATATGCAATTTAAAGACCATATTTTAATAATATATATTTATTTTTTGTACGAAGTTCTCGGAACATTTGCAAGATGTTAAGTGTTATTCCCCCTTTAATATATTAGCACGTAGGCCTAATTCGCATGCAGCCTTTATCCCTTTCACAATGCCGAAAATTCAGAATTTTGAAAGCTCCTTCAGACGACAAAGCTTATGGGAATGCAAATGGAATACGTGCACATTTAATATATATAAAATATTATGGCAAAAGGAGAAAATGTTGGGACGTCAAAACTATGTTTTGTTTGGGAAAGGGTTAAATGAAACTCTTACTGTAATCAATATGGGACCTTTGCAAAAAAGGTCTATTTAGCTGGGGCATCAATCACAATATCGACATTACAATGTTCGCACACTACCATGGGAAGATGGAGGGAAGGGGGGGGGGGTCTTTACTAAGGGAGATGACCCTGGGATATTTTTTGACGAGCAGCCAATGCTTGTCTTTCTTAAAAACTAATAAGTAATGTATTCGAAGTTTGTGACCAATGACATGACGCATGAATCAAAATCTCATTGCGATTCAAACTTTATATGGTAGGGTTGGAAATGTTGAGGAAAAGGGAAAACATTCGGACAAGCATTCGTTTTCCTTCAATACTCTCCAAACCTTACGCACTTCTATGTGTGACAATTTAAGTCATCATTGTCTGGGAAAGATTTAAACGATCAAAGGAAGAGCTAACGTTTCGTGGGAGTCGTTTCCATGCTTTCAAATTTAAGTCTTAAACTGCTTTCCAAAAAAAGTGTCTCTTTTTGACGACCCGGTTAGATATGGGCTAAGAAATCTTTCCAGTAAAATGTTGATAACCAGCACTTTTTTCCTTCAATGTATTCTAATTATGCAGTATGGAGAATAAACATTAATATTGCCGTACTCTTATTTCAAATTCCGATCTATTTGTCTCACAGCACAGAAACGAGTGAAGACCTCGGAATTAGAGATTGATTGACAAAGTTCTATGTTAAATGTAGCATAGACAAAGGAACATAAATTTATGCCCTGATTTCGGCCAAATTTGTTGTAGATCTTTCTCAAACTGGGAAACTTGACGTTATCTTCCTTTAAAGTGGGCGTGGCCGGCGACGGGATGATAGATCTAATGATCATTATCGTCATCATCATCATCATCATCATCAGCAGCAGCATCATACTCACCTCCCCGGTCCGACATGTTCAGCGATGCTTCTCTATCCTACGTATTATAGCTTATATTCCGTACAATGTTCGACATGATCGTATCTAATTCTAATCATAATCCATCATCATAAATATATAACAATCACACTTCAGCATCCTTAAACATGGACCACAATGACTTAATAGTCACAACTAGGAAGTAAGGTCTTCATCCTTGACCTTTTCCAAACAAGACCTGACGTTTTGATGCCTACAATAATGAAGGTTTGGGGGCTTGAGACAAGAAAAGAAGATGCTGATAACCATCATTTGTCCTTTTGTGCCAATATTTTCTTCCTTCGATCGATATCCATTTTGTGGTATGAAACAGCTTTCAATTTTGAGCAGTCCATATTTTTTGTAAAGGTTAATGAACTCTCTCTAGTGATATGTTATAGCCGTACAAACTGAAGAACGGACTGCTAGATAGAAATAGAATTTCTCATCTGCAGCAGCCTTTCAGGTAGTCCACCCTTCATGAGATCCACGCGCCGTCGGAATTATTCGGACGAAGTCGTAAATATTCGGCGGTGGACCGTTCCAACGCCAAATGTTTACGGCTTAACCCGAATAGGTTCGGATACGAAACGAATTTTAACGACGTCGTACGAAAGATTCCGACGTCGCTTGAATCTCATGAGGTGACATAAATTGGTACAATCTGATTGTTTGCTGTTAGAGAAAGAGTTAGTCGCGAACTATCAGTTGTACATGCGTTAAGTATGTTGAACTATTTAAGCGTTTCATCTGTTATTGCTTATTTCCGTGTGATCCTTTTACAAAGAGTTCTAGTCCTATTAACCCATTACCGGGCATCAAAATCGAAGACTAATCCACACAGACGACCATTTTACATCATTTGACCTTTAGGGAAGAATCCGTTGTTGGAAATAAAGAAATTGCTAAATTGTCTAAGGCAATTTCTTCACTTTCCCCAATGTTTTCTAAAGCCATTATCTTGTGGGGCGTCAAAAAGCGTCATTGCGTGGTCATTGTGTGGTAATGGATTAATTCGCCGATCAAAAATTCGAACAAACGATTCGTGATACGCACGAGAAAGAAGACATGGGGGCTAGAGAGATGTGTAAAAGCTATGTGAATTTTCTACATATTACTGTTCCAATTTGAAAACTGCGACAGACAACATAATGGATCTTGATTAACCCTTTCCCAAACAAGACCTGGTTTTGACGTCCCTAATAGAATTGGCTTGGGAAAACATTGAGACAAAAGAAGAAACTGCTGATAACCAGCAGTTTCTCCTTTTGCCTCAATATTTTCTGTGCAAAATTTTATGCAAATCTTATTGTTATCAACATTTATTTTGTCATTAGTGGCAGATTTTTAATTGGACAACCCTAAAATTTTGTTGTTTAGGAAAGGGTTAAATACGGTTTATGTTTGCTATCCTACAGAATCTATTGAAACAAGATCGAGACGTCAACAGCAGTCAATGCTTGGGAAAAGGTTGAGCCGTTCACAAACAAGTAAACTTAAGGATGGTCCATTTGAAAAGTTGTTGCAAAAGACAAAATGAAAACTGGAACTGTCGCACAGCGGACTAATACCCCCCGCAGCGCATTGTCAATTATCTGCCTTAGTTGACATCGCAGAGCTAAAAAATTGCTTAATGCACATCTCCATGTCATGTGAATTTTCATCGAAATCTGTCAAGCAGTTTGGGAGGAGTTTCGATCACAAGAAACGTGAACAGACAGACGGACAGACAGATAGACAGGGTGATTCCTACAAACTTTGTTTGCGGGGGTATAATAAATGGAAATTGAATGTGTGTACATTATAGCTAGGAAAATATTGAGGCAAAGAGAGAAAATGCTGATTATCAGCATTTCCTCATTTTTTCCTCAATGTTTTCCATACTTTATCTGTTAAGGACGTCAAAACCAGGATTTGGAAGACAAGATGGTGACAACATTATTGTTCAACAGCTCAGAGGTGTTGGTCTGGTACACTAGTAATAAAAACATCAAGTTTATATTTTTACATATTATAATTAATTTATCACATCAAAAAGTTAAACATGTCCATTTCACCTTCACTATTTTTTACAGTTCTGATCGGATGGTTGGCCTTAAATTGCTTTTGAATGAGTAAACGCTTCTCTTTCTTTGAACTATGTAATGAGAACAGTTTCTTTAGGTTTTGACCATACGAGCAATTTGACTCAGAGCTCCAGATAAGAGAGGGTATTGTTTTTTTTTAAATGCAAATTAAATATATGTTTTCGTTCATCAAACACTTTGTTATGAGTACTCATTGGAATCGTCTCATCGAGACGATTCAACTGAGTACCCACAATATAGAGTTGAGATTTGAAAAGTTATAATATTTTACCCCCTCTTATCATCTTATGCTCTATTAACAAACAACAATATTTCACATAATCCACTCTAGTCCCTACACTATAGGCCACTGCAACTGTCCTTTAGGGGCCTCAGCTACGAGGGGTTCCCAGGGTTTCCATAACTGCATATTTCTGCATAATTGTAACTCTCTCTCGGCTTGTAATATAACTTCTTCTATCAAACCATTGTTGATTTTCTGTTCTAACTTTAGTACATCTCTCTCCTACAAAATACCACAACATAGGGTTTAGATTTGAAAAAACAAAGCAAAAGGGTTTAATGATCTGAGGCAGTGTTGAATCTAGCTTGGCCTTCAAGGGGGCAAGATGGGCCCATAGCTCTTGGTCGAAGGGGGTCATCCTACACAAATACTTATTGAACAAGAGATGTTTGTAAAACATATATGCCCCCTTCAAGTGCCTGCATTTGATGTAGGTCAAAGTCCAAGGTCAAGTTAACAAGGTCCAAGGTCATGGTCAAATATGAAAGGTCTTGGTAGGAGGTGTTTATGTGTGAAATATCAAGGCTGTATATGTAAAAGTAAAATGAAATATAGGCCAGATTAAAGTTTTTAAAAGTAGGCCAAATGCCAAAGTCAAGGTCATGGTCAAATGTGAAAGATCTTGGTTGGAGGTGTCCATGTGTGAAATATCAAGGCTGTAGGTGTAAAAGGACATTATATATATGCCTGGTTTAAGTTTTTTAAAAGTAGGTCAAACTCCAAGGTCAAGGTTGCAATATTCAAGGTCATGGTCAAATGTTAAAGGTCTTGGTAGGGGGTGTCTATGTGTGAAATATCAAGGCTGTAGGTGTAATAGGACAAAAGATAAAGGCTAGGTTAAAGATTTCTAAAAGTATGTAAAAATCAAAGGTCAAGGTCACACAGGCCAAGCTCATGGTCAAATGTGAAAGGTCTTGGTAGGAGGTGTCCATGTGTAAAATATTGAGGCTGTAAAGGTAACAGGACATGAGATATATGCATAGTTTAAAGTTTTTTTAAGTAGGTCAAACTCCAAGGTCAAGGTCCAAGGTCATGGTCAAATGTGAAATGTCTTGGTTGGAAGTGACCATGTGTGAAATATCAATGCTGTATGTGTAAAATGACATAAAATATAGGCCAGATTAATGTATTATAAAAGTAGGTCAAACACCAAGGTCAAGGTCACAAGGTCCAAGGTCATGGTCAAAGGTGAAAGGTCTTGGTAGGAGGTGTCCATGTGTAAGATATCGAGACTGTATAGGTAACAGGACATGAAATATAGGCCTAGTTTAAGTTTTTTAAAAGTAGGTCAAACTTCATGGTCAAGGTCCAAGGTCATGGTCAAATGTGAAATGTCTTGGTTGGAAGTGACCATGTGTGAAATATCAATGCTGTATGTGTAAAATGACATAAAATATAGGCCAGATTAATGTATTATAAAAGTAGGTCAAACACTAAGGTCAAGGTCACAAGGTCCAAGGTCATGGTCAAATGTGAAAGGTCTCGGTCAGGTGTCCATGTGTCAAATATCAAGGCTGTATGTGTAAAAGGACATGATATATCAGCTATGTTTAAATTTTATAAAAGTAGGTAAAAGTCCAAGGTCAAGGTCACAAGGTCCAAGGTCATGGTCAATTGTGAAAGGTCTTGGTAGGAGGTATCCATGTGTGAAATATCAAGGCTGTATGTGTAACAGGTCATGAGATATATGCCCGGTTTAATTTTTTTTCAAAGTAGGTCAAACTCCAAGGTCAAAGTCACAAGGTCCAAGGTCATGGTCAAATGTGATTGATGTTGATAGGAGGTATCTATGTGTGAGATATCAAGTCTGTATGTGTAAAAATACATGAGATATAGACAAGGTTAAGAATTAAGTGTTAAAATCAACAAAGGACAATAACTCCAAGAAGTTGATCGGCAAGGTTATGGTTCTTGTGCACTGCACCTCTCCATAATGAGATCTATCCACCTGTGAAGTTTCATGATTCTTCCTTACATACTTTTTGAGTTGTGCTCTGGACAAGAATCAAGTTATAAAATCAACAAAGGGCAATAACTCAAAATTTTTTATCGGCAGAGTTACGGTTCTTGTGCACTGCACCTCTCCATAATGAGATCTATCCACCTGTAAAGTGTCATGATTCTATCTTACATACTTTTTGAGTTATGCTCCGGACAAGAATCAAGTTTGAAAATCAACAAAGGGCAATAACTCCAAAAATATGATCAGCAGAGTTACGGTTCTTGTGCACTGCACCTGTCCCTAATGAGATCTATCCACCTGTAAAGTTTCATGATTCTACCTAACATACTTTTTGAGTTATGCTCCGGACAAGAATCAAGTTTGAAAATGAACAAAGGGCAATAACTCCAAAAATTTGATCGGCAGAGTTACGGTTCTTGTGCACTGCACCTCTCCATGATGAGATCTATCCACCTGTGAAGTTTTATGATTCTACCTTTAATACTTTTCGAGTTATGCTCCGGACAAGAATCAAGTTTGAAAATCAACAAAGGGCAATAACTCCAAAAATATGATCAGCAGAGTTACGGTTCTTGTGCACTGCACCTCTCCATAATAAGACATATCCACCTGTAAAGTTTCATGATTCTACCTAACATACTTTTTGAGTTATGCTCCGGACAAGAATCAAGTTTGAAAATCAACAAAGGGCAATAACTCCAAAAATTTGATCGGCAGAGTTACGGTTCTTGTGCACTGCACCTCTCCATGATGAGATCTATCCACCTGTGAAGTTTCATGATTCTACCTTTAATACTTTTCGAGTTATGCTCCGGACAAGGTTTGGTCTACGGACAGACCGACCGACCTACGGACCGACCGACCGACCAACCTTCCGACCGACCGACCGACCTTCCGACCGACCGACACTTGCAAATCAATATACCCCCATTTTCTTCGAAAGGGGGCATAATTACTAACTGTAATGTGAATAAACAATATATTATATGGTAATATGCCATATAAGACATCATTTGCATGCTTTCATTCAGAAAAAAGTTTAGGATCTTTTGAGCCATTTGGACCCAGACTGACTCCCTTCTGAAGGGGGCCATGTTGGATTTTAGGGGGTCAATTTGACCATAGCCCCCTCTAGATTCAACACTGCTGAGATATGAAATAGGGAGAGTATGGCATTTGAGACCATTCTGGATCCAGATCAGTCTTACCAAGCTGAAATGTTCAGTCTGATCAAGACCCATCCTACTCTCTTACCTTGCCCATTACCTATGGCAACTGTTAGAAAGCAGCATGGTTTATGATCTGAATTTGATATCTGTAAAAGTTTATTTCAAGATACAAGATTTTATTCAGAAAAATTCACATAACATAGTGGGTGTCCTCCAATGAAAGATCATAACAAAGTACATGTATAGTCAAGGAACAGAAATCGTCAAGAGATTACCTTAACATAATAGATGTAATAATGAAGTCACAAATATATTTAGTTTCTATAATATTTACTGGGTTCATTAAACGATTAAATAGTCGTAAAGAAGACCCAGAGTCTGGTTTAAAGTCGTGGTTTTCAATTTGCATGTTATTAAAGTGACATTTCACATTATTTTCATTTTTTAAAATTATGTCTTGATGCAAAGATTGTTTATTCTAATGTGTAGAAATACTATCAGTTTTTTGAAGTTGTTATTTATAAGCCAAAAATACGCCTTCAAAGTTGAGACAGAAATGACAAATTCTATATAAATCTGAACTGTTGTCCACAACAATTTGTTTAATTGTAGCACAAAAATATATATTTCTCGTAAAAGGTTCAATATTTTGGCTTGAAATTTTCAGAATTTTCATAAGAAAATATGCTCTTTCAGGTAAGATAAAAGTAAAATTTATGTAAAAATTATTGTGAAATGTCACTTTAACCCTTTCCCAAACGGTAAAATGTTAAAGCGGTTCTATTCAAAAGCTACTGTAGATGACAAAATTGGTGTTAAAAGGAAGGAATTTATGTACAATATAGCACAGAAAATATTGAGACAAAAGGAGAAACTGCTGGTTATCAGCAGTTTCTTCTTTTGTTTCAATGTTTTCCCAAGCCATTTCTATTATGGACGTCAAAACCAGGTCTTGTTTGGGAAATGGTTAAATAAAATATCCCTAGGTGCATCATATTTTGAACAATGCAGCAAAACCTGTTGTTCATCTTCTAGTTCATTACAAGTGACACAGATCCTTTAATCACGGATGATCTTACGTCTTACATAACAACCTTGTTTTAAAAGTTTATTATATTAATTCATTCAATTTTATTCTATCTATTAATTTTCTTTTTTCATTTTCTATTGATCTATTTGTTATTCATAGGATGTTTAAAGATACAAAGTAAAACTCACTGTTTCAACAAGTGCTAGTCTAGACTTAACAATAGCCTCTGTCTGTTGTCTGTAAGCTGCTTCAGCGGGCATTTTAGCCAGAACTCGTAATGTCTTTGTGTAATACTTTATCAGCGTCTGAAAGAGCAGAAAAATATACAGTCGACACTCGTTGTGTCGAAGTCAGAAGGGCAGTCAAAATACCTCGACATATCCGAAGTTCGACTCATCCAATTTTGATTATCTTCGATTAAAAAAATTTTTTGATGGGCATCATTTGTTTCCACGATTGAAATATAGTAGGAAAAGGAAAGAAATTGCTTGAAACGAGCAATTTCTATCCTTTTCCTACTAAATTTCAATGGCTGTATTTGTTTCGGAATTATTTTGATTAAACATTTTTATATCCATATTTTGAGGATGGGACATGACTTTTACTTCGACTTAAGCGGAATTTCGACTTATCCGATGTCGAGATAACGAGTGTCGACTCTATATACATGTACTCCAATTATGACAAATCTAAAATAGGTGTTGAATAGTATTTCTTTAACCCTTTCCCAAACAAGACCTGGTTTTGACGTCCCTAATAGATATGGCTTGAGACAAAAGAAGAAACTGCTGATAACCATTTTCTGTGCAGAATCATACTCAAATTCTATCTTTAACAACATCTCTTTTGTCGCCAGCAACAGCTTTCAAATTGGACAACCCTAAAATTTTGTTGTTTGGGAAAGGGTTAATCACTGCAACTTCAATGTGTCCAAAATATATTTACATTATTAAAAGTTAAATTAGCTAAGATGATGATGACCAGAGCTAGCTACAAGAGAATGCCAGTTCAATTTGTGACTTAAAATAACTTAAATGTAATGAAAGTATGAATCGACTATTCACTAAAAAGTTAGTCATGTAGAGGCAGTACCTTGCCAAGTTGGGCTGGTATAAACCTGCACACAACTCCTTTTCATCAACAACCATTCAGGTTTAACAATATCCACATATAAAGACAAAAAGTGTGTAAGGCTATTTGCCACTGCCTAGGTTTCAATCCTGGACCACATGATTGAACGTCCAACACACTGTCACTAGTAACTGCACTATGACTGTTTGTAACTTTCAAATTACATCTGGGACAACTAGGCAAGATGTCAAATATTGGAACATATCTAGTATACCGGTCCCTATTTACTAAGAAGTATTTTTGGGGGCTGCCGCCCCCACACCCCCGCTTTATTTTATTTTGAAATTATTTATGGGGGCTGCTGCCCCCATACCCCTACTCATTTTCTTCTTTATTGATGAAAATTACTCTATTTTGTCACTTTACTGGCAATCATTTAGTTTGGGACCGGCTAACTAGAAACTTCCCCAAATATTACCAACCTCATGTGGATTTCTGGCTACAGGCATCCTTGTCAAATTTGTAGTCTGAAAAATACAGAAAAATATAATGCCATATTTAAATGTAACTCTTTTCTCAACCATGAACAAGGCCCAGTTAACCCATTACCAAACAGCAAAATTTCGTCTTGTCTAAATTCGAAGATATTGCAGACGATAACTAAAATTAAATGAAAAGATACATTTTTTAAACATTTTGAATGGAAAATATTGTGGGAAATGAAGAAACTGCTTGTCACAAGCAATTTAATCATTTCCCACAATGATTCCATAGCCAGTTTCTTGTGAGGAGTCAAAAAGAGTCACTGTTTGGTAATGGGTTAAAGTGCGCCGATATGACCAAATTGTGGCACATGATGATAAATATTTATAATGTCAGAGCTTCAGATAAGAGGGAGTTACGGCTTGTCAATATGCAATATTATATTTTTTGCTCATCAAACATTCAAACTCTATGCTGTGGGTACTCATTGGAATTGTCTCATCAAGACAATTCCAATGAGTACCCATAACATGGGGTTTGGATCTTTAAATAACAAATTTAGAATGCCTTCATCCCCAGCCCCTCTTATTTCAAGTTATCTGGTGCTCTGATAATATGGTACAAAATTACCAAATTATGGTACAAAATGACTGGTCCGGAATTACCATTTATAATTCATTCGAAATTGAATCCTGGTGGAGCCGCAATATTTTTTGACACCAGATCAATGAAAAATCTTTTAATGCATCAAGATGTTTTATTGGCCGTGTATATTAATTAATCACAGTTAATTGTTTAGTAACAATTGCAGTGTCTGACCTAGGACACGTGATTGCGAGAATCCCCGGCATTTCTGAAAGATCACGCATGTTTTTAATGAAACACAGGATGGTCGCGCAAAAAAATAAAAAGGGAATATCAATAAATCTAGCCTTTACAGCCAGTCACACCTAACTGTTTACCTTTTTCTTCGAGCAGTATCATAAAAGTGACTTCCCTTATTGTTTACTATGGTTGAGTTTGATCGCAACTAAGGCCATGTATTTGTAACTACAATGTATAGTTATTCCTGCTATCGTATTCCCACTCTAGTAACAGTCGAAGTTGACAAATTAAAATTACGAATCATTTTTATACAAACATTTGATTACATTCATTTATATTTTCATTGTGAGCGAAAAACATAGTAAACAAGAGGGCCATTGGCCCTGAAGCGCTCACCTGAGATAATAGCTTTCTATATATGGTGAAGCTAGCCTCTAAATGCAAAAGTTATACTAAGATTTGACCTAGATACCCATTTCAAGACCCCATGTGACCCATATTCAAACTCTTCAGAGATATAAAGAAAACAAAAATCTGAGCATGATCAGGACAATCTTTCTAAATCAAATTCAGGTTAATTGGGTATAGTCTATCTCACAATCTCCTCCTTATCCTGTGCAGAAAAACTACAACAAGACCTGAAATCTCTTGAACTCTGGGAAAAGGATTGGGCTATGGAGTTCAATCCTGATAAATGTGAGGTCCTTCGAATCCACAGGAAAAGAAAGCCATTCCTGTTCCGCTACAAATTACATAATACAGAATTAAAATCCGCTAACCAAGCCAAATATCTTGGAGTAAACGTTAGTAAGGACCTCAACAACTGGGCCCCGAACATAAATAGAATCACATCAAAGGCAAACCAAACACTCAGGTTCATAAAAAGAAATGTCAAAACAAATAACGCCCGGGTCAAGGAAGCAGCTTACAAAACGTATGTTCGACCCCAAGTTGAATTCTGCTCCACGGTCTGGTGTCCTTGGCAGAAATACCTAAACCCTAAGATAGAGATGGTACAAAGATCAGCTGCACGCTATGTTCTAAATGACTACAATTACACAAGTAGCGTAACAAACATGGTCAAGACCCTATTTAATTGGAAAACACTAGAACATCGAAGGAACATAGCGTCACTGATCATGCTTTATAAGATTAGGTCAAACTCAGTTGCTGTAGAACACCACCATCTCTCCCCCACAAGAAACTTACAGTACAACATTATTATTGTCATACCCCATTCTAGATCAAATTATCATGCAACTTCATTCTTCCCCAGAACCATAAGGTTATGGAACAGCCTTCCACTATGTGTCCAGTCGAGCCCTACTTTGCCCATTTTTGTTGGCAAGTTGGACTCATTATCTTTTAATTAATCCACATGCAGTGATTGGGAAAGAATTTTTTGCAATGGGACAATGTCCCCATGGTTATGAAATTAAATGTGACATTTTGAAAATCAATGTGACAATTTTAAAACACAGTTTTTTCCCAGCTTACCAGGCTCATTTACTTTTAAACTTATATGATGAATAGTATAATATCCAGTCTCACAAAACAACATGTATCTCAAGTTAAATGTTTTTAGTAATGACAAAGGCTTAAGCTAATGATAAAAAATGACTTTTCTCAGGATCGAAAATTGAAAGGGACATGGGCGCACTCGATAGGGAAAACGATGTGACACTTTGAATTTTAATGTTACTATGGCACATGGCGCAAGCCTTTCCCAGTCACTGCACATCATGCCCTGTTTTTATCCTTGTAAGTAGAGTTCTTATCTTTTAAGGCTAGTCTTATCCCCGATTTTTAAACAATTTAATATCCTTTGGCCCTTTAATACCATCTTAGATCATTTCCCATATTTTTACTGCCATTATGATTTTTAAAATGTTCTTCTTTCTTTTTAAAACACCCACCCCTTAAGTAGATCTTAATACTATATGCACTCTCTATCTTTTATCTTCTTTATTGCATGTCTAACATCACAACTAACAATTTTACTTTTTAGACCTAACAGCTGCTCCAGACAGCGCTAGCCAACAGTAATCAGAATTGATTTTATGGCTGAAAAAGTTGAAGTTGAAGACAAGTTGAAAAATGTGGCCTCTAGAGTGCACACAAGGTAATTCTAAGATTTGACCACATGACCTAGTTTTTGACCCCAGTTGACCCAATTTGAACTTGTTTGATTGAGATTTCATCAAGACAATCATTCTAACCAATTTGCAGGTTGATTGGTCAAAAAAATGTGGTGTCTAGAGTGCACACAAGGTTTTCCTAAGATTTGACCATGTGACCTAGTCTTTGACCTCAGATGACCGAATTTCAAACAGGTTAATTGGGCAAAGAATGTGGCCTCAAGAGTGCAAACAAGGTTTTTCTAAGATTTGACCCCGTGACCTAGTTTTTGACCTCAGATGATCCAATTTAATACTCGTCCGAGATATGATGGAAACAAACTTCCTGGGCAAAAATGAGTACATTTGGACACAAATTGTGGCCTCTAGAGTGCACACAAGGTTTTTCTAAGATATGACCCCGTGACCTAATTGTTGACCCCAGATGACCCAATTTCGGACTTGTCTGAGAAGTCATGAAAACAAACTTTCTGACCAAATATTAGTACATTTGGACAAAAAATGTGACCTCTAGAGTGCACACAAGGTTTTCCTAAGATTTGACCCCGTGACCTAGTTTTTGGCCCCAGATGACCAAATTTTGACCTTGTCCAAGAAATCATCAAAACACACTTCCTGAGCAAAAATGAGTACATTTGGACAAAAAATATGGCCTCTTGAGTGCATGAAAGGGTTTTCTAAGATTTGACCCAGTGACCTAGTTTTAGACCCCAGATGACCCAATTTCCAACTTGTGCGAAGGCTGATGGAAATAAACTTCCTGAGCAAAAATGAGTACATTCGGACAAAAAAATGTGGCCTCTAGAGTGCACAAAAGGCAAATTTTGACGGACGACACACGACGGACGCCAGACACAGTGGTAGATCTATCACAATAGCTCACCATGAGCACTTTCATGCTCAAGTGAGCTAATAAAAAATAATCACTTTTGAAAAAATAAATATTTTTTTTTTCTAGGTGAATTAGATCTACTTACAAAGAAAATTTTAAAAATCCTTTTCGTTAACTGGAAAAATCGAATTTTATGTTTTACGTTTTACAATGGATCAGACAGAGAAAAACAGCGTATCATTACTGATTTCTTTTGCCGTGAAACAAATGTGGATGACGATCGACATGTCGATCAACATAACTGATAACTGAAACGGCGCTTGTCAATTGTTTTGTTGTTCCGTTAAGCAAATGTAATGCTCATGGAACGTCGTAGTTCAATATGCAAATGAGGTAGACCCGTAAGACTGTCAAATTTACGTAGGATGGTTTGTAATAGTATATAGCGGGAAATAAACACCTCTCGGTATGAGCTTAAGCTTTGCATCGACACGCTTTGTTTCTTGCCCGGAGCCTCAGCATGTTACATTTGGTGGCAGCGGTGGGATAATGTCATCTGCCTTAACAGAGTTGCCTTACCCATGTGTTCCCAGGTCAAGTTTCGGGTCGAAACTTCTAGGAGAGGGGAATAATGTAACGTTCGTGGAACGTTGTAGTGTAATATGCAAATGAGGTAGACCGTCGAATTTATGATAATGTAGGATGGTTTGTAATAGTATATAGCGGGAAATAAACACCTTTTGGTATGAGCTTAAGCTTTGCTTAGACCAGGGTTCGACACTAAGGGGAGTCCACGAGTCTGAGAGTTCAACTTCAACTTCAACTTTTCTCAGCCGGAAAATCAATGAAGATTACTGACAGCTGGCGCTGTCTGGAAACAGTTGTTAGTACTGGGGAAATAAGAATAAAAAGTGTTAGTTTGGGGATAAAAGGATAGAGTGCAGTGCTAAAATGTTAAAATACTAAATTACAGGGGTTAAAAACAGAGGGGTGAGACTCCCTAAAAATTGGTGGGACTCCCTGAATTTCAAGTCAGGGAGTCCAGCGGACTCCTTAAAAATTCTGCCGAAGAATTATAAGCAAAATGATAAGTAAGCTGGTAGCTCTAGATAACAGGATCTAGTATCCTGAATTTATCAGGGTTTCCAAGAGCTCCAAAATGGGGGGTTTTCACCCCCAAATTAAATCTTTTACCCCCAAATTTTGCCAGCAGCCTTCTTTGTTTCTTATGGAGGGGGTACAAGCATGCTGAAAAATCATGGTTTTTACCCCCAAATTTGAAAGTCAGTGGAAACACTGTTTATGTTTAGTATTCTATGCAGACATAAGAATGACATTGACTAGTTAACATGCATGCAACATAAAATATTTTTGCTTCTTTTTCCACTGTTTTCGGACTCCTTTATTTTCCACTGGACTCCCCAAGCTCTCTTGATGGGAGTCCAGCAGACTCCTTGGTTGGGAAAGTTAGTGTCTAACCCTGTAGACAGGGTTTGTTTTCACATAGTTCACATAGTCGTCGAGGCCTGAATACAGCTGGCTGTCAGCTGCATAAGTGTAGTTCACTTCTATATGGCCCTTTAGATATCGTTTTCCCTCTTCTTCCAGATTGTTATCATTTGTTGTTATGATGATTTTCTTTAATTTTTCCCGACTTACTTTTTACGCGACTTCCGGTTCTGTCTTGGTGTCTTTTTCCATTCAGGCTGATCCCATACTTATATTTTCCCTTCCCATTACCCAGTACATGTATTTAAAATTATCCTAACTTATTTGACATCATTTATTGATACTTTTATAATTTGACCATAATATAGATTTATTACTAGATTTATAATTTGAATTTTAAAATCCATATAGTTATACTATAAATACACCTTGGAAACATCTTTACTTTTTTACATTACTTGCTTAATACTTGTCTAATTTTTCCTTATTTTAATTATTTTATTAATATAATCAGAATTTTAAATTCTATATAGTTACACTTTAGATACTGAATTGATTTTTCAATTACCTTACACTGATTTTTCATTGCTGAAAATATACAAGTACACTTATCACATTCTACTGATATGCTACGTAACAACTTGGGTTAAATTTACACTCAGTAGACCATAACTTGTTTAATCTTCTTTTAAAAGAATTTAATGAAGGTGCTTCCACTACTGAACTTGGCAAAGCATTCCATTCATTTATAATTCTGTTTGAGAAACAAAATCTGTATTTGTTAGTTTTGGTTCTCTTTTTACACAGCTTTCTACTGTGCCCCCGGGTGCCTGTTCTACCCTGTATTATAAACAGATCCCTAGGCATCTTGTCTATTCCTTGACAAATTCGATATACTTGTATCAAATCACTTCTTATGCGCCTATACTCTAGACTTGGCAAGCCCAAAGATTTTAACCTGTCTTTATAACCATTTGTTTTGTTTTTTAGACTTTTTAAGATTCTGGTTGCCCGCCTTTGTACATTTTCAATTTGTATTTTCAATGATTTCAAATTTGGATTCCATATTACGGATCCATATTCTAAATGGGGCCTTACAAGTGTCTTATAAAGGTTCAAAAACATGGTCTTATCAAGAAAATTGAATTTCCTGTAGATGATGCCTAAGTTTCTGTTTGCAATATTGACTTTGAGCCTGATATGCTCATCAAATTTTAACTTGTCATCAAAAGTGACTCCCAGATCTTTTTCTTGATTTACCAATGTTAACTTGTGCATCATGTATTTGTGCTATCTTTCATAAAAAGTTCACTGGGTTCAGTTTGACCTATGTGCATTGTTTTGCATTTTTTTATGTTGTAAGTCATTTGCCATTTATTGGCCCATTCACATGCTTGCAGAATACCACTTTGGAGATTTTCCTCATCTCCTGGACTTGTTATTTTATTGTAAAGTTTTGTGTCGTCTGCAAACATCTTTATAGGAATTTCAATTTTGTCAGGAAGATCATTAATGAATATAATAAATAGAACAGGTCCGAGAACACTCCCCTGGGGGACCCCGCTCGTTACTTCCCTCCACTGTGAATATGTGTTGTCAATAACTACTCTTTGGTATCTGTCAGTCAAAAAGTTCCGGATCCAATTTAAAACTTTCCCTTTGATTCCGAGGCTTTCTACCTTTCTAAGGAGTCTTTCATGCGGAACCTTATCAAAGGCGGCCTTGAAGTCAAGGTACACAATGTCAATTTCCCCGTCATCATCCAGAGCTTCGCACCATTCCTCCATGCACTCAAGTAGCTGTGTTATACAAGATTTACCTTGTCTAAAACCGTGTTGACATGCAGAAATCAAATCATTCGCCTCAAGGTATTTCATAATTTCCCTTTTAATTAGTTTTTTCAAGAATTCTACATATAATAGATGTGACGCTGATTGGTCTATAGTTCTCTGCTGAAGTTTTGGGTCCGCTTTTGAATATTGGAGTGACATTCGCATATTTCCATTCATTTGGTAATGTTCCCTTTTCAAGACTCTGACTATACAGCCTTTGAAGAATTTTACTGATAGGTTCTTTACATTCTTTAATTAGCCTTGGATTGATTTCGTCGGGTCCCTGGGATTTATTAGGATTTAGTTCGTCAATGCATTTGATTATTTCCCCGTTTGTAATTTCTATGTCATCTAAAGTTGTGTTAGTTATAGTCTCTGGATCTGGAATAGGTTGTTCTTCAACGGTGAATACTGAACAGAAATGTTCGTTTAGTCGTTCTGCTATCCTCTTACTATCCTTTACCAATTCCCCGTTGATTTCTAACGTTGTTATTCCACTTCTGTTTTTTGTTTTTTCATTGACGTACTTCCAGAATTTTTTAGGATTGTCCTTGATTTCTTCTGCTATCAATGATTCTTTTTTATATTTACTTTTCCTGACTTCAAGAGTAGCTTTGTTACGTGCTGACTTGTAATCTTCGTATGTGATAAGGTTTTTGTTATTTAGGTAATTGTTCCATTTCCTTTGTTTCTCTTTAATAGATGTAACTGCTTCTTTGCTGACAGTGGACTTCATATGACCTGCGGCAATTGTTGTTTTTGGTATATGTTTATCTTTAATTTTGGAAATCAGGTCTCTAAACAATACCCAGTTGTCATGAATTCCATTATCGTCAAAGTTGCCCATACTCTCTGAGAAATCTCTTAACTCCGAGTTAATTTCCTGGTAATTACCTTTGTTGTATGCAAGACGAGTACTAGTCTTTTGGACTTTTTTCTCCACTCTGGAAACTTCAAAAATCAAGACTACATGGTCGCTTTTCCCAATGGATGATCTGTACTGAAGATTTTCTACAGTGTTCTCTTCTTTACTTAAAATCAGGTCTAGAAGTGAGGGGTTGTTATTTTCCCTGAATCTGGTTGCTTCCCCTACATGTTGATATAAGAAGTGGTCTTTGATACCTTCAACAAACACATATTCTGGGTGATTCTCATGTTTTTTGGAACTGTAGCTTGCCCAATCAATTTCCTTGAAGTTAAAATCTCCCATTATAAGTATATCTGCTGGGTTATGGCTTTCTATTTTTCCAATGTCACTCAAAATTTGATTGGTTTCCATTATACCACTGCTGGGGCTTCTATAGACACATCCAAGGTATAAGTCATCATTGTTTACCATTTTGATTTTTATCCAAAGCGAGTCCTTATGCTTTACATCTTGACATTCAACTTGGTCTACTAATAGGTTGTACTTGGTATAAATGGCCACGCCTCTTCCTCCTGATTCATTAATATGCAAGTTGTATCCATCTATTTTATAAATTATTTCTGGATTTTGATCATATAAGTTGTTCTTTGGATATATTTCAGTTATTGAGAGAATGTCAATGTCATCAATATGTGCAATTGTACTAATCTCTTGCAATTTATCCTTGCTTAGACAGTCTGCATTTGTATATAGAACTTTCATGCTATTATTCTGGTTACAGTTTGTAATGGAATTTATTTTTACATTAAATTTTTGAACAGTAGAAGAGTTAATTTGATAAAAGGTTCCCTTATTATTAGGGTTAAAACACTTATTATTCTCGCGGTACTAGTGGTACAGCTTTGGGTTGCTGCGATAAACCGCCAATGACTGTCTTATCCTCTATTGCACTGACATCTGGATGAGCTAGATTTGATGCGCTCTTCTCTCCTACTGAAGTTGTCTCCATGACCTCGATCACTTCCTCATGTAGTAATTGTGTCTTGTCTATGATTGTGTCATTATCAAACGGATTGTCAACACTGTGCTCATGGTTAGTAGTCAATGGAGCTATCGTAGTTTCTTGAGACTTTGTTTTATTTACACCATTTTCTGCAGTGTTTTCCCCTAATTGGAGTCTTTTTATTTTCCTTTCTGCTCTCTGGTCTGGTGTTCTGTCTTTGGCGATGACTACAGCGCTAAGATCTCCGTCTAGCTTTGATTTAATGTTCTTGGAATTCTCTAGTAGTATTTTTCTTTCTGATTTGTCCTTAAGTATTAACTTTAATACCCGTTCTTTGCTGTTTGGCGTTTTTCTACCTAGTCTATAACTTGTCTCAATCTGTAACTCATGAATATCAAAAGTTCTTGCAATGTACGTCATTCTTTCTTCATCAAATCTTTTATTCTCAAGCCCTTCTTTAAACTGACCTTCCTTTAGATTAAAGATAACTATATTCAATTCTCTTCTTTTTCTGTCCATAAACTCTTTGTTTCGTTCGTCTATCAAACCATTAATTCTGCTATCGATCTTGCTCATCACACTTTCCTCTATTTTCTCAATACTCTCCTCGATCTTTTTACTGTTACCAGTTTCTATGTTGGTCACTCGGTTTTCAAGTTGTGATACTCTCTCGTTAAACTGATCCTCTATTCTTTCTAATCTCTTGTCTATATTGGAAAGGTAAGGCCGGGTCTTTTTGCAGGATTTGCATAAAAATTCGTAGTCTGGTATTTCATTTGCCAGAATTAAGTCTAATACTTTCATTCTCAGGTTTGTACAGATGTAACAGAAGGTTAGCTTACAATTTTCACATTTAATGGAATACTTTGTCAATTCATCGTCGCATTTACTACACTGTGTTGCATTTATTTCTGGACTGGACTTAAGTTTCCTTTTTTTTGAGTCCCATTCTATACCTTCTGCTCCAATGGTAATTTTTTTGGGCGTACTATGTTTTGGATTCTCTTTGTCTTTAACCTTTTGGGTGAAGTCAATGTAAGGAATGTTTTTTTGGCTATTTGAGTTGCTGGCCATTTTTCCGTAATTTTCTCAGTAAAGATTTGTTATATGTTTAAGTGGTTAAATGTATGTTAAACTAAGACAATTTAATAAGAGTTAGGTCGGTACTGCAGTCAGCCACACAACCTAAACTCAGATTTATGCCTTTCGTTTATTACTGATTAATTATCTGGAGTTGAAATTGAGATGTAAATCTTTAATAACCACTTTTGTGCTACCACACCTAGAGGGTGTACACCGTCTTTCAATAATATTGGTGAAAAAGTAGATCTAGCCACGTTGTTACCCCTATTTCTATTTTTTGGTTGTCTTGTATAAATTAGATCGCACTGGAATCTAGGCGAGATATACCCTAACTCAGTGTTGACACCAATTATATAGTCGTTAAGATCCTTGATTTGCTCATGCAAATTTCTATCGTCAATTTTATCCGCTCTAGGATATTTTTTTACAGTGTTCCACGATTTTGTGAAAATAGGCGGTATTTCTAGTATACCAACGTCTACTCTGGTTTCTTGTTGATGAATTAGTTTAAGTGAATCAACAAATGGCCGAACATGGGCAATTAACTCTTCAGAGTTATCAAATCTAGGGAAAATAAATTTATCTTCCTTTTTGGTTACGTCACATGTAAAGTGCCAAAATAACACAATAGTTTTTTTGTCTCTTATTTGGTGAATGTTGTCAATTAAATATCTCACACCACTTTGTGTGTTTCTCCCACTTTGGGTCCACCAAACAAGTTCTATGTCACATGTTAGTGATTCTATTTCTGTTTTAAGGTAATTTCCTTTACTGTCACTTAGTATGACTAGTCTTTCGTATTTGGGTAACCAGGCTTTTTGCCTATTCTTGTCCAGAAAATCTTCAATCTGTCTGACTTGAAATTTTTCCATGAAACTTTATTTTATTATTTTTTTTTATCCTAAAATGAAAATATATCATAGATAACTTGGTTAGGAAAAAATATCATTTATAAAATGACATAAATCACTATGTTAGTTCGTGATAATTTGATTCTTATTAAGTCTAATACTTTCATTCTCAGGTTTGTACAGATGTAACAGAAGGTTAGCTTACAATTTTCACATTTAATGGAATACTTTGTCAATTCATCGTCGCATTTACTACACTGTGTTGCATTTATTTCTGGACTGGACTTAAGTTTCCTTTTTTTTGAGTCCCATTCTATACCTTCTGCTCCAATGGTAATTTTTTTGGGCGTACTATGTTTTGGATTCTCTTTGTCTTTAACCTTTTGGGTGAAGTCAATGTAAGGAATGTTTTTTTGGCTATTTGAGTTGCTGGCCATTTTTCCGTAATTTTCTCAGTAAAGATTTGTTATATGTTTAAGTGGTTAAATGTATGTTAAACTAAGACAATTTAATAAGAGTTAGGTCGGTACTGCAGTCAGCCACACAACCTAAACTCAGATTTATGCCTTTCGTTTATTACTGATTAATTATCTGGAGTTGAAATTGAGATGTAAATCTTTAATAACCACTTTTGTGCTACCACACCTAGAGGGTGTACACCGTCTTTCAATAATATTGGTGAAAAAGTAGATCTAGCCACGTTGTTACCCCTATTTCTATTTTTTGGTTGTCTTGTATAAATTAGATCGCACTGGAATCTAGGCGAGATATACCCTAACTCAGTGTTGACACCAATTATATAGTCGTTAAGATCCTTGATTTGCTCATGCAAATTTCTATCGTCAATTTTATCCGCTCTAGGATATTTTTTTACAGTGTTCCACGATTTTGTGAAAATAGGCGGTATTTCTAGTATACCAACGTCTACTCTGGTTTCTTGTTGATGAATTAGTTTAAGTGAATCAACAAATGGCCGAACATGGGCAATTAACTCTTCAGAGTTATCAAATCTAGGGAAAATAAATTTATCTTCCTTTTTGGTTACGTCACATGTAAAGTGCCAAAATAACACAATAGTTTTTTTGTCTCTTATTTGGTGAATGTTGTCAATTAAATATCTCACACCACTTTGTGTGTTTCTCCCACTTTGGGTCCACCAAACAAGTTCTATGTCACATGTTAGTGATTCTATTTCTGTTTTAAGGTAATTTCCTTTACTGTCACTTAGTATGACTAGTCTTTCGTATTTGGGTAACCAGGCTTTTTGCCTATTCTTGTCCAGAAAATCTTCAATCTGTCTGACTTGAAATTTTTCCATGAAACTTTATTTTATTATTTTTTTTTATCCTAAAATGAAAATATATCATAGATAACTTGGTTAGGAAAAAATATCATTTATAAAATGACATAAATCACTATGTTAGTTCGTGATAATTTGATTCTTGCCCAGAGCCTCGACATGTTACACAAACTTGAAGTCCCCCATAGTAATTACAGATCCCGCATGTTTTTAAAACTAATGGGGGGAATTTCCCCCATGTTTTCAAATCCTGTATCAGACACTGCAATACACGGATTAACAGTTTTAAACCGGAAACCGGAAATGACGCATGCGCAGAAAAATCGCGAGTAAGAAATCTACTCGCGTATATAATTACAATAGCGAGAGAACCATCAGTGACAAAATTAAAAATTTTCTCTGTTTAAATGGTATAATAATTTTACTTAAACTTTTTTTGTTGTTGTATGATGATCGGAAATACTGATTTAGTGCATGAAATATTATGACACGCAAAATAATTACGAGAAAAAGAGAAATAGTTTCCAGCTAACGGGCCCTTAGAACTATCTTACATTTGCCATGAAGTGCGAGTGAACCAATCGTGATAAATAAAGCATTTTCTCTATTCATTTGGCATAATAATTTTACCAAAACAATTTTTTGTTGTTGTACGATGATCGGAAATGCTGATTTGATGCATGGAATATTATGACACGCAAAATAATTACGAGAAAGGGAGAAATTGTTTCCAGCTCACGGGCCTTTAGAACTAGATCTCCGATCTCAATACAAAAAATATACTTACTTTTCTTTCAAGCCATTGAAAAGGAAAATTAAATCCAAACGACTTTAATTTCACATTTTGTTCCATTAGAATGTAATGAAAGAGACACATTTCGTTAATCCAATCTCAACACAGATAGTTATGACACATGTGACCTCTTGAAAGCACCGGGCACATAATGAACACGGTTACCGCACCCTTTTCATCTTTACCCGAAGGACATACCCCCTGTAAATCTTTGATCTGTGTCACATCGATTGGCTACAATAATTTTCAGACAAATCATAAAACATACATTAGAAAATTTCTGGGATATCCAGCAACCGTATTTACTTGTTTGAAACCTAAAAATAAATCGGCTTACATTAATATAAATTAGTAGTTAAAATATTAGACATCTAATAGCGCATCACTGGTAATCAATGATTAGATGCAGATTTTGGTTTATTTTCTTTAATGAAATGTTTTACGGGCCGAATTCAGAACTGAGGTTGAAAACAGCCCTTTTCTATCAAAAACATTTTCAAGACAGCCGTTTTCTAACCTTAACATCATCATTTCTTTTATTAAGAATATAAAAATTTGTTGCAGACATGCAATTTATTTAGACGTATGATTATTTACTACATTGAAAAAAAAGAGAACAGCAACATTTTATGTAAATTTCAAAACAATTTAAACACTTTTTATGGAACTTTGCGAAGAAAAGGAAATATTTGTCCTTTTGATGATTCGATTGGAACAGTCCCCAATCTTCTATCACGTCATAGTTAGTGACCTTCAATTAAGTTGTTTGGCAAAGGATTAACGGTTTGACGATTGACATGTTATTCCAATTAATTTGATACAATATTTTAATTCTCCCGACAAAGAGACAAGACGATTTCAAATGACAGTATACCACTATCAGAATGAGATTATGGGAAATTGCAATCACGTGTCAACACGTGATCTAATTAACACAACAAATCACAATCTGATATCATATATTTGGTAATTTTATGGCAAATTACGCACCTATTTTAAAGTGAGATAGATGTGGTGCTTTTTATTTTAGATGTTTTCGTATTTGATTGAATTATATTTGGGAAATATTCTATGCGAACAGGTAGGACAAAAATGATTGAATTAATGACCAAACGCATTAATAATTTTTGCTCTTGAACGCACTCGCATGTAAAATCATTTTTTCACGACCTACAAGATAAAGACGTTTGAAAATATTGTGGAAATGAAGAAGTTGCTTGTGATAAGCAATTTATTCATTTTCCAAGGCATTTTCTAATTTCCCGATAGACCGATATGAGATCTCCGAGTTTATCTAGAGATTTTTCCCCAAAGCAGGTTTTTAAGTTAGAAACAACAAATATCTTTATTTTCTATTCACATTCTCAGAATCAATCTAATAAATATCATGACTTGTGATCATTGCATGTCAAATCACGCTTTTCCACACTCCAAAACTTTGGCCATTCAAGCTATGTAGCTTGCACCATTCCCTCAGTTATCCAAAGCAAATCCTGTTTAGGACATCAAAACTAGACGTTTTTTGGGGGAAAGGATTTATTTAAAGGATGCATGTATACATACCAAGAACACAATAAGCAAATAACCGATATCAAATACGGGTTTCTAACTTTCATGTAGCCCGTAAAGCTAACGTTCTGGGCGGGTGCCGTGTTAGAAAACAAATAATTATTTAGATATTTCCGATAATTACGGATTAAAACCTAAACCCGCAGTGGCCATTTCCAACTTTGTTCTTAGTTTTGATAAATCACGGCTGTATTTTCCTTTTAATCAGCCAGAATACGTCGTTTGAAGCGCTATTTTACGCTACGCGTATATGACATTAGAGTGGATGAAGAAATCTTACTCGTACTTTTCAGGGAGGTATTTTACGGCTTGCGCATGCGCACTTCAAAACTGTCAGTTGGTGTATTGTAAATCACAAACTATTTCGATAAATCTTATCCGAACTCCCGCCATGTCCGAATTTTACTCAAAATCTACAAACTTCAGAAAATAAATAATATCCCCGGCGAGGCCGTTTGATTTGTGAAACCAACTGTATCAGCCAGAAGTATTTTGTGGCTTATTTAGTCTGTACTTACGGTCCTATGGGCCGCCTGCAAGGTGCGGAAAATCCTCATTTTTACTGTCAAGGTTACTTCGATCCAAAAAAAAATTCCCAGTGATCTCCCTTGGAAAGCGATTAAGATTTTTTTAAACGAAAATTAAAAAAAAAATGCCCTTCAATGAATTTTTTATTTTGATTTTTTTGTTGAATTGAATTTTTATTTATTTATTTCGTATTTTCAATACAATTTTTGTAAATAAAATTATGTAAAAAAAAAAAAATTACTTGAACATTTCGTTCAATAAATTTCGCTTATGAAAATCATGGCGGTTTTCCTGTGAAAACTCATTACAAAACTGAAGTTGATGTTTTTGGCTTTTATTTACTCATACTACAGTGCCAGGTTTTATACAGAATAATGTACGCATGATACTTTACTATTTTCCCCATCGATTATTCAGTTACTCGAGTTTATAGGCGATACTGTTTTTCACGTTTCAGTCTGATTTGTAAACAAAAGTGGTGCAATGGCCAGTCAGTGAGAGTGACAACTGACAAAGGCTTGAAAAATGAAAGCCCTTACATTTCAAAAATGTATGTAATCAATCATCGAGTATGAAGTCCCCCATAGTAATTACAGATCCCGCTTTCAAAGATCAACTCGCTCTGACGTAAATAGCGAAAAATCAAAGAGCGTATTTACATCAGAGAAGACTCGGATTATAGTGGTGGTGCAGCTGTATTATTGAATGTTGGTATTTCAAGTTTGCAGACGAAAGTATTGCGGCGCGAAATGTCGTTTTTTTGGGGGGGAATCTTTGGTAGTATCCGTATATATACTGTGCACAAAAAGTTTAGCACACTTGGAAAATGTCCTTTCCTAGTCAAAAACTATTCCAAAATCCATAAAAATAAAACTCTAATGTGTTTGAAAATTCAATTTTCTTGAGCTTCCTGAAAATTTTGCTTCAAAATTCTTAAGCGTTAGTTAGGTATCTATCTATCTATATCTATCTATATATACTGCCTAACTCCCCTTTCGGGTATTACTGGCAGGTGTCAGTTAAAGTGCACAGGGGTCAGATATCGAAAGTCAAGCAAATTTCAATGACGCGAATGTCCAGCAACAGCAGCTAGGACAACCATTCAATGTCTTCCCATGTTGAAGAGAAGCTTCCTGACCATAGAGAAAGGAATTTTGCCCATTCATACTGCAGATGACGCTCATTGCCATTGACGTTAGACGTCATTACTTTCTCTAGCCTGACGTCCAACAATGTTCTTTATGTGTTCTTTTGCTGGTGATTAAGCAGTTCGGGCGTAGATCTTTCTGAATGTTCCTTGGAGTAAGTGGGTGGTGATTATCTTATTGAAATATCACAACGTCGTGTCGTTGCAAGACGGTCCTGTGACAGGTTGGATAATTTCATTGCAGTGTCCTTGCACCGTTTGGTTGCCATTAACTGAAATGAGGTCTGTTCAACTGTTTTCATCTATTCCTGCCTAAAAATGACGCTGCACTCGACGTAACAGTCTCAATGATGACGTTATTGATATCAAGCCTTACGCATCTTCTCCAACCACAAATCCTGCCGTCAGTTAATGACACGTAAAGTGAGATTCGTCCGAACATCAGTCCAATGTCTCCTGAATCAATATCGATGTGTCAATACCCACTGACGCCTTGCATGTCGATGCTTAACGTCATTGGCGTAAGATCGGAGGACCCTGATGCAAGTTGTGTGGAGCCTTTTCCGGACAGTCTGGTCACTACCGGTATACCTTGTGACGTCTTGGAGGAGTAGCACTAAATTCTTACTAGACAGGAATTCGAAACGTCGTCAAGACGTCGCTTTGAAACGATCCTCCATGAACGTCGTTTTACACGGTCTACAAGATTTAGGTCGGTCGTTGGTGGCTAAAGTTGCATAAACCAAGTGCCATAGGCGCGTAATTGTCAATTGGAGACAATTGAAATGCAAAGCGACATCTCTAACAGACATACCAGCTTGGAGCATGCAAAGAGCTCTCTGACGTCGAACTTACGTCATCATTTCTCGCCTTCCCATAATCAATTTCAAAGAATTTGTAACAGTTAAATTGATTCTGCTAACAGATCTGTGTAGTCGTGTGTTTTTGGACAAGCTAGACATTATCGATGTCACTGCACACGTGCCGCACATGACTTTTGCTTATCTGGAGTGGACTTTGACCAATACACCGAATGTTCACTCTACACATGCACTGTATGCGTAATGGTTGTCGATCGGGACAACTGAACAGTACAAAGCAATGTTCATTTAATTATCATAAATTGAAAAAATAATGTGTTAAAAAACGTGCTAAACTTTTTTTGCTCAGTATATATCATAATGCACAAAAATGCCTTTTTTTTTTTTATAAAACATTGGATTTAGGGACGAGAAAACCGACAACCGGAAGTTGTTGTTTATTCGGTTCTCATGATTGACAAGGCTCACGCTGGAGATCGTCACTTCAAGAGCCTTCTGTGACAATTAAAAAAAAAAGTGGATCAAAAAATTGAATAAGGTTCACAGAGTTGACTGACTTTTTGCTGGTAATTAATCCGAGTCTTCTCTGACGTAAATACGCTCTTTGATATTTTGATTTTTCGCTCAAAATATCAAAGAGCGTATTTACATCAGAGAAGACTCGGACTAGCTGGTAATCAATTACAGATTAACATGACTGTCAACATTTTCTAATTGCAGGGGTTCTGAAATATATAAAGAAATTGGCTACTTGTACCTGTTTGTTAGACAATTCAGGGTCCAACATTAACTTTTTTGGTTACCAGACAGTCGGGCTTGTTGCTGCCAGATGCTGCTAGCCCTGACTAAATATGCACTGGTCCTGACCATATATTTGGATAATTGGGAAAATGTGTTAACCACAATAATCCTTTCATAACTAGCTAAAACTCAAGTTTTGAATCACAAATGAATGAAAATTTGAAGGGTCCATGTTCTTGTTGTGTCACATATACTGTGTTTTCATGATGGTAAATGTGAGTGACTGAGATTTGAAATGAGGCTGACCAGTCGGTCTTGCATCTTGGGGATCTAACTAGCCCTGACCAAGCAGCAGGCAGTTAATGTCTGTCGGGCACAGGTTAATGTTGAACCCTGCAATTGTCAGTTGTCCGTATGAACAATAAAGAGCATAATATTTGCAAATTCTACTTGTCCATAACCTTTTTTGGACAACCTGGGCAACTCGGACAATGGATTTCAGAACCCCTGTATTGTACAAAAGTTAGATGATCCGTGATTGGCTATGTCTAAAAGGTGGAGTAGTTGAATATGTACAAGTAGCTGTGACTGAATTCTTCGTGCAAATGCAAGACGATTAGATGAATGCAAGATTTTAAGACTTCGCTCTACGCTGGGCAGCCAGGCCCCTCCTGAAGAGGACTTTTCCACAACCTGGATAAACAAAACAGGATGATGATTATGATGATGATGATGATGATGATGATGAATGCAAAATTTTAAAAAAAGAACCTTCAAAACATTTTATTCTATATGCTTCCAAATCAGCCTGCGGTCAAAAGTGAAATGTAGTCGGATCAGGGTCGGTGCAGTTCTCAAAGAGTTCCTACAGGTTCTGAACTGGTTATTAGAGATTAACCCTTTCCCAAACAACAAATCTTTAAGGTGATTCACTTCGATATCTGCCTCAAATGACAAAATTTATGTTATTAAAGATAGAATTTGTGTAAAATTTGGCATAGAAAACATTAAGACAAAAGGAGAAACTGCTGGTTATCAGCAGTTTCTTCTTTTGTTTCAATGATTTCCTAAGCCTTTTCTATTAGGGACATCAAACCCAGGTCTTGTTTGTGAAAGGGTTAACATGGATCTTGATCTTCATATATGGGTATGTTCAAAAATAATGAAACAAAAGTAAAACATCCACATATTTCTTTAGCATGAGGCTTTATAGAATTGATTTTAGGTCTAAAACGTGTTTCCATGAGGCAAACTTGAATGCAAAGTTTCATCCTGATATCTCATTTAGGTAAAAAGATATTCCCAAAAAACACCCCAAAAATGTCCCAAGTGTACGGTTTTTGCGTGACATTTTAACTTAAGCCTTAACTTCAACGCTACACTATACTTTAAGGTGAAGGATTTCACAAAATTTTCATTGTTTATCAAGTAGGCAGATATATTAAGGTTCAGAAAAATGGAATTTCAAAGTTTGTCGGCATTTCGTTTTCTTCTTATACAGGTTTGAAGCATTGAGGTGCTTGTCATTTTCTTACCATAAATTTTGTCATTGTCTACAAATAAAGATGCAGTAATATAATGTGGTTGAATATTTACATGAACAATTTGCACATTTCAGCAGACACATGTTTATTCTTCAAGGTTTTCCAAGTTTTGGTGTGATACTCTGTAACAGTCAATAGATATATGTTATATACCTTATGGACTCTGAATTTGTCCCAAGTGTACATTTTGCTTTAAATTTCAGATATTTTTTTCAAGGTTTGATTTATCTCAAGTTTTACACTTTTAAAATCACAATATGGTCACCCAGAAAAAGTTGTAATAAACCCTGATACCATAGTGGCCTGTACTTGTCGTCCATGATGCTATCTTGTGTTGTCCCAAGTGTACGAAATTCAGTCACATTTGATTGACAGCTTCTAATTTCTAAATATATAAGCTTCAGGCACACATTTTTTAAAAAAATTACAGACATGAACAAAATTACACATCAAACAGTAAATCTGTCATTTCTGGTTACTTTATAATTTGTATTGCTGAAATATCTTGTACTGATATTTCAAGTATGAGGTAAAATAGATCAGAAGTATCTTAAATTAACGATTTTTGACCAAAGAATGTGTCCATTACAGAAAAACAACATTCTCTTCCTCAAATTATATCAGTCTGTCAACAGAATACATAAATATCTTGCATTTATATGATACTGATAAAGGTTATTAACTGTTGTACACTTGGGACAAAAAATCAGAATTTGGTATCACAACAACAACTTGTCAATGTATTTTCTTTTTTAGCTCCCAAAATTGCATATTTCTGTGAAAACAATTGATATTATCATTATTTAAGAAGATGTCTACATTTAAGAGCAGCTATATAACAGTTTGGTTCTGTATAACCACAATCTTTGTTTAGAATAAAAATATGTAGATGTTTTCGAAACCCTATTCACATTAAAATAAAAACATGCCTTTGCAAGTATAAGTGGAATTTATTTGGTTGCAAAAATGAAATTTTCAGTCATAAAATAACAACAATATTTTGTTTTAGTAAATTGTGGATACTTGTTAGAATAGTCTGGCATGATTGTGCAGTTCTAACTAGTAAATAAAACAATCTCTATGTTTTAGAGCAAAATACAACAGATATATTTACTACTTTTACACTCTTAAGCGGTCTTAACCTAGCATTCCAAGATCAATTTGACAAACATACTGTAAGTCCATGACAATGCTTGTTGTGATTGTCAAACAACCAGAACTTTTCCAGGGAAAGGAATCAGGCTCAGGGGAATCAGTTCAGAGATACACCTCCTTTGATTGTGAACATTGACATGTATTTGGCCAATACACCTTTTTCCAAGCATACAGAGAATAATTGTGGATTTGCATTTACATGTACTTTTAGAACTGCTTGCAAGGTCTTGTTAAATATCTTATACTCAAATCTGTTGATGGATGCTGATTGACTATCTTATTAAGGGACAAAAGAGTTTTAGGTGAACCATGAAGTCAAAAGAAACAGGAGATTGTGAAAAAATTGTGAATTTTAGTCTTGGTCATGTGATATTTGAGAGAGAACTTGTAGTCTGGGTTTCCTACCATGTTGGACACAATCCAGGCTGTACAGCAATTTTTAGGGAAGAGGTGTAGAAGGGTCAGATCAATGAGAAAAGAGGGATAGTACAGTAAGTACTATCTAGTAAGAAGCAAATTTTAAGCAAAGATGCTCATTAGTCAGTCAGGCAATTATTTCATGGATGATCTGTGCCTTTGTTTCTGTCGATTTTCTCATGATACGATTAATACATCCTAATGTTTCAAAAGTGAATTAAAAAGCACTATTCCGTGTTTATGTAAGTCTATCTGTATTATTGTCAGAGGTATTATAAATTACAAAAGTATAATACATTTAGTTTTAAATTAGGTGTTTTATGCTTTTCCATACATAGAATGTCCCAAGTGTACAAAAATGGTTTATTATTCTTGAAAAAATAATTTAAGATTTCCTTATGTTCATTGTTTTAGCATAGTTACGATAAAGATGAGTAAATCCTTTCAAATTTACACTTAAATGCTGATTGCAGCTTTAGTGAAAGATGAATACATTTTTGAATTTTCATGGAAAACATGATGCTCTTGTTATTAGTTCTAAGATTTCCTAGCACAACTGCTAGTTCCATTATTTGAAAATGGGAACATAGCTATTTAATGCCAAGTGTAAATAATATTAATTTTGTGTGTTATAGTTGCTAGTATTATGTATAATTTTTAAGTCGCTGAGCGCTCGCGCTGCGACTTATTGGTGCCGTACGAGGCTTTCTGGACAGGTCAAATAAGGTCAAAGACGGACCTCTTAACTTCTTCTGTATTTCTGTTTTGAGACAAAGTAGATCTCTGATTTCTTGTCCACACTTTGATTTAATATTGAAATTCGACTTTCTACAATTTCTAAACTGACATGCCAAATAATCATTGTTGAACGAGGAAATTATACGTTTTATGTAGAACTACTTTGTTGGCGGAGAAATTTGATCGCGCGCAATAATTCCGTTTTCTGAGGTATATTGGTCTAAGGGAAATAACCAGGTTTAAATTAGACAGTTTTCATGAAAGAGTTACTTCCCTTAGATAATGTAATATTAAATACCGTATACATATCTTCGGCTATAAGTCAAGGAAAAAACTAATCAGAATGTGGGGAAAATAGACATTGACTTTATGACTCGGCGACAATAAACATACGACAACGACGGAATACTCATTTGCTTGATTCTTTTTATAATTATGCCCCCTTTCGAAGAAAATGGGGGTATATTGTTTTGCAAGTGTCGGTCGGTCGGTCGGTCGGTCGGAAGGTCGGTTGGTCGGTCGGTCGGTCGGTCTGTCCGTAGACCAAATCTTGTCCGGAGCATAACTCAAAAAGTATTAAAGGTAGAATCATGAAACTTCACAGGTGGATAGATCTCATTATGGAGAGGTGCAGTGCACAAGAACCGTAACTCTGCCGATCAAATTTTTTGAGTTATTGCCCTTTGTTGATTTTATAACTTGATTCTTGTCCGGAGCATAACTCAAAAAGTATGTAAGGTAGAATCATGAAACTTTATAGGTGGATAGATCTCATTATGGAGAGGTGCAGTGCATAAGAACCGTAACTCTGCCAATCAAATTTTTTGAGTTATTGCCCTTTGTTGATTTTATAACTTGATTATTGTCCGGAGCATAACTCAAAAAGTATGTAAGGTAGAATCATGAAACTTTATAGGTGGATAGATCTCATTAAGGAGAAGTGCAGTGCACAAGAACTGTAACTCTGCCGATCAAATTTTTGGAGTTATTGCCCTTTGTTGATTTTATTAATTGATTCTTGTCCGGAGCATTACTCAAAAAGTATGTAAGGTACAATCATGAAACTTTACAGGTGGATAGATCTCATTATGGAGAGGTGCAGTGCACAAGAACCGTAACTCTGTCGATCAAATTTTTTGAGTTATTGCCCTTTGTTGATTTTCAAACTTGATTCTTGTCCGGAGCATAACTCAAAAAGTATAAAAGTTAGAATCATGAAACTTCACAGGTGGATAGCTCTCATGGAGAGGTGCAGTGCACAAGAACTGTAACTCTGCTGATCAAATTTTTTGAGTTATTGCCCTTTGTTCATTTTCAAACTTGATTCTTGTCCGGAGCATAACTCAAAAACTATGTTAGGTAGAATCATGAAACTTCACAGGTGGATAGATCTCATTATGGAGAGGTGCAGTGTACAAGAAACGTAACTCTGCTGATCATATTTTGTGAGTTATTGCGCTTTGTTGATTTTATAACTTAATTCTTGTCCGGAGCACAACTCAAAAAATATGTAAGGTAGAATCATGAAACTTTACAGGTGAATAGATTTCATTATGGAGAGGTGCAGTGCACAAGAACTGTAATTCTGCCAATCAAATTTTTGGAGTTATTGCCCTTTGTTGATTTTTACGCTTAATTCTTAACCTTGCCTATATCCCGTGTCCTTTTACACATACAGCCTTGATATCTCACACATAGATACCTCCTATCAACATCGTTCACATTTAACCATGACCTTGGACCTTGTGACTTTGACCTTGGAGTTTGACCTACTTTAAAACAAAATAAACCCGGCATATATCTCATGACCTTTTACAAATACAGCCTTGATATTTCACACATGGACACATCTTACCAAGACCATTCACAATTGACCATGACCTTGGACTTTGTGACCTTGACCTTGGAGTTTGACCTACTTTTAAAAAACTTTAACCTGGCCGATATATCATGTCCATTTACACATACAGCCTTGATATTTGACACATGGAAACCTCCGACCTAGACCTATCACATACGACTATGACCTTGGACCATGTGGCCTTGTGCTTGGAGTTTGACCTACTTTTAAAAAAAATAAACTGGGCCTATATCTTATGTGCTATTACACATACAGCCTTGGTATTTCACACATGGACACATCTTACCAAGACCTTTCACATTTGACCATGACCTTGGACCTTGTGACCTTGACCTTGGACTTTGACCTACTTTAAAAAAAAATAACCTAGCCGATATATCATGTCCTTTTACACATACAGCCTTGATATTTGACACATGGACACCTACGACCAAGACCTTTTACATTGGACCATGACCTTGGACCTTGTGACCTTGACCTTGGTGTTAGACCTACTTTAATAATACATTAACCTGGCCTATATTTATGTCATTTTACATATACAGCCTTGATATTTCACACATGGTCACTTCCAACCAAGATATTTCACTTTTGACCATGACCTTGGACCTTGACCTTGGAGTTTGACCTACTTTTAAAAAACTTAAACTAGGCCTTTATCTCATGTCCTGTTACCTATACAGTCTCAATATTTTATACATGGACACCTCCTACCAAGACCTTTCACATTTGACCATGACCTTCGCCTGTGTGACCTTGACCTTTGATTTTTACATCATTTTACAAATATTTAACCTAGCCTTTATCTTATGTCCTATTACACCTACAGCCTTGATATTTCACACATAGACACCTCCTACCAAGACCTTTCATATTTGACCATGACCTTGAATATTGCAACCTTGACCTTGGAGTTTGACCTACTTTTAAAAAGACTGAAACCAGGCATATATATCATGTCCTTTTACACATACAGCCTTGATATTTCACACATGGACACCTCCAACCAAGGCCTTTCACATTTGACCATGACCTTGACCTTGGCATTTGGCCTACTTTTAAAAACTTTAACCTGGCCTATGTTTCATTTTACTTTTACATATACAGCTTTGATATTTCACACATAGACACCTCCAACCAAGACCTTTTATATTTGACCATGACCTTGGACCTTGTTAACTTGACCTTGGACTTTGACCTACATCAAATGTAGGCCCTTGAGGGGGCATATATGTTTTACAAACATCTCTTGTTCCATTTTAACAAGGTGTCTTGCTTGATATGCATCGTTCTGCCATTTCAAGCGTGTAATCTCGCAATCAATATGCCCTAAATTAACACACGACAGAATTGTACACAACAAGCAGTCGTCGCTTTTCTTCGAAAACCTCGTAACTGCATATTGTTTTAATCTGCAATTACTTGGTTTTTGATGAAAACCAACGCATTACGACACGCGTTATTTTTTTATCTGCACTGTGAGGTACCGATCGATTTCATTGATTGGCATATGTAGAACTGCAGCAAGGTTTAAATAATAATTAGTCTCACATCTGCAAATTATCAAATAACGCTTAACTTTATCCGGATTATCGCTTAGAAGGAAAAATGTCTACAGATGACAAAGATCTGTGATGGTCCAAAATCGCAGAAATGGAGGGTTATTCGGATCAGTCCCTATGAGCCACAGGAAAATGATCTGAATGATTGGATTTTGGAGTTACGGGCAAGTGGCTATGTTGTAAGTAGGATCGGGATTCGCGTCAAGGCCCTTCAACTCGACAAGGACCAAAATACAAAACCCAGGGCGAGTTCAAAGCTTCTTCTGGGTAGTGTTGCAGGTTCATGAATCTTTTAGTCAATACCGGGAAGACCAGAAAAAACATTTTATTACACACCTGGCCAGCTTATCAATGGGAAAACCTACGGGACCACATCAAAGAAACGAGACTTAACTACTCGGCTGGTTCCGTGATGTTGACGATCCCGAAATACGCAAGATGTGCATATCCGACGATTACTTTAAACAAAGAATTTTCCGTCGCCGGATTTACGGAAATGAAATTGTTGATTTGCAGGGTTGAATCTCGCGACCGGTAGGCGATCATAGACGGCACAAAAGCAGCTTTGCAAGTCACTGGCATTTTTTTATGATACGGTTCCCCCGAAAGATCGCAGCTAAAACCCTACCTTCGTTTCAGATCAGAAAAAATATTTCAGCCCACACGTTTTGATTCTTGTGTATGTATGGATAATCGTTAGCCCCAAAGTGTAATTCATGGATATTTACACTCATGTTCAATTTCGTCATTTTGTTTACCCCAAAACAGAAATATTTTTTAGACTGCTCCATTTTGAAAGCTGTTGCATGCATACGACATAACTTACTTAAAAAACGATTGAATTACAGCATGGAAAGTATCTCGGGGGAACGGAGAAATGGCTAGTTATGACAATTTCTTCTTTTCTCTCAATGTTTTCCAATCTTTTTGTTCCCATGATTGTCGTCGAAATCAAGTCTTGTTTGTGAAAGGATTTAAGAGAGAGGTTATATAGACGAACGTCGGCAAGTATTACTCTCCAAAGCCGATGTCTATTGATTAGATCATCAAAATACATTACTAATTACATATCATTTCATAAGAGGTAATGTACTTTGTTTTAAGAGAGTAGCAAGTATAAGCACGAGTCATGTAGATCTACATCTGCAAGAAATTTTCTTTTCACTAAATAGTCTACCCTTTGAATTTCGTTCTTCTTTTGAAAACTCTTTATGAAATTAAATTGTCTCTTAAATCTATCTACTCTAAACTTTAATGATGTAGAGGTCATCACTAATAAATATTCACTATTTAAAGGGTGACCGATTAAGGGAGAGACTCGGGGTAAAGCTTCTTTTCTGACGATTGCCCTTTAAGTTCTAGATCTTTTATGAAGCAATGCTTGTAAATACAGATTGGTTGAAAAAGAGAATTGTCCCCGCCCATTCATTGACTTACTAGTTGATTGACATGCTTCTCAGATGAATAAGCACGTGGTACAGTCGGATCCCTTTTGTTAAAAAAACAATATGACGTCTTGATGACGTAGCGTCTACTCAATCTGGGCTGGAATAGTGACTTCAAAAACACCGCCAACATCTGCTCAGTTATTTCGGAAACTTTCAAAATATGTTAGTTGGATTATTACCGGTGAATTTTTGGTTTGGATAATAGACTAACAGGTATCATTTTCTTCGTATCATCATGACATTATCGCTTGCCGACCAAAAACAAAATAACCTAGATGTATAATTTTCTACTTTACATCATAAAATCGGCATGAATTACCATTCAAATTAAATTGTCGAGCGTCCGTCGATTCAGTCAACGTTTCTGCGATTAAATTTCTTATCATTAATCACCGAATAATTAACGTGAAATAAAATAGTTTTTGTGAAGAGAGGGGAAGTTAATTCGTGAATAAAATATTATTGGAGGCTCAAATTATCGATTAATCACGACTTAAGGCTTGGCGCAATAAACAGTTCTAGAGATTATTCATTTCTATGACTAAAATATTGCGTACCTAAATGATATCAATTTTGAGAAATATCACGGTCACCAAGAGGGATGACAAAAGTGCAAGTGTGGAAATACAACAGCAAAGATCAACGTCTCGCAAGGACGGGTACAGGATTGTTTTCCAGGGGCGGGGGGTGTAGTCGTATTGATCACCGTTTTATAAGATAATTTCGGAAAGTCAACTTCCAAAAGTTTTTCAAATATAGCTTAGTAATAGTTGCCCTGATGCATCCGAAAAATAAATCCAATCTTGAAATCAAGATTGAATTGCCAATGACACCGTGAAATTAGCTGCGATATCGTAGCCACAAATTTGATAACCGGTATTGGTTGGTGGCTACCAGTCCTCGCTCTTGCTTCTTTGGAGTAAAGCAAACAGTTGCAAAACACATTTTCTTGTATACGTTTTTAAATGCCAACATATTTTATCAGAAGTAAATCCGATAAGAACATAGTCCATGTCAAAATTTTGGTATAAAAGTATCAACAAGAATTGTTTTGATATTTTTTCTTCCAACAGAAATTCCATGTCTCAGTAGAATAAAATGGGTGGGTAGTCTAGTCCGCTTCAAAATTAGATTAAACTTTATTTGAAAGTGATTTCAGCATAAAACTAAGATGGATTGACAGAAAAATGGTTTAACCTGCAGGGTTCAACATTAACCTGTGCCCGACAGACATTACCTGCCTTCTGCTTGGTCAGGGCTAGTTAGTTCCCCAAGATGCAAGTCCGACTGGTCAGCCTCATTTCTAATCTCAGACATAATTACCAAAATGAAAACACAGGATTTGTGACACAACAAGAACATGGGCCCTTTAAAATTGTCATTCATTTGTAATTTAAAACTTATGCAGGATCATTGTTGTTAACACCTTTTCCATATCATCCTTTTGATACAAATATTTAGTAAGGACCAGTGCATATTTGGTCAGGGCTAGCAGCATCTGGCAGCAACAAGCCCGACTGTCTGGTAACCAAAAAAGTTAATGTTGGACCCTGACCTGTTGTCAGGTAACATTCTCACTACATTCAACAGCTTTATTTTGAAGTTTGACTTTGCTAAACTTGCTGGAATGAATCATTCCAGTACCTGCTCCATTGCAACAAATAGGAAGGAATTTTATCCGAAACCCAGATCAATATTCAAAATGGTATCGGTTACATTATTGCAACTACCGTGAAATAAGTGCATATTTTGAAATTTGCCATGTCATACCACGGGCGGATCGAGAGGGGGTCGGTGGGGTGTGTGTTTTGGACCTCCCTCCTGGAATTATCCGAAAATTATTTTTTTTTTAAAGCTGTATAACTTTAATGTAACGTTACACATTTTACACATTTTAAGCCATCATTTAGGCTCGGACTCCATGGAAAAACATGCGCGGATCCAGAGGGGGGTCAGGGGGTCATGACCCCCCCTGGAATTGGCTGAAAATTGAATTTTGACTATATAACTTCTTAATAAAAGCCATCATTTGGGTTTTGACCCCCCCTGGAAAAAAATCTGGATCCGCCCTTGGAAAAAAATCCTTGAGCCACCATTGCATACTAGAACGTATAAGTTCTTATTTCGAAATTGAAAACTAATGATGTAAAACAGTGCATCATATTGAGTTATAATTTTAAACTGAGTGATAAATGATTTGGAAAACTTGCATCAAAAGATGGTAGTATTTATAGTGTCATGGACGCCTTCCTGAGGGGTTTGAAAACGCTATTTCTCAAGAGCTCCCGGGGGCCTATGGCCCCATGGACCCCTGGCCAGGGCGTTTCCATAGACCCATCGGGGGCCCTGTGGTCCATGGCCCCCAGCTGTAAAATTCAGTATTTTGAAAGTATCTAATTTTCACCCAGGGAGGACAAGTGTGATTTTGAGGGGGTTTAGTTAAGTGAGGAATGCGTTATGAAGTATAGATCTATTTTATTCAATGAATTTCTGTGACATCTTCTGAAATTGGGATATCTGAATAGAACAAAATGGGTAAATATTTCATTTAAAACGTCGTTCTTACCCAGAATTTAGTTTAGTATCATCAATTCCAGTCAATTTACGGGACATGCAGCCAAAACATCGCAATCTACAGATTAAAGGGGGACCTGCTAGGCTGTCGAAAATGCAAATGGCACAAAAATTACAAACCAGATATAAAAGTAAACGTATGAAATTACCAACCTGAAGGGGTCCATTGTTAGCACTCATTGAGCTTTATCAAGTATAAAAATCCAAGTCAATGAATAACGTGCAGATCCGCATTTTATTGTCATTGTTTTTGTTTTGTAACGGTTACACATGCCCAACCTTCAAAAAGCAATTACGTCAGAGGTACGTCATCTGTGCTCAGCGAGATTCAACACACCGTACAACCGGCTGCGTCGTCAACGAAGACAGATTCGGCATCTGATGTCCGGTGCATGGTAGGTCAAATTAATTTACTTAAGGATCTTTGGTATTCTATAGTTGATAAATACGCGTATAAATGTTCAGTGCTAACTGCTTCTACAAAATAAACCTTTCCACACATCCCTCGCAAATAAGGTCACAGTCATCGACGCAGCCGGTTGTACAGTGTGTTAATACTGCTTGGGATGTGTCTCGTTGACCTTGACCTTGTCTCGTTTCGAAGTAAAAATAGAATGTGTAAACACGCTTGTAAAGGATTGATCTATAGCAAAGGAAAGATGGATATTCGCTGTGATTGAGGTTTTTATGCATTGCAAATTGTTTTTCCATGTACAAATATGAGTTCCCGAGTAGTTCATAAGCATAAAAACCTAGCATGGCTGCATGGGCCCCTTTCAGAAATCTGTAGTTACGACGTTTTTACTCCCAATCACTAAACACCCCAAAATTACCTACAAATTGGACCAATCTAACATTTTGAAAATAGATCTAGCTTCCACTGCTTTTCATTTGTAGCATTCATTTTAACGATATAATTATCTATGGATTTGCTGTAGCCTATGGTATTATGAATTTGTATATATAGATCTAGACCCTAGAATTTTATGGATGAAAAACAAAGCTGTGTTTCTCTTTAAATATTCTATAACTTTTGTTCTTTCTTTTTATTATTTTTTTTTTCAATTTGTTTCTATAGAATGTGATCTAATCACCAGTTCGGTCATCGTTTATAAACTTTATCGTCATTTTGACAAAATATACTTTGCGTACTAAAAATGGAGATCTAGGTCTTGTTTACATCGCATAAAACTTTATAGGTAAGAATTGTTAATCTGTCAATCATATTTTTGGGTTTTTGCCCTTTGTTGATTTTCATATTTAATTGTTTGTCAAGAGCAAGAGCATTACTAAAAATATGCGAGGTAGATTCGTGCAACTTCATAGGTGGATGGTGTCATTATGTAGAAGTGTATTGTACAAAAATATAACTCTGCTGATAATGTTCGTGGAGTTATTGCCAATTTTCCCTTTTCATTCTTGATGTAAATTAATACTACAATTGCACTACTTTAATTATTAAAGGTTTACCCTTGTGGGGGCACACATACATTTCATTCAATACATTCAAAGCATTCTCTGATAGGATCATGAAAAGCAAATCTTGTTTTACAAATAATTCTGTTGTAGCGACTTTCAGGCCCTTCAGGGCTTTGATTGAATCTTTGTTCTTATCTTAATAAATAGTCCCAAGTGTACGAAATATCTCCAGTTTATGCACCATTTTTAACAAGCAATATCTTAGGCAACTTTTGACATACACTTACGAAACTTCATCTTTAGTTTAGGAATATCATAATTTCTAGTAAACATTGAGTTTTTTAATCCTTCTCCACTCCAGACAAACATAAACAAAACTTTTAGAGGTGCACACTTGAAAAAAGTAGGTAAAAAAAGTTAAAAATCTCAATTTTTCAATTTTTTTTTATAAGTACTCAATGTTTTTTTTTGGCATTGCAAGCTTTGAATGATACCCATTTTCATTTGAAATAATGAAAGAACACTGATCAAATGTTTTCTTTGGTGTTTATAAAGTACCAAATACTGTCATATTTTCACAAAATTTAATATAAAAGTTTAAAGCAAAGCCTTAGTTGTGAATTTATGTTTGCACTTATCATCACGGCCCTAGTAATTTATCAAATTTGAACCATTTTCTTCCACGATGCAAACAAAGATTTTGTTCTATTTTAGCATCTAAAATTCATCAAAAAAATGAAAACTTGCTTCATTATTTTTGAACATACCCATATACAAAGACTGATCTAGATCCATGTTGGTTCTCAAATGCCATAACGCCCATAAGAAGGGCATTTTCCAGATCCTGACTAAATATGATTTTACACTTCAGGGGTGACCACACATACGATGTCGGCCCCATGTTTGATGACCCAACTCTGCCTCCGGGCTGGAGTAGAAAACTTGTACAGCGGAATGCTGGAGTGTCAGCCGGAAAATATGACGTTTATATACTGAGGTAACTGCTTTGTTTGAAGTTTTCACATGTTTTCATTATTGGATGTATCATCAAATTGGGGATGCAGGGTTCTCCACCAAATAATTTGAAGCTGTAGTTGCAATCAGTAAACCTTGAAAGCATAGTGTTTATGCAAATATTAGTGAGTAAAAACATAATGGAAAAAGAAGAAATTGCCCATAAAGTTTTTATTACCAATTATTACTTTAAGATTTTTACACAAATTCTATCTATAATACCTTTCCTTTTGTCAATTTTGTCGGTTTTTTAAGTTGATCACCCTAAAATTTTGCTGTTTGGGTAAGGGTTCATTCATTGCATTGCTCTTCCATTTCAGCCCATTTGGTAAACGATTCCGGTCACGGACGGAGCTGGAGAAATATGCGTTGGAGAATAATGTTGACGTTGATCCCGAGTCCATCGACTTCTCCGTCAAGGGGAAAGGTGCCAAGCCCCTCCCTAGAACACCCAAACTGCCCAAACCTGACAAACCTAAAACACCAAAACTTGCGTCACCAAAAAAGAAATCTGAGGGAAACTCATCAACAAAGGATAAAAAGAAATCAAAACCTGTCAGTAGTCCCCCTAAAACTGCGAAAACTCTCTCTCAAAAACTTGTTGTTAAAATGACATTTTCTCCACCCGTTAAAAAGAAGAAAGAATCAGAATTGGAAAAAGGTAAAAAAGATAGAAATAAAGTCAAATCACCGACAGAAAAATCAGGACAAAAAGTGAAGCATTCAGAAACAAAGGAAAATATACAACTGACTTCAAGTCCAGTGGTGGTTATCCATAAAGCAAACACATCTAACAGTATTAAAGTGGGTAAAAGTGCTGGCGACAAACAAAAAATGAAAGAAAAGAAAACTTTGGTAGCTCCTAAAAAGAAACATAATGACAAAGCAAAAACAAAGGAAAACAACATTACTTCTCCAACTAGTAAAATAAGTAAAAACAATGAAGGAGATACTTTAAAATCACCAGGAAAAGTTAAAGACAGTGTAAAAAGGAGACATTCTAGTCCAACTAAAGTAAAGGAAAAACCAGAACCTAAAAAACCTCGCCGGAAAAGTGACACCCTGGACAGAGAATTACAAGTTATGCAGAATATGAAGGCTAACTCTCGGAGTGCTCGATATAGACAGCTACAGAACGACCTGAAGGCGAGTCAAACATTGATGGAAAAGGAGGCAGAAGAGAAAGTTGCTGAGAGAGAAGATTCCGAGGATGACTATCCACCATTTGGTGTAGTTGATGGACAGACAGACGAAGATATAGGTAATAGACTCGGTCTCAATATTGTTACATTTGTACAACATAATCATATCTGAAGAATTTTGTGCCTGCAGTGTATGGTTTTTATAAAGCAATATTCAATCTGTCAAATTGATTCTTGAAAAGTAATAGGGATTTGGCTTTTTTCCCCATTATAAAGAAAATGTATTTTCAGCTTTAGTCTGGTCTGAATTCAAATTTATTGCAGTATGAGTAAAGAAATCAATTTTATTTTATGCTATGGCATAGAAACTATTAAGAGAACATGCTGATAATCAGCAATTGCTATAATTTGCTATAATTTTTGGCAAAGTTTTACTTCCGGGGGTTCTTTTTATGGTAAGGGGAAGGGGCCCAGAGCCCTTAATACGGGGGAAAATGTGTTGAATGAGCTGTAATAGGGGAAAAAATTTCATACATGTTTTTTGCTTGAATATTGAAAATGCTTTGAAATATTATGGGAAACACAAAGAAAATAGATTTTGAAAGACTGAAGATCTTTGCTTGTTAACTTAAATACTCCCATGGGAGAACATTGTATAGGTTGAAACATTGATTTATGTCATGAGGGGAAAATTACAATTTAGGGAAAAAAATCCCAGAGGGGAATGGGCCGATTAATCGGCCCCAATTTCTTATTTAAAAAAAACTTGTACACAGACGCTTGTTTGGGAAAGGGTTTACCCTGTTAATCCATAGTTTACCATTAATGATTTTTCTATTACAGATGTAACAGAGGACTCCGTCAGTGACACTGAAGATGAAAATGGTAAGTTCCTGACATTAAAATTAACCATTTACCAAACAAGACCTGCTTTTGACGTCCCTTAAAGAAAGGGTTTGGGAAAACATTGAGGCAGAAGAAGAAAATGCTGATAATCAGCATTTTCTCCTTTTTATACGCTCGTCGAAGACGGGACGTATTATGGGATCACCCGTGGCGTCCGGGCGTCCGGGCATCCGGCGGCGTCCACTTCTTTGTCCGGAGCATAACTCTGTCACCTTAAGTCCGATTGACTTTAAACTTGGCAGTTATATTCTTCTCATCATTACAGAGTGCAGTGCACAAGAACCATAACTCTACCTGGCTTATTTTTTGAGTTATTGCCCTTTGTTGTTTTTCATACTTGAATCTTGTCCGGAGTATATCTCTAAAAGTATAATAGCTAGGATCATGAAACTTCATGGGTGTATAGATCTCACCAAGGGGGAGTGCAGTGCACAAGAACCATAACTCTACCTGGCTTATTTTTTGAGTTATTGCCCTTTGTTGTTTTTCATACTTGAATCTTGTCCGGAGTATATCTCTAAAAGTATAATAGCTAGGATCATGAAACTTCATGGGTGTATAGATCTCACCAAGGGGGAGTGCAGTGCACAAGAACCATAACTCTACCTGGCTTATTTTTTGAGTTATTGCCCTTTGTTGTTTTTCATACTTGAATCTTGTCCGGAGTATATCTCTAAAAGTATAATAGCTAGGATCATGAAACTTCATGGGTGTATAGATCTCACCAAGGAGGAGTGCAGTGCACAAGAACCATAACTCTACCTGGCTTATTATACGCCGCCGGAGGCGGACGTATATTGGCGTCATCTTCTCCGTCTGTCCGTCCGTCCGTCCATCTGTCCGTCTGTCCATCCGTCCGTACGTCCGTCCACTTTTCTTGTCAACGCAACTCCTCCTAAGTTTCTGGCTGGATCTTCTTGAAACTTGGTCAATGTTATCACCTCAATTGGTAGATGTGCATGAAGGAAGGATTTTATGGTTCATCAATTTTTGCCTGAGTTATGCCCCTTAAAAACTTAGTCTCTGGGGCTTATTGAAATTGCAGCCTTGTAAACGCAACTCCTCCTAAGTTTCTGGCTGGATCTTAATGAAACTTGGTCAATGTTATCACCTCAATTGGTAGATGTGCATGAAGGAAGGATTTTATGGTTCGTTGATTTTTGCCTGAGTAATGCCCCTTAAAAACTTAGTCTCTGGGGCTTATTGAAATTGCAGCCTTGTCAACGCAACTCCTCCTAAGTTTCTGGCTGGATCTTAATGAAACTTGGTCAATGTTATCACCTCAATTGGTAGATGTGCATGAAGGAAGGATTTTATGGTTCGTCGATTTTTGCCTGAGTTATGCCCCTTAAAAACTTAGTCTCTGGGGCTTATTGAAATTGCAGCCTTGTCAACGCAACTCCTCCTAAGTTTCTGGCTGGATCTTAATGAAACTTGGTCAATGTTATAACCTTAATTGGTAGATGTGCATGAAGGAAGGATTTTATGGTTCATTGATTTTTGCCAGAGTTATGCCTCCTTCAATCTTAGTCTCTGGGGCTTATTGAAATTGCAGCCTTGTCAATGCAACTCCTCCTAAGTTTCTGGCTGGATCTTAACGATCTGGAACCATAATAGACACTTTTGACAATACAAAAAGTATTGTTATATATTATTTCTATGATATAATACGGAGGTAAAATGAAACTTAAAACAATTTTTACCGATATGTTGGAATTTTATATATTTTTTTAGTTATTGGCCCCCTTTTACAAAAAAAGGCGGGAAAAGGGGAAGCACCAACTCCGTAAATCTCATATTTTTTTCCCAGAAGATGATAATATCTGACATTTTTCAGCTTGTATGCTACAACAGATATGTATGAAACATAAATAAGCTAAATACAAAACTATGAAAAACAAAATTGAGAAAAAAACCACTTGATTATACATAAGGTTTATGATTTTGCGACTGAATTTTTTCCATGTTTAAGAAAAATGAACATTTTTCGTTGATCTGTAATTTTCGTAATATTGACTGGCAGGGTATGAGACCTACACCAAAATTATCTCTAATTTATACTTGTGCAAATAAAACAAGAATGGGAAAAAGTTACCGTTAAATTTTGTTTTTTCATGAATTCAAACTTAGTAGGGGCGCATAAAACAAGGACAAAATTATCCAAAATAGGTCATTCAATTCCAACAAATATTCATTGTAAGGTCAAATGTAACAACGCATTATTTTTTATAGTAACTTATATAAAGAACTTATTTTTATCAAATATTCGTTGCCAGATTTCCCTGTAGTTACTACATAAACTATTGTTAACAAAACAAGGGCATTATATACATAGGTGGGGAATCATGTGACACTGAATTTCAGAAAATCGTCAATAATTTTGTAAATATTTGATCAATTTGAAATCGGCTTGAAACAGAAAAAAGTTTTAAACGCCCGATATCAGATAGGTGGTAACTCTTTTACAAATCAAGTGATAAAAACGTTATTGACGACCAGATTAAGTTTCGGTTGGTCGTCAATTACTTTCATATTAGCTGATTTTTCATAGATTATCCTTGGCATTCAGCAAAGTCATGGAGTGTTCCCACTGTCTCTGCTTAAATTCTTATTTTCAAACCGGTCATCATTTGACAGAATTGTTGGAAAATATCGAAAATATTATGTCAGGTGATTCCCCGCCGTGATATGATATTCATGGAGTGGAAGAGGGTTGAAATTGGTCTCATGTACTACTGTATAAGAACGCATTTTTAAATCAAATTAAGCTAATCTTACTGTTACACGAACATGTATCTTTGATTACCGGGTCTTTACATACCTATAGCCCTTTAATTAACGATATTATGCCATATGTTTACAAAATTTACCATTGCAAAAAACGGAATAGCAAAGTCATAACTACAGTAAATTTGCATGTGATGGTTCGAATCTTGCAGGTCCCTTACACCTTCAAGATTTGAACCAAGACATGCAACGTTGAACTGAAAATTAACAAGGATTACCTTTTGTTTATTACTGTAAAATTTGTAAACATGTGTCATTATATTGTGACTGGACTATAATGATAAAAAAATCAAGGCAGAAGACGCAATATTGATACTATATCAAATCCTGGTCTTAAGCATTTATTCGTATAGATCTTGAATCAATCAAGTGTATTGGTGCATACATAACCCATCCCCCCCCCCCCCCCAAAAAAAAAAATGTACCAGTCCAAAAGAACAGAAAACACTGTGGAAAAGGGACATATTCAACAACATAATCAACAACCCCTTCTTTTCTCTCAATGTTTTCTCAAATTATTTCTACAATGGACGTCAAAACCAGACTTGTTAAAAGAGAAGGATATATCAGTGCTTTGCTCTTTATAACCAAATCAGTAAATTCATAACAATTGTAGGCCTATTGAAACAGTTATTTCTTCATTTCTCTTGGTGTTTTTCTGTTATTTCTATCAGTGATCTGGGCCCCGTTTTATCAACGAAATTACGCACATTATTTTCGTAGATTTGAACGGAAGTTCAAATTTTTTGCGTAAGTGCGTTTTACAAAATATGTTCGCAGCTAAGATTAGAATTTCCTAAGTTTTTTTTCCGTAACTTTACGATCAAAAATAGTTGACGTAAATCTGTTCGTCACCACTGTCGATGCCTAAATTTACCGTTTAAAGACTTGATAACCCCCAAATTACTGAAAATATCAAAGTATCTATGAAAGGAAATGTTGAAATTGAACAAACCACGAAAAATTCATGTGAATAGCAATGGATTTTGTGCTAACAATAGACTGGGTTTGAAGTAATGTTTTGATAAACCGTTAGTGTTGTCATAAAATATCGTAACTACGGCCTGATTTAAGCCGTAGCTACGAGATTTCATAACGGCTCCAACGAATTACTATTGTATGTCCAAAATAACGTCACGATTAACTGGATAAAATCGTTCCCTATTTCGCTGTACTTTCACTTTCTTTTTTGTTGCTATTTATAGAATACAACATGAAAAAGTATTTTTCATGTATTTCCTATTCTAATGGAATGAATGTACGTTTAATATACGTTTAATCGCCAGAGTGTTCAGAACGAAAATATTTAAGCATTTTTCATGCTACTAACAACGAGAAACACGAGAATTATCTCTATCTATGCAGAAAAATACACTTTAGATAGCTTACACGGCCGATATATATTAATATTTAAAAGAAAGTAGACCGAGATGAGAACAAAATCGAATCTTTCCGAAGTGCGTTTCACGGAAATAACAGAGTGCCGTAAATACCCGATCATCAGCGATAATAACCGAAATCCATTATGGTTCCAGATCGTTAATGTCACTTGTTCAATGTTATCACCTCAATTAGTAGATGTGCATGTAGGAAGGATTTTATGGTTCATTGATTTTTTCCAGAGTTATGCCCCCTGAAAACTTAGTCTCTGGGGCTGAAACTTGGTGGATGTTATAACCTTAATTGGTAGATGTGCATGAAGTAAGGATTTTATGGTTCATTGATTTTTGCCTGAATTATGCCCCCTTCAATCTTAGTCTCTGGGGCTTAATGATATTTTAGCCTTGTGAACGCAATTCCTTCCAGGTTTTTCACTGGATATTTATAAAAACCTTTTTGTGAACACATTTTTTTTACAGGTTTTTCAGTGAATATTTATAAATCGTTGTCAATGTCATTTTTTTGTCTCAAGTTTTATAAGTGGCGGCGTATATTGTGACGACGGCACTCTTGTTTTTTGAGTTATTGTCCTTTGTTGTTTTTCATACTTGAATCTTGTCCGGAGTATATCTCTAAAAGTATAATAGCTAGGATCATGAAACTTCATGGGTGTATAGATCTCACCAAGGGGGAGTGCAGTGCACAAGAACCATAACTCTACCTGGCTTATTTTTTGAGTTATTGCCCTTTATTGTTTTTCATACTTGAATCTTGTCCGGAGTATATCTCTAATAGTATAATAGCTAGGATCATGAAACTTCATGGGTGTATAGATCTCACCAAGGGGGAGTGCAGTGCACAAGAACCATAACTCTACCTGGCTTATTCTTTGAGTTATTGCCCTTTGTTGTTTTTCATACTTGAATCTTGTCCGGAGTATATCTCTAAAAGTATAATAGCTAGGATCATGAAACTTCATGGGTGTATAGATCTCACCAAGGGGGAGTGCAGTGCACAAGAACCATAACTCTACCTGGCTTATTTTTTGAGTTATTGCCCTTTGTTGTTTTTCATACTTGAATCTTGTCCGGAGTATATCTCTAAAAGTATAATAGCTAGGATCATGAAACTTCATGGGTGTATAGATCTCACCAAGGGGGAGTGCAGTGCACAAGAACCATAACTCTACCTGGCTTATTTTTATGCTCCCCGAAGGGAGAGCATATAGTCGCCGCTTTGTCTGTCCGTCCGTCCGTCCTGTCCGTCCGTCATTCCGTCCGTCCGTCCGTCCATCCGTCCGTCCGTCCGTCCGAAGTGATTTCTCTATAACCCTTGGGCCAAATCAAATGAAACTTACCATGTGAACTCCCTATGACAAAATGCCGATGTACTTTTCCCAGTTTTTGGATTTGAGGCCTCGTCATGGGAAAAGGGGACTTAGGGTAAAATACAGTTTTTCTCTAATTTCTCCTTGTCTAATGGTCAGAATTTGATGAAATTTCATATTTGAGTAGCAAATCAGATGCCCTTGACAATAAACTACTTGAAATTTGCGTATAAAAAGTATGTCGTGGAAAAAGGGGGCTTAACGTTTGTTAGCTTAATCTTAGCTCTGCATGGCATATATTTATTGTGACAATGCCTTAATCGGGGAGCATTGTCCGTCTCTGACGGCTCTTGTTTGAGTTATTGCCCTTTGTTGTTTTTAGCTCACCTTAGCACGAAGTGCTGAGGGTGAGCTATTGTGATCGCTCACCGTCCGTCGTCCGTCTGTCCGTCCGTCCGTCCGTCCGTCCGTCTGTCCGTCTGTCTGTCCACAATTACTAAAAAATCTTCTCCTCACAATCTATAAGGCCTAGAGTCTTGAAATTTTGTGTGTAGAATCATCTCAAGGCCCTCTACCAAAATACTTCAAATTATTGTGATACAATGAAAATTGGCCCTATGTTGTGGGTATCAAATTTCATCCAGGTAATATATGGTTAGTGGGAGTCAAAACCTCGTAACTACAGCTTGACAATGCTCGAGTTACAAGGTTTTGATCCCCCACTGGGGAAATATCTTATCCTATTAAATAAACAAAGCCGAGAATTGTTTACATTTATGCCAGTACCAGAATTGGGAGGTGCATGTAAAAAGGGGTAAATATATTCTATTTGTTATTTAAGCGATCCTTTGGTGTTGGTAATCATTTAAATAGCTTTGATTAGATCATTCAAATGAATACCCACATCACAGGGTTTGATAAACATTGAAAGGTGTATTACAATTTGGAAATCCCTTAACCTCACCTATTTGAATCTCTAGTCTTGGGATATATAATCAGAGACTCTGTCAGACTTGCTTCTATTTTGCAACTAATATATTCTCTTTAGCACTTTACCAAATCATTATAAAATGAATTATTTTGCAATGAAAAGAAGGCCCTATGTTGTTGATTCTTGGGGTCTATAAAGGGGATAAGAGTTCTATCTCTAACATTTTGATATTTGACTTGGAAAACCTTTTCATCTCAAATCAGAATTTTTTCATAGGGCCATATGTTGTTGATTCTTGGGGGTTATATGGGGTGAACCCTGTTGATGATTGGAACCTTCTCATTGATATCATGGGAAAAGGGGCCTAAAAGACAAAATCCTTGTTAGCATTGTACAGGCTACAATTTCCGCCCTATGTTCATAGAAATTGATCAGAATGTTTGCGTAGTCACAGAGAATTGGAATATTGAATATTCCGTTGGATACCACAGGAAAAGTGGCCATAATGACAAAATCCGTGTTAGCACTTTAGAGGCCATAATTTTGGCCTGATCTTTGTGAAACTTGATCAGAATATTTTTCTAATTTCAAGGATAAAGCTATCAACAATCCGAATGTTCCATTTTGATATCATGGGAAAAGGGGCCTTTATGACAAAATCTTGTTAACACTATAGAAGCAACAATTTTGGCATAATCTTCATGAAACTAAAAGAATGTTTGTTTTAGTCACAAGGATAAACCCTTTAAAAAATGGTAATATTCCAGTCGATATCATGGAAAAGGGGCATTGATGACAAAATCTTTGTTAGCACTCTGGAGGCAAAAATTTTGGTCTAATCTTCATGAAACTTGTGTTTGTCTAGTTTTCCTAAACTGTTTGGTGTAAGGATTTTGAAAATTTGTATGTAGAATTGTCTCATAATGATACAATCTTCTCCAATTCTGTTTATCAGAGATCTAAAAGGTAAATTTTGCACTTCCCATGGTAGTATAACTCTCTAATACCAGCATTGTTTAAATTGTTTCCTCTAATGAATGTTGTCCAGAAGTTGTGTATGTAACATGAGACAAGAATTATCATCTTGATGATCTCTAAGGTGAGCGATATAGGGCCATCTTGGCCCTCTTGTTCATACTTGAATCTTGTCCGGAGTATATCTCTAAAAGTATAATAGCTAGGATCATGAAACTTCATGGGTGTATAGATCTCACCAAGGGGGAGTGCAGTGCACAAGAACCATAACTCTACCTGGTTTATTTTTTTAGTTATTGCCCTTTGTTGTTTTTCATACTTGAATCTTGTCCGGAGTATATCTCTAAAAGTATAATAGCTAGGATCATGAAACTTCATGGGTGTATAGATCTCACCAAGGAGGAGTGCAGTGCACAAGAACCATAACTCTACCTGGCTTATTTTTTGAGTTATTGTCCTTTGTTGTTTTTCATACTTGAATCTTGTCCGGAGTATATCTCTAAAAGTATAATAGCTAGGATCATGAAACTTCATGGGTGTATAGATCTCACCAAGGGGGAGTGCAGTGCACAAGAACCATAACTCTACCTGGCTTATTTTTTGAGTTATTGCCCTTTGTTGTTTTTCATACTTGAATCTTGTCCGGAGTATATCTCTAAAAGTATAATAGCTAGGATCATGAAACTTCATGGGTGTATAGATCTCACCAAGGGGGAGTGCAGTGCACAAGAACCATAACTCTACCTGGTTTATTTTTTTAGTTATTGCCCTTTGTTGTTTTTCATACTTGAATCTTGTCCGGAGTATATCTCTAAAAGTATAATTGCTAGGATCATGAAACTTCATGGGTGTATAGATCTCACCAAGGGGAGTGCAGTGAACAAGAACCATAACTCTACCTGGCCTATTTTTTTGAGTTATTACCCTTTGTTGTTTTCATACTAGAATCTTTTCCGGAGTATATCTCTAAAAGTAAAATAGCTAAGATCATGAAACTTCATGGGTGTATAGATCTCATCAAAGGGGAGTGCAGTGCAAAAGAACCATAATTCTAGCTGGCCTATTTTTTGAGTTATTGCCCTTTGTTATTTTTCATACTTCATTTTTGTCCAGGGCATATATCTCGAAAAGTATAATAGCTAGGACCATGAAACTTTTACCAATCTGCTCCCCCTGTCGACATAAAGCAGTGTTACGGGCGTATCTTGTGACAGTTTGACACCTTGTTCCTCGATGTTTTTAGGGCTATATTTTTTTCACAAATTTTACCTTTATCTAGATCTACACTGATTTTGTCGTCTGCAGCAGCTTTCAAATTGGTTAAGTCCAAAGTTTTGCCATCTTGTAATGGGTTAACCCTTTATCAGATCGCAAAATTTTAGAGTATTCCTATAATTCCAGATTCAAATATGTTGCAGGTGAGAATTTCAAGTGTATGAAATTTTACATAATTTGGTCCTTTTAGATTGAAAAGGTAGGAACATTGTTTTTAGAAGGTTTTATTTTGTGAGGCACCAAAAGGCGTCATTTTGTTGAGATGGGTTGATGTAGCAAGACAAAGCATGTTTCATTACCAGGTGACAAAAATGTTCACTGTTCAAATGACAGGGTTCCCACAGTCTTGAAAAGTGCTTAAATTTGAGCCTGTTTCTTGAAAAGTGCTTAAAAACAAAAAATAGTGCTTATACCTGCTTGATTTTGATCCCTCTCCTAAAAAGTCCTTAAAAAGTGCTTGAATTTGTCAAAAACATGCATAAAAATGATTGATTGACTAAATTCATGGTAAAAAGTAGATGATATACAAGCGCGGATCCAGGAATTTTTTCCCAGGGGGGGTCAACCAATCTTTAACCCCTTTTTGCCAAATTCCAGGGGGGTCAGGGGTTTACTATGGATCATCCGCGCATACAGATACCATGAAGGACTAAATGTAACAACAGTTTGTGGTGGCACACAGGGACAAATGACGCAGCTATTTTGGGACATAACCAGTAATCTTTTTGATAACCGCTTTTTTCGCCAAATTCCAGGGGGGGTCATGACCCTCTGACCCCCCCCCCCTCTGGATCTGCGTATGATATAGACATCTCTTGAGAATTATTTTGATGAAAAAAGAAGAGGTACGATCTTGAACAAGCGTTTGTCAGAGACTGACACATTTGCAATTTCTCCTCCCCTCCATTTACTTTTCAAGAGTTATGCCCCTTGAAAGTGAGAAATTTGGCAGAGCAGTGTATACCGTATAGCACTTTATTTCTGCGGGGTCCAAATTCTGCGGTTTTTCCAGAAATCAGGCGGGTTAAATTTCTGCGGAACATATTTCTGCGGTCTCTCATTTACAAAATCGAAGATTTTATTTCTGCGCTATCAAATCAGTTTTAGTCAGTATCAGACATAGTTTGAAAGGCGATGCTTACCAAATATTCTAATTATTGTGTTAGGGTAAAGGGATAATCCCACTCATTTAGCTGTACCTATAAAGGCGTTATGGGAAACAATGCTGTATACAGATAGGTGTGAAAAGAAAGATGTGTCAAACTGTTACCAATCAGTCAAACTTGTTAAATCTTTGTTTATTGATGAACTAAAATGTCTTATCTACACCTAAGTTTAAGTCGTAGTTACACCATTTTTGAATAGGAAAGCACTCCATTGTTATGATATTGTTCTATCCATCGGGTGGTAACAGTTTAACTTTTCCATGTACTGACTACAATTACAGACAAAAAGGATTAATATTCTGCGGATTTTATTTCTGCGGTGCCGTCCACGACCGCAGAAATAGCAGAAATAAAGTCCCGCAGAAATAAAGTGCTATACGGTATTGGGAATGCAGAACTCTTTGTTGAAGACCTTCATTAGTGACTTATGTACGAAGAAATGTGCTTGAAAAATGGAATTATGTGCTTAAAAAGTGCTTGAATTTTGGCATTGGCTGTCTGTATGAACCCTGAATGATTGTGCAGACAACAAAGTAAATATCAGATTATCTCCTATTTTCTTTTCTTAGCCTTTACGTATCTAAAGTTTTTAACTTTTATAGGCTATTGTTCAGGTATAGAATTATAGTTTGGACAGATCCCTTTGAACAATATGCCCTCTGTGTTGAAGTTGGCATCATTAATCCTGAATTTGGATTAGTTCTCAAATTTTCTCTCCTCAGACATAGTAAGTCCACAGATTTTCACCGGCCTAATCAAGTATGCGTTCATCCACTCACCGCCGATGAAATATAGTTCTGGTTCCCTGATCCTGGCAAGGACGGACGAAGGCTGGCTCCTTCAGGTCTTGTTGGATAACACAAAAAATGACGAACCGGTCGTCATGATTATTGTAAGTTGATGTTATTTGTCTTTCCTATAGAATCATTCTCATTCTAATCCAAATGTTTGAAGATGACTTTCAAAATTTAGAGTGAAAGTGAAAATAGAATTAAAACATGTATATTATGATAAAAAGGTTTCTTTTCAAAAGTGAATTTTATATGAAAAGTGAAAAGGCTGTATTAATGACATGAACAAAAGTTAGTCTTTTGAATTGGTGAAAAGTAAGGAAAAAACTTTGTTTTGCTTAAAAAAGTATAGTACCGGTATTATAGAAAAGATAAAAATGAATTAAACCTTGGTTATTGCTGCATGAAAGTCAACTGATTTGCTGTTCTTGTGTGTATGATTAAATAGTTGAACTTGCTATGTTGTTTTTCTCAGTATTGTGCTAAAGAAAATAGTATGTAAAAATAACAAAAAATAGCATGAAAAAAAATCATTTCAATATAAAAAATGATAATTTCTTAGGCATCAAAGCTCTGATTAATGTTTCAATTTGAAATATTTCAGTTAAACTGTAAGACAATAGAGCGTGCAGACATCACCGAGCGGTTCTCACTGGACATTTTCTCGTCAGACTCTGGTTACATCTCCGTACAACTTAAACCTGACCCGGATACGGCACTCAGGATGACCGACCTGAAGGCTGTCATGTTGGATGCTGCGGCTATAGGTAAATAATGGACAGTTTCTGTCATTTCCTAGCCGGGAAAGCAATGAGAAAAGAAGAAAATGCGTATGGATTTATCTCATTGTCTTAGTCATTGATTCTAAATGTATGATTGTATAGCATATCAAAAAGTATGCAATTTAATCATATAATACAGTGCTCTCAATAAGGACCAATTTCAGGAAGTCTTGGACTTCCATGTCCAAATTTCAGGAATTTTTCTAGAAAATCAGGAATTTTTCAGCGCGTTTTCGCGATTTCGAAATTTTATTAAATAATGAAGGAAAAGAAGACATAGTTAAAAACAAACATATCTCTTTCTTTTTTCAATATGACTTATATTGTTTGCCCTAAGTTGCAACTCTTCTCCTTGTGGCAATCCAGTTCAAGCTTGACCAGTCTTAATTTGTCATCTTGGCAGTCTGATTTTTATGCTCCCCGAAGGGAGAGCATATAGTCGCCGCTTTGTCTGTCCGTCCGTCCGTCCGTCCTGTCCGTCCGTCATTCCGTCCGTCCGTCCGTCCGTCCGAAGTGATTTCTCCATAACCCTTGGGCCAAATCAAATGAAACTTACCATGTGAACTCCCTATGACAAAATGCCGATGTACTTTTCCCGGTTTTTGGATTTGAGGCCTCGTCATGGGAAAAGGGGACTTAAGGTTAAATACAGTTTTTCTCTAATTTCTCCTAATCTAATGGTCAGAATTTGATGAAATTTCATATTTGAGTAGCAAATCAGATGCCCTTGACAATAAACTATTTAAAATTTGCGTATACAAAATATGTCATGGAAAAAGGGGGCTTAACATTTGATAGCTCTGCATGGCATATATTTATTGTGACAATGCCTTATTCGGGGAGCATTGTCCGTCTCTGACGGCTCTTGTATAGTTTATTGAGGAAAGGGTTTCTTTGTTATGAACTGGCGAGAATCTGACCTAAAAAACGTGTATGACGTGGTATGACGTCACACAGGCTGTCTGGAATGTAGAACAAAATCCCAGCCAAATTTATGTACTTAAAATAGATCAACAGCTGATTAATCAAATTACAGTTTTAAATCTCGTGGATAGTTAATGGTTGGAGTTAATTGAACAACCATTTTGTTTTAGAATTCATGTTTATTTCTGACACTGTAGATGAAACGGGACAAAGGTACTGTGTGACTTTTTTGTCAATGGATATAAAACACTTTGAGGGTAAATAATGCACATTAATTTTCTTTGTTTGATTTAAATACGATTTTTGACATGGACTTAGGTTCTACTGACAAACAAAGAATTTGAATAAATTAACATAATGAATGAGAATTTGTATATAACGAAGCCGACGATTTGAATGGAAAAAACGACTAGATCATCTAGTAAAAACATTGGTGAATGAGAATAAGTTAAAACGCTAGAAAATATATCGACATTCATTGCTTTCCTTCAATATTTTGGAAACTAGATTTGTTGAAATGAAATAAAAAGTTTATGAAATTCAAAATATACATATTGGCACCCTCTGTAGCGAATTTGTTTGATAAACTAGCTTCACGGCAAATTGTACAAAGTGTTTTTGGATTCATTAGTTTCCAGCCACGAAAACATGGCAAACCATTTTTCTTGTACTGATTTGTGATACAGATTTTCAGATTTTGTTTTCTATGGCGATTTGTGCGGTTTTTTGTTTAGGTGATTTTGAAACAGAAGGAGTTTCCGTTACGAAAGCAATATCCTAGAAAAGAAACTAGCAAAAATGTGCTGCATGATTCTTTCCAATGTGCGTAGATACCATAAATCATGGGGCTTAGAAAGTTTAGAATGAATTAATTGCAGTTACTCTTTTATTTCGTCTCCTTTAATCATACTGGCATTACGACGAAGATAAAAAAAATATTTCAGGGCTTATAAATAGGACTACTTTAATCACAATTGTTTGGAAAATAACAACATTTCTCGATCTTTTATTGCATGCCTAATTAATTAAAATTATCAGTCAATGTGATGCACCAAAGACTGTTGATTACTTACCGAATTCATAACTGTAAAAGCAATTAAACGATTACCCTAATGATTATCATAACATAATTGGATACACACTCGACTGATTACACCGGTATATGCATTGTGTATTTGTCACTTCTCGGGACCATAAACGCCTGGCGGCAATTTTCTCGACACGCTTATCGGGTGCTTTAACTGGGTGATTATCGATTTTTACCCTTTACATTTTTTTTACAGACGTCCAGGTTTAAATTCTTGGAAGTCAGCAAAATTTTTCAGACGTCTGCGAGACGTCCAACTTCAAAATTCCGGACGTTTTTTCGCGAAAATCGGACGTAATATACGTCGACGTCCGCTTATTGAGAGCACTGATAATATTTAGATGCCATTACCCTTCTTACTTTTCTTCACATGTTATTTTTAAGAATTTTGTTTCAAATTTTGAATATAGTGTGATGTCTATCACTTTGAGGTTATTAATTAATTTGTTCCAATGAGGTAAATGATAGAGTATGGATACCCATTACCACACAGTTACTCTTTTTGGCTCCTCACAATAAAATGACTATGGAAAACATTGTGGAAAATGAAGAAATTGCTTGTGACAAGCAATTTCTTCATTTCCCACACTGTTTTCAGTGCAAAATGACCAAAAAAGTTTTAAAAATCATTGATTTGAAATTGTCGTCTGCAATGTCTTTGAATTTGGACCTGTCTAAAATTTTGTTGTTTGGGTTAACAAAATGTGTTGTTTTTCTACACAGGATCTGATGGTGATGAGACAGATCAACCACTCATAACAGGTAAATGATATACAGGGATATAACTATAACAGCTAGATTTTACCGCAAAATTTATCCAGATAGAATTAATTATCGTCCAAATTGGAAGGGTTTGCAAATGAAAAAAAAAAAACAGTTTCAAAATTCCATCTAAGTAGGGTAACATTGAATAAAGTTCTAATGTGTTCTAGGTGGGTAGAATGCAGGATAGGTAAAGGTGAGTATTCATCTGACAAAATATAAGAATGAAAATTCAAAATTACAGTACACCATACCTCAAAACGTTATTTCTTAGAAGCAGATATTTCCTAAAAATACATGCATACAAAAAAGTAAATAATTGGTTCACAGTATTTTATCATGGATTGAATCAAGTTTGTGTCAATTTTGGCAAGACTGTTTTATAATCTAGGATTGGCCAATAATTTCCCTTGCAGGTACTCCAATGGTTGTAGAAGAGGAAGATTTAGCCTCCGACCTGGCTATACCTATACCTGATAATAACAACGACAAGAAGGTTGTCGTGATGGAGAATTATGGAGCTATTCTAGACCCTGCGTCGCTGAGTGCGGTCATGCACGAGGAGAATAACGGGTTACCCAGCATACACGAGGAGGTACTGCTGGATCATGGTCATGATCTATTTGACGACGTCGGGAGGGTGGGTAACAGTGACGCTGACGAGGAACGCGTGTTTAATGTGACTGATACCACCAGTATAACTGTACAAGATGCATATTTAACTAGTATCAGACTGGGGCATTTTAATGGACTAGAGGAACATGGATATTCTAAAAAACGGACTCCAGAAAAGTCACCATCGCGGAGATCTCGTGCAGGTTCACATGGGACTCCGGAATCGACAAGAAGTAATAGTTCTCCGCGTAAAAAGACAATTTCAGAATCAGCAGTAGAAATAAACTCAAGATATTACTCTCCCACTGGGAAACGAAGATTATCATCTAGTAGTGTGGAACTAAATTCTCCAAAGAGACAAAAATCAAGTGACGCTCATGTGATGACCCCACCAGGGTCTAGTCCATTACGATCACCGATATCTCGTAATAATTCACGGACAGAAGGTCTCGATGATTCAGTCATGCATGGATCAGACAGTGAAGGTTTGTCTGAAGTATTTCACACAAAATATCTTAACCCTTTCCCAAATAACAAAATTTTAGGGTGTTTCAATTTGAAAGGTGTTGCAGACGACAACTTCAAGTTGATGGAATTTTAGAAATATTTCCATTTTGGGTAAGAAAACATTGTGGAAAATGAGGAAATTGCTTGTCACAAGGGAAGGGTTAATATAAAGAAAGACCAGAAAAGGCTTCAGAATACATTGAGTGAAAAGAGAAATAAAAATGCTGACTACCAGCATTTTGTCTATGCTTCATGTTGTTTTCTGTGCTATTAAAAACAAATTGTTGTCGTAGTTTATTATAAACTTTATCTTGTCAGCTGCAGCAAATTTCAAATTGTCTGAAATTTTAGTCTGGGTAAACATGAAAAGAATAAATGAAAAGAATAAGTCAAATTGCAGCTAGGAAAAAGTTATGGGTTGATTTAAACTTGCAATTCAAAGAATTCTTAGATATGATCATGCAGTGATAGTTTACAAGATGGCAAATTTTCAGACTTGTCCAAATTCTAAAATAACAGACGATAAATGCATGCAATTTCACAAAATTATTCCGTAGGGAATGTAATAAATACATTATTATTTGAGGCGCGAGTGATTTTATAATGGATAAATTTATGTGAATAAAATTTTGTCTGATTTCTGTGGTTTCAGAGACAGAGTCAGAAGTAACCAGTCAGTCGGGACATGATGATGGTGAGGTAGAAAGTCAGTACTTCCTGAACGGTTTATTTGTCCCCCAGCCTCAGTTACACCGAGACATGCAGTGGACGCCGCCTAAATCTCCGTACAACCTCGTACAGGAGAGCTTGTTTCACGATCCGTGGAAACTCCTCATAGCTACTATATTCTTAAACAGAACTACAGGTTAGTGTATTGTTATGATTGATCAAATTTCTGTGCTTGAATATTATTCAACAATCAAACATATTTCAAGATGTCGGAGATTTCTAACTCATTGTCCCTGTTGCTTCATACTCTTAACCCTTTCCCAAATGACAAAATTCTAGGGTGATCCAAATTCAAAGATGTTGCAGACGACAATTTCAAGCGCATGAAATTTAAAATTTGTTGGTCTTTTGGGGTAGAAAACATTGTGGGAAATTGAGAAATTGCTTGTCACAAGCAATTTCTTCATTTTCCACAATGATATCAAAAGTCAATATCTTAAAGGGTGTCAAAAAGAGTCATTTTGTGGTAATGGGTTAAACAGTACTCGTGAGTTTTTCATATCGTGTATAACATGTCATGGAGTAAGTATTTACAACAGAGCTCTAATTAAGAAATTCTTCAATAAAGCTAAGGATTATTTGAGAGTGGCAATTTGACACAGAGAAAATTTAAAAAGAAAATAATGATTATGTGTGGAATCGTGCAACAACTCAAATGTGCCTGGATCTGGAAACAGGGCCTTTTTACTAGTTTTCAACATTTGCTACCATTATTGTTGCAGATCAGCTTGTTCATAAGCAAAGTCTGGTCAAGATCAATTTTGCTCTCAGATGACTTCTCCACTACATTTCTCTGATTTAGGTCTAATATCTTTAGTCCATTCCCACAAAATGACACCCTTTGATGCCTCACTAGATAAAGACTTTCGAAAACATTGTAGAAAAAGAATAAATTGTTTGTGACAACCAATTTCTTCACTTCCCACAATGATTTCTACGGTAAAAGACAAAAAAATATGAAATTCAATTCACTTGAAATTAGTGTCTGTAATATCTTTGAATTTGGACAAGCCAAAAACTAGATTAATACCGCTTTTCCAAGATTCAGCTCAAACATCTCCATGTATGTTTCAGGTAGTGCAGCTATACCATTACTGTGGAAGTTTCTCAACAGATGGCCTAACCCGGATGTAGCCAGGAAGGGGGATATTACAGCCATGGCTCGTGTGCTGCAGCCACTGGGTCTACATGAAAAACGATCACAAACTATACAGAAATTCTCTGGTAAGAGGAAACATTTTCTTATCGGCTGTATCTGCCACGATTATATCAGGGACTACTTTGGGAACAATTATCCCTTTCCCACATATTGACTCTTTTTGATGCCCGTCAAAGAAAGACCAAAAATCATAAAATTTTACTCTATTCAAAATGTCATCTGTAGCATCTTTGAATTTGGATTAGTATAAAATTATGATGTTTGGTTATGGGTTATTATGGCCCAAAATTCTTTTTAGGAGTCTGCTTGTTGTAACAATACTTTACTGCCAAAGATCTATTTGCTGGTATTATCGCAGTCACAACTCTAGTTTGAACAGAATCATAGTCTTTTCTATATTAGGCCTACTGTTTTCAATTGTGTTTGGCATGTTGCTTTGCCTTTCAAAACTTTTCCCATTAATCCTATGTTTTGATGTTTCTCACATGAAACACTTGAAAACATTGAGATAAAAAGGATAGTTGCTCTTGTCTTCTTGCCTCTTCTTATTTCATTCACATATACAGTGCCGCTCAAAATGACCTTTACACTCCATGTATTTTAGTTTTACTAGGGTAATTCCGAGTGATCCTTTTAGATTTTTTGTTCGTTTTTGTTTTTCTTTTGTTATGCCCCCATATCGAGAGATCGGGGGCATATTGTTTTAATTTTGTCCGCCTGTCTGTCCGTCTGTCTGTCTGTCTGTCTGTCCGAAAACTTAACATTGGCCTTTTCTCCAAAAGTATTTGACAAACAAAGCTCAAATTTGGTTTGCAACTTCCTTTCAATGATACCCATCTGTTCCATGCAGTTTGACCTTCCTCAATGTCACCCTTATCAAACCTTTACCATACGAAAACTTAACATTTTAGAAAAACGATCATTTCGGGGGCATTGGTATTTCAAAACCACATCTTGTTGTGTATGCATTAGTATATTGATACATTACATAATGCAAATCATGAGTATTGTTTGTTTATCAGTTATATAACAGAATCTCACAGAAGTCAGTTTTTTGTATAGTGTAAAGGTCATTTTGAGCGGCACTGTATTTTGTATTCTTCAATTAGTATGAGTTTGACTCTGTCAGCAATTTTCTGTTTTAATGAAGGTTTACTTTGTGCACACATTGACTATTGTATTTCAGATGAGTATTTAACCAAGTCATGGAAGTACCCTATAGAGTTATATGGTATCGGGAAGTACGGGAACGATTCATTCAGAATATTTTGTGTTAATGAATGGAAACAGGTAACATTAAGTCCTTTCTCAAAAAAGACCTCATATTGATGTCCCTTGTTGGAATACAGTATAGCACTTTATTTCTGCGGGGACTTTATTTCTGCTATTTCTGCGGTCGTGGACGGCACCGCAGAAATAAAATCCGTAGAATATTAATCCAGAATGTAGAGATTGTTGTCATCCAGTAATTTTAGCCAGTGCATGGACAAGTATGTAACAATATCATTACAATGGACTGCTTTCCTATTCAAAAATGGTGTAACTACGGCTTTAACTTAGGTGTAGATAACACATTTTAGTTCATCAATAAACAATGATTTAACAAGTTTGACTGAATGGTAACAGTTTGACATATCTTTCTTTTCACACCTATCTGTTACGGCATTGTTTCCCATAACGCCTTTATAGATACTGGTAAATGAGTGGGATTATCGTTTTTCAAACTATTTCTGATATTGACTAAAACTGATTTGATAGCGCAGAAATAAAATCTTTGATTTTGCAAAACGAGAGACCGCAGAAATATGTTCCGCAGAAATTTAACCAGCCTGATTTCTGGAAAAACCGCAGAATTTGGACCCCGCAGAAATAAAGTGCTATACGGTAATTTGGGAGACATTGAAAGACAAAAAGAATTTGCTTATTTGCAAAAAATTCCCTGTTTCCCCCCCAATATTCTCAATACTATAAAATACATATGAGCCATGATCTGGAAAAACGTCCCTTATAGCATTTGAGACTGTCATATTTCAAGGCCACCATCTGCCCAAGTGCAGTCTGACCAGGATCAATACTACTCCCCTTCTTTTGCTACAGGTCTTGAAAAAGATATTTGAGAACAACATGGTTCCTGATCAGACTGCGTGTATACGCAGGCTGATCTGGATCCATTTTGTTCTCAAATGCCTTAAGGGACATTTTTCTAGATCCCGGCTCATATATATTCTACTTTTGACATCAATTATCATTTCGTTTTTGCAATTCCTTTCCGATTTGAGCAGCCTGAAATAATGCCATTTCGGAAGAGTTAAAACTTTTTGTTGTAAGATAATTGGCATTTTGTTTTGTCATCATTTGTCAAATTTTGCAAGGATCTAAATATGATAGTTATAACATAAGAAAATCGTACTGACAGTTGTTTGTAAGCATAGATTGACATTCTCTCTTGTATACTTGCAGGTACGACCACAAGACCACATGTTGAATCTGTATCATAACTGGTTAACTGACAACCACAAGTCACTGGGAATCAGCTGAACTTTACCTGTTTAACCACCTCATAATCTTACACTAGTCTAGTACTGCTAGCCGTTAACAGTGGCAGGATATCCGCAACTGACCGTGTTGAAGCTGAAATCAATTCACTTTAGAACAAAAGAGGTGTTCTAGTCTTTGAAATGCTCAAATCCCAGCTTTCAGTGGGCATTAGCCATATAAAACCAATGTCTAGCCATTAAAGAGAGACTACTTTTGAAAAAAACAATGCCACCTGTATTATTTAACCCTTTCTCAAAAAAAAACCTGGTTTGGATGGCCTGAATAGAAAAGGCTTGGAAAAAGATTGAGGCAAAAGAAGAAATGCTGATTATCCGTATTTTCTCCTTTTGTCTCAATATTTTCTTCACTTTTTGTTGTCCGCAGCAGACCAACCAAAAATTTTGTTGTTTGGTTAAGGGGAAATCTATAGAAAATGGCTGAAAATATGGTAGATGTTGTAATATATCTGTGTTTTTTTAACATTTTGTAAATCTGTCCATCGGTCTCTATTCATGAAATCATAATTTGTCTCATTGGAACAAATGAAGATACCAGTTTTAGAGATAAATTGATTGATTTTACTCTGTGGATCATTGTAATGGTCTTTAGATAGTTTAAACCTCTCTCAAGTTACAAAATTAGACTGTTCCCATATGCAAGCTGATGTATATCACAAAATGCATGTTGCAAAGATTTGATTTCACAGAAAAGATTGAGGTTAAAAGAAGAAAAAGCTGGCCATCAGCATTTCCTTCTTCTGCCTAAATGTTTCATATTGGGGACATCAAAACCAGGTCTTGTTTGGGAAAGGGTTAATTGACAAAGGTCATGAATCTATAACATTATAATTTCACCTGCATATTCCATCAATATATCTTACTTTGTTGTGTTTTACTCATGTTTTTATACATTTTGTAAATAGTAAACCTTATGATCATCATTTTTCAAAAGCCATACATAAAATTGTGATATTGTTCATGCAATGGAATATTTATATCAAACAAAGTTTACGGGGTTATTCTGGAATCAGCTTGTTGGTCGATTAGCCCTTTCCCAAACAAGACCTGGTTTAATAGAATTGGCTTGGGAAAACATTGAGACAATTACCCAGCAGTTTCTCCTTTTGTCTCAATGCTTTCTTTGCTGTTTTATTCAAAAATTTTAACAAAAGTAACATGTATTTTGTCATCTGCAGAAGCTTTGAAATTGGATCACCTTAATTTTTTGTCGTTTGGGAAAGGGTTAGGCAGCCGGGTGTTCACAATATTGTAACAAGGATTGTAGCGGCGGGGTAGTTTATCACCTGTAGTAATAGTTGTCTAAATTATGTTAGAACAAGGTTGGATGTCAAGTTAGTCAGCAGGACTGACTTGGTGCAGCTTCTCACAGACAACCCATAGTATTGGCTTCTTAAGTCTTTCCCAAATGGCAAATTTTAGGGTGATCCACTTCAAAAACTGCCAAGAATGGTAAAATAGAAGTTACAAAAGATAGAATTTATGTAAAATATGGCATAGAAAATATTGAGACAAAAGGAGAAACTGCTGGTTATCAGCAGTTTCTTCTTTTGTCTCAATGTTTTCCCAAGCCTTTTCTTTAGGGATGTCAAAACCAGGTCTTGTTTGGGAAAGGGGTAAAACATTGAGACAGAAGAAGAAAATTATTTATTTCAGCATTTTTATGCCACAGTATGGAAAGATTGAGGGTGTATTGTTTTACTCATGTCTCTCTCAGTCTGTCTGTCTGTCGGTCATCCCAAAAACACATGAAAACTCAACATAAGCATTTTCGGGGGCATTAGTGTTTCACAAACACATCTTGTTCTTCCTATTAAATCAATGTTAGTGTCTGGGAAAGTGTTGACCCTTTACCAAATGATGATGGACAAAAAGATGAATAAATTAAATAAAAGCTTAGAATATTTGACATTTTACAACTTGATAATTGTTTTAAATTACTTCTTGTATGTACCGGTATATTCATCATGCAGTGTTTTTATGACAATTTGAATACACAAATATGTGCACTAGTTATGGACATCATCTAAAGCCTTGCATAAATGCCCCTGTCCCAGAGCTGAGATTGTGGACACTCATTGGGATCGTTTCAATGAGTACCCAAAACATAGGATTTTAAATCCAAATAATTACATGTATGTTCGAAGGTTTTATTCTCTCTTGTCGGGTACTTCGGTCTCTTATCCTCTTCAGAAATACACATTTTTAACTGGTTCTGCTTGAAGAAAGATAACACTATTGTATAGTGCTTTGGAAAACATTGTGGAAAATAAAGAAATTACTTATGAAAAGCAATTTCTTCATTTCCAACAATGTTTTCTGGCCGCGGCCATGACACAGGTGGTAGCGCATCTGCCTCTCATTCTAGACGTCCCGGGTTTGATACCCGACCGCGGCAAATACCCTTACTGACAAAAATGTCGCCCATCAATGTTTTAATATCGTGAACCGATGTAGGGGAGCAGCTGGAGGCTTAGTTAGGGAGTTGTTGTTGTACTGGTATGAGAAACGACAGGAATCCATGGTTAGGTGCCATAGCGGCTACGATATTTCCTTAGTAGTTGAAAACGGCGTATAACCCCAATAAACCAAACCACAATGTTTTCTACCCAAACACATTCACATTGAAATTGCTGTCTGCAACACCTTTGAATTTCGACGGGTCTAAAATTTTGCGTCCTTGTAATGGGTTAATTCCTGTGTATTTGTCTCTTGTTTGAACATAATTATGTTTTTATACATAAAACCTTGTTTGTAAATACGTAGTAAGCTTAAACCACTTAATGCTTTTATTTGAGCCTGTCCATGAGAAAAGGTACAAGTTGGCATGACGTCATTTTTGTGGGAAAACGTCACGTAAGTTTGTGTTGTCTGTAAAACACTTCCTAGTTTTCAACAACATGTTTGAAAAACGAATTTTAACTGTAATTCGACAGTTGAAATGGGAACAATACCAGAAGAAGATGGCTTTGAGGTTGATGACCTTTTTCTGAGAGAATTTCGCTTGAATTATTAGGAATAAATGAGAGTTTACTGTTTTCAAGCGATCGATAAATTGATGGCGAAGAAAGACAAAGTTCTGTCACCATAAAATGAATAAATTGGTTACCTGCGTAATTCAACAGTTTATAAAGAAAGAATCAGCCAAATCTGATTTGAATTTTTTGGCGATTTCTTTTTTTCCCTTGAATTGTAAGAAATAGAACGAGAGAGAACGCAGTTTGAATTGTTTACACATGGTTGAAAAGTGGACGGCGAAGAAAGACAAGTGTTGTCACGTTGGATTGTTTACTTTGGTTACCGACATAAACTTTTGGATATGGTAGCGTTTTGACTTTGGAAAGCTTCAACAATTATTTTTTAACCATTATTATCACAAAATCTGTCATTTGGTCATGTAGAAAGGGGTTTAAGACCCGATCTATTTTTAGCTTTCCTACTATGTAGGAAATATAAAATTATTTTGCAGAATTGATATTAAGAGCCGTCGTGGCGCAGTGGTTTTACCTCTCGCTTTGCATGTTGAAGGACCAAGGATCGAATCCCATGGCCGTCTTCTTTTTTTTAGGGATTTTTTTTTAAATTGTAATTTCATTTCCTTTACAAACTATGCAAAGATTAATAATCTATAATAATTTAATCTGATTGATGATCAAACTTATATTTTGCTCAGCGTAAGTCAATAATGGAATCATAGGTTAATGTTTTACTGTGTACGTAACTTATTCGTCCTAAACCTATTATACATGTATAATGTCTTCATATATTAATCCATCCAAACATTCTCACATCCATCAATTCATCCATCCATCAATATTGATCAGACGAAAATAACATTATACATTTCTACATTAATTTCTCTGGAGCTGAATGAAAAATAGAGCCTACTGCTACATGTTATGTCATTAGGCCTAATAAACGCGTTTCTACGAAATATTGTTTACTGGAGAAAAAAGATGTTATGAGAGAAAAACTTCCATGTGTTGTTGATATGTCTGCCTATAGAAACAGGTCAGCGGCGGATCCAGATGGGGTTCGGGGGTTCAAACGAACCCCCTCTATAGCATGATCGTTTAATTTTCATGGAGAAATTCAGGCAAAAAATGTGTAATACTAAGAACACGAACCCCCTGTTTGTATGTACAGGGTATGCGACATCGTTACCTTCTCTTTCAAAATGTATGTACCATATATCAATTATTAGCGTGAACGTGTCTCATGGTCGCAGGCGTCAGAACCATGATTTGACACTTGGGACTCTTAAGCTCGGACTCGCTGTGATTCACAGATTCATTTTTCACAGTTCAGAATACTAGTTATTCAGATGTATGATTCTGTATAGTGAGAGAGAAAACAAATCATATCATTTTGGACAAACTAAACTTTTCTCCATCAATTCAACTTGTTGATTTCAATATGATTATCATTTCAAATTTTCATTTACATTGCCAACAGCCTGGAACCATGCTTTCAATTGTTTTGTACATGTACAAGATAGACATATTGCCTTTTGTTATTTAATAAACTTGAAACTTATGTTCGAATTTCGAACCCCTATCAAAGAAATAAGAAATCGTGGATCCGCCACTGAATGTATCCTGGCAGAGGAGGGTTTGAAAGGGTTTCTAAGTCCTGTCTTTAAGACATTGAGGGGAATATCATCACATAAGCATTTCAGGTAGGAAATTACAAATTAACCAAATCTTACATAGTGATACTTATTGATTGTTGTAATTTTTATGACATTGTGGAAAATGAAGAAATTTCTTGTTACAAACAATCTTCTCTCCCCAAATTGATTTGTACACAAAACGACAAAACATGTTTTTGTTCATTAACTTGAAGTTATCAGCAGCATTTTTAAGTTTTGACTGGTCCAAAATCTTGCTATCTGGTAGTGGATTATTTACGTATAACTCACACATCCCTGCGTTAAACAGATTTATCAATTTACAAGAAAAACCAATTAAGTCAATGTTTCCGTCCTAATAAGATTCATGCGATGTTGTTATTATTATGGCAATGCCGTAAACATTAATTGGTGATTGAATGTTCCAGGCATAACACTCAATTGTTGACGTAAAAACGGGGGGAAAAAGAAAAAAAAAGGAAAGAAAATAAACTTACCACTTTTTTTCACGAATTTTATACATTCTGATTCGACAATATTTTTTCTACTGGTACGCACAGAAATAAAGATTCAAAATGTTTAAATCTAATACAAAACGTACACAAACGTCATTAACCCTTTCCCAAACGGCAAAATTTTAGGGCAGTCCCATTTCAAATCTGCTGTAGACGACATAATTGATGTTAAAAAGGAAGGGTTTTGTATACAATATAGCATAGAAAACATTAAGACAAAAGGAGAAACTGCTGATTATCAGCAGTTTCTTCTTTTGTTTCAATGTTTTCCCATGCCTTTTCTAATAGGGACGTCAAAACCAGGTCTTGTTTGGGAAAGGGTTAAACGATAGTGTAAGATGCAACCAAAATGAACAGATGGTAAACAATGTATTGGCATAGGCCTATGTATGTCACACTTTCGAAAAGTGTAACATGAACGCCACATTTGGCGTTGCAAAGTAATCGAAGAAATATCATTCTATATTGAGTGGTCACTGAGGGTATGTTTTTGATATCCAAGGGGCCCATATTATATCAACGGTCGCACGATTATTTTTTGTGTAAAAACTTGTAACAACAAACCTGATTGGCTCAATCTTATTTCTCGTGCAATCAGATGTCTTCTTACACAGTTTACACTAAAACGTGGTCGTAAGATCGTTGATAATACGAGCCCCAATTTAATTTGAGAACAGAATTCGAGAATACTGAAAAGGTGGTGTTCTATCAAGAGAGGAAAATAGATTAAACAAATGCTGCAAAACATTATTCCAACTTCACAAGTGAAGTAAACGAAAAGCTAGAATAGACAGCTAATCTGTTCAAAAGATATGTAACAAATGACAAACTAAAAAAACAAGAGATTACAGAACCTGTAAGACAAATGAACAAAGGCGCCGAACAACACATATTTGACCTTTTCGCACGAAAAATTCAGATGCCATGCGAATCTCATTAGGCGTGGACTTCTTTAAAGAAGTCCTTTTTTATTACAAAAGACACTCTTTTATTTTACTAGTAGTTTTGGGAAATACTATGTCTACTGCAGCGACGTTGCAAATTAATGTCAGTACTGTTGTACATGAATGTCAGCATTGAGAATAACATCTCCAAAGCCGAATGTATATGACGTCGTCTGAATAGGTTCAGATACGTGGCAACTGATTAATGACGTCGCACGAAATTTCAGACGTTGCCTGAATCTCATTAGGAGTGGACTACCTAAATGAGTTTTTTTTGTTACAAACAAAACTTTTATTTTATCTATCATTTTAGAAACGGTTTAAAAGTAATGTGATTATGCTTTGTCAACTTCAAACAAAAAATTTGTCATCCTTTTTACTGATTTCGTCATGTGCAGAATCCTGGAGTGGTTTACGTCAAGCGTGATGACAATGAGATTGCCATTTCTATTTTCAAAGACCTGTCCCATCAGTTCTACGATCCTGCCAGACAAGAGGTTATTCCACTAGTAGTAATGACCACACAAAGAGCAGCCTATCTGTATAGAAGCTTCAGACCCTTTGTCCGTTCATGTTACAGAGATGTCATTTGCCAAGCCCCGATTTTAAAAGAATGAAGCTTCTTAGTTATTGATCTCAAGAATAGGATTGTTTATCAACTTATTAAATATTGAAAAAATACATTACAATTAGTTATACTCTCTTTATAAAACCAATAATACAAATACATTCTGAAACCATCTTTAAGCTGACGTCGTTTAAGCTGACGTCGTTTATTTGGAAGAAAACGTCGCCATTACGTTGCTATGGTGGTCAGCTTTGATGACGTCATAAGCGTGTTTCCTGAAAGTGTTTTGACCTTTGAAACATGTCAAGCAGTAGATAAGACATTGCCCTTTCATTTTATGGTAAAAAGTCAAAATCGAAAATTTTGACCAACTTGTACCTTTTCTCATGGACAGGCTCATTTAATGTAGACATTTACTAATTTTTATGTAAAATAAATCACCGAATAGAATTGTGAATATTTTTGTTGTACTTCTTCTTGTACTCTAGGCCACGGCCATGGCGCAGTTTTGTAGCACATCTGCCTCTCATTCGAGAGGTCCTGGGTTGGATACCCGGCCGTGGCAAATACCCTTTCTGACAAAAATATCACCCACCAAGGGTTTGATATAGTGAACCTATGTGGGAGAAACTGGAGGCTCTGTAAGGGTGTTGTAGTAGTACTGGTATGAGAAATGACAGGAATCCATGATTAGGTGCTCCAGCCGACATGATATGACCATAGCAGTTGAAAACTTCGTAAAACCCCAATAAATCAAATCTACTTGTACTCTGAAGAATCACTGAGTGACCAATCGTTGATGGGAGGTTAAAACCTCGTAACTACAGTCTGTCCAAGCTGTAGTTACGATGTTTTTAGCTCCACTGGCCGTCAGGCCAACGGGCTATTGTCATGGCTGTGTGTCCGTCGTGCGTGCGTGCGTCCGTAAACTTTTTCTTTAAAAATCTTCTCAGAAACTACTGGATAGATTTCAAACAAACTTCACAGGAATGATCCTTGGGTGACCCTCTCTCAGATTCCTTCAAAGAATTTGGATTGAATCAGAATAACCTGATTTATCTGCCCTTGAATGTCAAAAATAGCTGGTTTTGACATTATTTTTACTCTAGCAACTACAAATATTGACCAATCAAGACATAACTTGTACAGAATGTTGGTGACTATAAGATCTTGCTTTAGTGTAATTTTCAGCTAGATTTGAATTTTACATCATGAGTTATGTGCCCTTGAAATTGACAAAATTGCCATTTTTGGCTCTATTTTGACATTGTTTTCACTCTAGCAACTACAAATATTGACCAATCAAGACAAAACTTGTACAGAATGTTGGTGACTATAAGATCTTGCTTTAGTGTAATTTTCAGCTAGATTTGAATTTTACATCATGAGTTATGTGCCCTTGAAATTGACAAAATTGCCATTTTTGGCTCTATTTTGACATTGTTTTCACTCTAGCAACTACAAATATTGACCAATCAAGACATAACTTGTACAGAATGTTGGTGACTATAAGATCTTGCTTTAGTGTAATTTTCAGCTAGATTTGAATTTTACATCATGAGTTATGTGCCCTTGAAATTGACAAAATTGCCATTTTTGGCTCTATTTTGACATTGTTTTCACTCTAGCAACTACAAATATTGACCAATCAAGACATAACTTGTACAGAATGTTGGTGACTATAAGATCTTGCTTTAGTGTAATTTTCAGCTAGATTTGAATTTTACATCATGAGTTATGTGCCCTTGAAATTGACAAAATTGCCATTTTTGGCTCTATTTTGACATTGTTTTCACTCTAGCAACTACAAATATTGACCAATCAAGACATAACTTGTACAGAATGTTGGTGACTATAAGATCTTGCTTTAGTGTAATTTTCAGCTAGATTTGAATTTTACATCATGAGTTATGTGCCCTTGAAATTGACAAAATTGCCATTTTTGGCTCTATTTTGACATTGTTTTCACTCTAGCAACTACAAATGTTGACCAATCAAGACAAAACTTGTACCGAATATTGTTGACCATAAGATCTTGCTTTGATATAATTTCCAGCTTGATCTGAATTTTACATATTGAGTTATGTGCCCTTGAAATTGACAAAATTGCCACTTTCGGCTCTATTTTGACATTGTTTTCACTTTAGCAACTACAAATATTGACCAATCAAGACAAAACTAGGTCAGAATGTTGGTGATTATGAGATCTTGCCTTGGTATAATTTTCAGATTGATCTGAACTTTATGTCATGAGTTAATTGCTATTGTCGGCTTTATTTTTACTTTTACAACCATTAGTATTACTTAATCAATACAGAACTATCACAGAATCTTACTGACCATACGATCATACTTGCTTGTAATTTTCAGGTTGGTCATGCATTTGCTTGTTTGCGCTGCCTGAACCTTTGAAATTGCATTCAACAAGACAATCAATCAGGCCTGTGGAGCGCGTCCAGACCGCCAGGGCTGTCTAGTTACATCCCACTAGCGAAATATTTCTGTGGTACCCGTTGTGGTACGTGTGTCTCACCAATTGACGAGGGCTGATTTAGTGCAGTGGTAACGCGCCTGACTTTAACCATTACCAAACGGCAAAAATTTAGGCTGGTCCAAATTCAAAGATTTTGCAGACGACTATTCAAGTGAATGAAATTTTATTTTTTTTATCTTTTTAGGTAGAAAACATTGTTGGAAATGAAGAAATTGCTTATCGCAAGCAATTTCTTCATTTTCCACAATGTTTTCCAAAGCCATTATCTTGTTACGAGTAAAAAAGGATCATTGTGTGGGCATGGGTTAAACAAGGGTTGCTGGTTCGATCCCCGCCACGCCATTCTTTTAGATTAGACCGAGGTTATATTAACCGAGGTCACTTCTCATATGACTTTACCTGTTTAGTAGGACGTAAAACTCCATTCAACACAATTCACCAATTGACAAACTCGTTGTCTACTTGAGATGAACAGCTGGCGACTCGGATTTTATCTTGCCTTTATACTGTTTAGAGAAATAAGAAGGACACACGGCTTGGTGCGCCACCTGGACGCATCTACATGGGATGTTATGATATACTTTGTATTCTAATCCTTCTGGAATGTCTAACGCCCGTATTAACTTTTACCTAACCAAGACCTAATTTTGACGATCTGCGCAGAATAAAATAGGAATTCATTGAGAAAAAGATGATGCCTAATAATCGGCGATTTCTCCTTTTGACTCAAAATCTTGTATCCTAGGCACACAATCTTTTATCTTATCCATGTCTCCAATGGTGAGCACCAGCTTTCAAATTAGATAAGTTTGAAATTAAGTCGTTTTATTAAAGGGTCAAACACACCTCTGTCAGACTTATACATTAGTTTATAGGGACGAATAAGGCGAAACAAATGGTGCCTTACCACCGGCCTTAAGGTATCACATATTTCATTTCACATGGCGCAGATTTAGCTTTTATTATCATAAATTACACGCCAGTCTTTTTTTTTTTTCAAATTAACAAATCAGTAATATTTTCTCGTGTATCTGTTTTATCTGTGAACTATGATACAATTCTTTTTGAAAAATGTTACGCTTTGTGCGAAATATGAACACATTTTTAGTTAAGGTCAGTGTCAGGTCAAATGAAATCCGTAATAGAATACCCATAATGTTGCCATTTTGAGATTCATAAAACATCGGATTCTTTCGAGGGTCGTCGTTACGTATCCGAACTTATTCGTTGGCGCGGTCGTAAACATTCGGCCTTGCTCGAATAATTTCGACGTCGCGCTAATTTCATTAGGGATATTCTACCTTCAATCCGTCAATATTCACGGAAATCCAATTAACCCTTTCCCAGGTAGCAAAAAAAATTAGATAAACTAATTTGAAAGCTGCGTCCCACGATGATATTCATGGAGGTAGAATTTGTGTAAAATGTAGCAATGAAAATATTGAGGCAAAAGGAGAACCCCTCATGAATTCCACGAAAATTAGTTATCCCATTCTAAACACTATAATCTGGTTTTCAAACCTCGTTTAGAGGGTGCTTCCTCAAATCGCCGCTTGTCTTCAAAAACTATACAGCTTCTTTTTACTTTAACTTTTTAGCTCACCTGAGCACGAAAGTGCTCACGGTGAACTATTGTGATGCCGCTGTGTCCGTCCTCTATCGTGTGTCGTGTATCGTGCGTCAAACTTTGTCTTGTGTGTACTCTAGAGGCCACAGTTTATGCCCAATCAACCTCAAATTTGGTCAGAATGTTTGTCTTGATAGAATCTTGGACAAGTTCGGAAATGGGTCATCTTGGGCCAAAAACTAGGTCACAAGGTCAAATCTTAGAAAAACCTTGTGTGCACTCTAGAGTCCACATTTTTTGCCCAATCATGCTGAATATTGGTCAGAATGATTATTTTGGTGCATTCTTGGACAAGATTGAAATTGGGTCATCTTTGGTCAAAAACTAGGTCACAGTGTAAAATCTTAGAAAAACCCTGTGTGCACTCTAGAGGCCACATTTTTTGCCCAATCAACCTGAAAATTGGTCGAAATTGTGGGCATGATGAAATCTTGGACAAGTTCGAAATTGGGTCATCTAGGGTCATAAACTAGGTCACGGGGTCAAATCTTAGAAATACCTTGTGTGCACTCTAGAGGCAACACGTTTTACCCAATCAATCTGAAAATTGGTCAGAATAATTGTCTTGATGATATCTCGGACAAGTTTGAAATTGGGTCATCTGGGGTCAAAAACTAGGTCACACGGTAAAATCTTAGAAAAACCTTGTGTGCACTCTAAATGCCACATTTTTTGCCCAAACAACCTGAAAATTGGCCGGAATTGTTGTCTTGATAAAATCTCAGACGAGTTTAAAATTGGGTCATCCAGGGTCAAAAACTAGGTCAGGGGGTCAAATCTTAGAAATACATTGTGTGCACTATAGAAGCGATTTTTTCTGAAATTTGGTCAGAAATGTTTTCTAGATAAAACTTCAGACAAGGTTAAAATTGGGTCATCTTGGGTCAAAAACCAGGTCATGGGGTCAAATCTTAGAAAAACCTTGTGTGATTTCTAGAGGTTTTGACCCAATCAACCTGAAATTTCGTAAGAATTGTTGTCTTGATGAAATCTCGGACAAGATTGAAATTGGGTCATCTTTGGTCAAAAACTAGGTCACAGGGTCAAATCTCAGGCAAACCTTGTGTGCAGGCTAGAGGCCTTATTTTTTGCCCAATCAACCTGACAGTTGGTCAAAATTGTTGTCTTGATAAAATCTTGTAAGATTTGTAAATGTGATCATTTAGGGTCAAAAACTAGGTAACAGGATCAAATCTTAAAAAACCTTGTGGGCACGCTAGAGGCTACATTTTTTGCCCAATCAAACTGGTAATTGGTCAGAATGATTGTCTGGATGAAATCTCGAACAAGTTTGAAATTGAGTCATCTGGGGTCAAAAACTAGGTCAGGGGGTCAAATCTTAGAACAACCTTATGTGCACTCTAGAGGCAACATTTTTGCCCAATCAACCTGAATTTGATTCAGAAAGATTCACCTGAACATACTCAGAATTTTTGTTTCTTTTATATCTGTGAAGAGTTTGAATAATGGTCACATGGGTATCTCGGTCAAATATTAGTATAACTATTGCGTTTAGAGGCTAGCTACATCATATACAGAAAGCTATTATCTCAGGTGAGCGCTTCAGGGCCAATGACCCTCTTGTTTTGCTGTAGTAATTACGAGGTCTTGAAAGTTTTGCAAAGCGACGAAATAAACTTAAATCCACCGCACTTTAGTAGCCTGCACAGAGTAACAAATAACGTTCAATGCATTCCAAGTTCGTTATTTCAAACACAAAACATGTGTTGAAAGTACTCATTAGATTCGTCTGGATGAGAGATTCCTGTGAGTACAAACAACATAACGTTTCGTGAATAAATAGTTTTGCATTTTGAAAAAGTAGATGTCCTCTCCTACTTGTAGCTGTGGTATGAATTGTTACATCTAAAAATGAAAAGAAAGAACTCATTTATATCCAAAATTCACTTTATTGCACGCACAGAAAGGCAAGAAGTGAATTACTCAGGCAAATCATATTACAAATTAGTTGAAGATGGGAAATTGGTCCTCAAAAAGTAAAACTGTTTTTGAGACGGGACCGTTAACTAGATCATTTTTAAAGAATTGTAGCAAAATAAATAAACGGTCACATTTTCAAACTGCATAAGAAACAAACTCTTTATCACCTTTCTTGCGAGAACACAATTTAGAATTTTGAACGAACATCTGAGACAGTGGATATCTATACAGAGTATAAAGTGTGCATATTCTATTTTTATGAATCACAATACATAGCACTGTACAAGTGCGAGCACTGAAGACACTGTGAACCTATCCACAGAAACACTTCTGTATTAAATATCGCAGCTTTTCACAGAAAACCTCACAACTATAGCGTTAAAGAAGCTGTATTTGCGTGGTTTATGATGAAAAGCGAGGGTATCTTTATTCAAAAAGTGAGTCACAATACTGAGAACGACAGGTGCACGAATCCTCTTCGAAATACATACTTATCGGTAGTGGTAGACACGAATATTATTTACAACCGTTTCAAGTACTATCTAGATTCGTTTCAGAAGAGGTTTTGTGGTTTCCGATGACAAATTTCTGGGGATATTGTACTTTCTTTGTAACAAATCCGAACTCATTAGTTAGAATGGCAATGTTTCTCGGCTTTATTATTGTTCCTGCTACTCGAGTGTTAATATCACTATCTTCTGTCACTTCTTCTTCAAACGTCTCGAGTTTTGTTGGATACACTATCTTTTCTTCAAATGTACCATTGTCTTTTGTTTCTTTGTCAAATTCATCTGCACTTTCATGAAGATTTTCATCCTCGTCAATATTATTGTCATTATGTTCGTCATCAACTTGTTCATTGTCACCGGAAGACCCGCCATTATCACTCGCGTCTCTGTCTTTAGGCGCCCTTATTTCTACATGTACCCGGATGTTGAAAGGTTCTGGGTCGTCCGTCATCTCTGATCCGACCTCAGATCGGACACTGTTCTGTGTCTGCTGTACGCGTTTGTGTGTGTTTGTTCTCCGTCTGTCGTCGTCAGGTTTACGTTTATTGTTTACATTCCTGTGTGAGTCAGTTCTGTGTTCCTCCACACTAGACAGTGTCCGTGCTGTGTCCCGGTCATCACGGGATATACTCTGTAATCTATACAGGCTGGGTGGGGTAATCTCATTGTTGGCGCCATTAACTCCATCAAACGGCGAACTTCCGGTTTTGACGATGGTACCCGGAACAAAACCTACCGGTGTATCCAGACTCTGTGTTACTTCTAGTTTGGGTTTGTTTTCACGACGATCGTACGGTCCGTCCATTTTACGTACACCACTTCCAGGATTTGACACAACAGCTCGGCCTTTATCGACTTCCCCGGGATGGTTGAACTTCTGTACAGACATAATGGCGAATATATCGCCGGGATCCATCGGGTCAGATTGTACTGACGGGTTATAACCGAGGGGAGGTAATCGTGATTTCTTCATTAACCGCTGACCACTCAGATAGTTCGAATGTACAAAATGAATATGCTTGTTTAAATCAAACACTTTCTTATACCGTCTCTCAAATTCAAGTTCATCATACAAACTACCATAACTTTTCGGTTTGAATTTCACTGGCGCTTGTTTTGTTGGAGATTCAGCCGAGTTTAACCCGGATTTTTTCTTCCCGTATCTATATTTGAGACTCTGAGATTGTCCTGCCGCGCCCTGAAATCCCGGGTAATGCACGAAATCTTTGTCAACAAAGGCACTATCCCACGTACTTCTAGAGTGATGCGAGTTATCTCTCTTTCCGTTACGTTTATGTTTGTTGTTGTTGTAATGATTTGACATGAAATCTGGGTCGGCTGTGTTCGAGTCCTCGTGGACCCACTGGTCGGCTGTTTCGTGCCAGTAGTCGTTGCTCCTGGCCATCCTGAACTTGGTCTCTCTAGACTGACCAGAACTGACGCTACCGAACCGGAAGTCTTTAGTGGGAGGCTTCTCCGGGTAAACCAGCTGTCTGAAAGTAGAAAAAACACGTCGCTTTTCAACAAAAAAACTCGTAACTGCATCTTGTTTAAAGCTGCAGTTGCGATGTTTTCGTCGACAAGCAGCAATATATCAGATATCTGGATGTAAGTAAACCGTAAATCTGTGGGTTCATTGCTCAACGGATGTTATAAGGCCTACAATGAAGACTGGGATTAGAAATATTTCTGTTTTGCTTCCCGGGGTTTACTGTAAACTTCCGTTATGCATTTGACCATCTAAGACTAGAGAGAATAAACTTCGTTTGCAATGACGAAGGTCGGCATTGCAAACAAAGTCTAAATCCTTTTAGGGCGGCGAGATTTGTGCAGATTGATAAATGGAAAAGGGCTATTAAAACTTATAAGCCTGATTAAACCTAAGGTTACTGATTTGAAGTATATCTAATTAACCGATGTTCTCTTGACTGAATTCTCGGATGGTCTATTATTACAGAAATAAGTGGAACTTTTTTTAATGAACAGCGTTATATTCTTTTGTCTCAAGATTTTACTAAACCATTTCTATTAGTAACGTCAAAATCAGTTAGTTTTGGGAAAGACCTAATGCAATATAATTCATTAATAACTTCCGATTACACTATCTTTCAAAGAGCTTCAAACGCCGACGAACCTTTTGAAAATTAAGCTAACTTGCACAAATATATTTGCATTGTCAGATTCTTATAATAAAGAGTAAAACTAATAAGGCATAGTTATTAGATATTCTCTGCTAACTTAACCCTTTCCCAAATAAGACCTGGTTTTGACGTCCCTTATACAGGGTGTACAACGTTCGAACTGCATTATGGGTAATTTCAGCTCCGCCGTGGAGAATTTTGTTGAAAATTTCCTCGACTCAGGTAAGTGTTTATCAAATATTTCCGCCAATTCACGACCGATTTTAAAAAACTAACGTGGAGTGCCCCCGCATTAACGAAAGCAATCATCGGATGTTAATTTCACGTCCCTGCACACAGTAATAAAAAAGTTATTGAAGAACGAAATTTGGAAAATGCGTTTTCTGATGGCACCGCCGTGGAGAAATTTACAATGTTTTTGAAGAAAAGGAGCTAAAATACCATTGTCCGAGTACGAAAGCATGCTGTGTGTTATCAGAATGAGCTTAACTGCGGTCCGCCTGACCATAACCCTCAGAAATCTGATTGAAACTGTGAAATTTATGCAGTTTGCAAAATTGCTCCGCCGTGGAGAGTGCAATAGAAAGCTCCGCCGTGGAGTAAAAACATGTTAAAAGACATGCATTGTGCTTTGCAACCGATAGGAAACGCATCGAACCATACAAATGCTTCTTTGTATATCACCTATGCATTATCTTACTTAGATCATGCCTATGTACGTAGTACGACCGTATAAATTATACTTGGTGTCTCAAAAATGCAAGATCCATTCTTCTAGTGCAACAACTCTAGATGAATCTTTTACCGATTTCCATGTTTTCATGTATGAATATGTAGGTACGGGAGACCGGGTCTATCTGTTACACGGGGCAAATTGTTACACCTACAGCTGCACGACAATGACCTCACGCATTGTAATGTTCTAACTTTCATTATATGGTATCTTTTTTCTTTTATTTTTCTTTTATATAAACTTCTCAAAAGTCAATCTCGGAGATTTAGATAAAATTCAAATTATAATTGAAAATCTGAAAAAAATTCGTATGAAAGTCAACTGTTTTTTAAATTTCCATTTGACTCTGTTCGCCCGGGTAGCTCATCCTACATTATAAATGTGTTTTCACAGAAAAAAAAAACAAATATAAATTATGTTTCTTTGAAATCGATCTTTTCTACAAATGCCACATTGTTTACCCATGAGATTATCTGAAAGTTAAAAAAAGCGAATGTGGCAAGTTGTTACATATGGTTTGGGCAAGTTGTTACACTGCAATGATACAGTAGGCCTATTCTGAATTTGTTTGGTCTCGTAATACAAAGCATAATTATTCTTCTTTTCCTACAATGATTTCTAGCGTTTTTGTGCTTCAAACACAGTTAACCAATTTTTCTCCTCTGGATGTAATAAAAAGACCCAGAGATATGTGAAACGCCTTGTGGAACAGGGTTGTGATGGTAAATGGTAAAGACACCGACCTTAACAGGTAGGACGAACTGCCCAAGATGACCAGAACCGAAACGTTTAGCCCTATAATGATTTGCTGAATTTGAAATGGTCATTCTATCTATCTGTGTGGTAATTCTGGATCCGCCCTTGCTGTCCAAGTTCGTCAAATATGACTGACTTCCGGATGCCATATACCTGAAAATGTCTCGATCAACGACTTCAAAGTTGTTTACAATAATTTCGTCCAGGGTCACATTAGGTCTTGTCCCAGGTGTACCTATTTTACAAAAAAGAGAGGAAATTTTATATAAAAATCCTTTCAAATTGTTCTGGTCAGCCATGATTCATGATAGCTAACAGCACTAGTTTTTTTATAGATCTTTTGAAACATGAAAAAGCAAATCAGAAAAAGCACCGATTTCTTTGATGGTTTTTTATTATCATATAAAAGTGAATATGTTGCTGTAATGCTTCAGAAACAGACAATCCAGCTCCCATGTAACTATAAAAGGATATTAATGGCTAAACCACGTGTTAACCATATGCCATCATGGAATTTAGAAAAATGATTTGCAGAAGTAATTGCACCCTCTTTTATCCCAATAAGGAAACGTTTTCAATTAAACAAGTACATTTTCAACTGTGTAATTGAAAGGGATATAAAGCTTTAACAATCTTAAATTACTGAATCATTGGAGGCTTTCCACATCATGTAAATTTATTAGTGGCTCTTGGAGCAAAAACATAACATTGATCAAAACATGGAAGGGCAACTTTGGGTGCTTTATCGTACGGGTTCTAGACGTCTTTTCTATTTCATAACATTTGGCTTGACCTTTATTGCATGTCATAGTGTCACTGATGACGGTGCATAGACAATGTAACCAAAAAGTAAAGAAAAATGGCAATGTGTACATGTATACCTATTTTGGCTTCCATATATGTAATTTTGTAAATAAAAGTAATATTTAAATTTAATCTATATTTTTCTTCAATGAGTTTTTGGGCATGAACATTGCTTTAGGTTTGTACTGTATTCTACTGTTAATTTTACTGAATGAAAATGTATGAGGGAGTACAGACAAATTTTTACTGGAAACAAGACTCCAACATACTTAACTTTGGAATTCAAGTTTATTATTTTCGCAAATTGTACTGAAAAATATGCACATTTTAATGATTAATTCAATAAAAAAACCATTCACAATAATTTCCTCAAATACTTTTTCTTTTTCTGGTATGAATGTAATGCCTTATGTGTCTCGGAGCAAATTCAATTGACAGATCTTGAAAATACATACAACTAAGGTTTTTGGACACATGAAAATGGGGACATGTTTCGTGTCATACATGTATAGTGGGAATAAGTCAAGATGCCTTTTTTTGGAATCAAGTTTTACTAATTGCATTTTCATAGCCTGTGTATGGTCCATTAAAGAAAATTCATGCATGGGCAGATTTGAGACACCCCCTTTCAAATATAATTTTCTTTCCTACGATTTTTTCTAATTTTCAATTATAACTTGCATTCTTATTCAAGTCTCCAAGATTGACTTTTGAGAAGTAGATATAAAAAACAAATAAAAGAAAAAAACATATCATGAAAGTTCTAAGTTAGAACATTGTGAATGAGGTCATTGTCGTGCAGCTGTAGGTGCAACAACTTGCCCCGTGTAACAGATAGTTCCGGTCTCCCGTACCTACATATTCATACACGAAAACATGGAAATCGGTATAGGATCAACGAGATTGAACGATGAAAATAAAATGATAAAAAAAAAACTTTGTGATCTGCCCAAACAAGACATGGTTTTGGTGTGAGTGGTTTGGGTGTTCCTAGTAGGAATATATTTCGATAACATTCAGGGAGAAGAAGAAATTATTGATTATCTTTTTCCAATTTTGTTTCTATGTTGTAATATACACATTTCATTCTTATGATATCAGTTTTTGTTGTCTCCAACTCTTTTTAAATTGAGACACTCTAAACTTGGGGTGTTCGGGAAAAGATTAAAAACAAACTTATTTTAACGGCGAACCACTTAATTTGTACAATTACTGAAACGCATGAAAATCAACGGAAAATACCAAATACGTAAACTCTTGTGATTCTAAATTATGAGTTATTTTAAAAGCGTTTAGGAGTAATCTCCGAGTAAAGCATTAAAACAATAGGACGTTAACTGTGGCGCGTAAAGTGTAAATTTTACGGTCGTACTACGTACATAGGCATGTAAGTATGATAATACATATTAAGTGATATACAAAGATGCATTTGTATGGTTTGATTCGTTTCCTGTCGGTGGCAAAGCACAATGCATGTCTTTTAACATGTTTTACTCCACGGCGGAGCTTTTTATTGCACTCTCCACGGCGGAGCAATTTTGCAAACTGCTTAAATTTCAGAGTTTCAATCAGATTTCTGAGGGTTATGGTCAGGCGGACCGCAATTAGGCTCGTTCTGATAACACACAGTATGCTTTCGTACTCGGACAATGGTATTTTAGCTCCTTTTCTTCAAAAACATTGTAAATTTCTCCACGGCGGTGCCATCAGAAAACGCATTTTCCAAATTTCGTTCTTCAATAACTTTTTTATTACTGTGTGCAGGGACGTGAAATTAACATCCGATGATTGCTTTCGTTAATGCGGGGGCACTCCACGTTAGTTTTTCAAAATCGGTCGTGAATTGGCGGAAATATTTGATAAACACTTACCTGAGTCGAGGAAATTTTCAACAAAATTCTCCACGGCGGAGCCGAAATTACCCATAATGCAGTTCGAACGTTGTACACCCTGTTATAGAAATGGCTTGGGAAAACATTGAGACAAAAGAAGAAACTGCTGATAACCAGCAGTTTCTCCTTTTGTCTCAATATTTTCTGTGCTATATCGTTCACAAATTGTATCGTAAACAAGGTACATTTGTCATCTGCAGCAGCTTTTGAAATGGAAATTTTGAAAATTTGCCGTTTGGGAAAGGGTTAACATAGATTGTATTACAACATTAACGCATTTCATAATACATGTATTGTAATGTCATGTGGCAAATGTGCTGTAAAAGAGTATACATATTGGTTTGTATCGACAGTAGTCGCTGTGTTCGCCATGCTGAGCAGTGTCGAAACTTTTCCTTCTTGAATTTGTTCAATAATTAGTCTGATCAGATAGACGTTTTATGGACAGGTGCGTAGTCGATAAGGCAATGAGCACCGATGCTTACGAAAATACAATCGGTTAAAAAACTTGATTGAACAGAGGAAGGGTTAACTATCTAGGTGACATTTTTAGAATTATAAATTACTTGATACAATGATAAACACCTCTCGGTAGGTGAAGAGTTTTGACAAACATTGTATACCTCACGATAAATGACCTGGCAGAGCAGCCCATGCTAATTGAACGGAATGCTCTGCCAGGTGAATTCTCGTCCGCTATATCTTGTTATAATCGATTCACTATTAAACGAGAATAATTTCAGTTGAACTGCTTTATCAAAACAACTGAAATTATTCTCGTTTAAGGTTCAGGTAAATTTGGTATCTACACAAAATTCAAAGTTATTTTTTGCATTTATTCTTAACATGTATATGCCATATTATATATCAAATTAAAGCTCTACATGAGTAGAAGATGTTAAGCAACTTAATTCTGGTTTACCTTGTATAGCACAATCAAAACATTGCGAAAAAGGACGACTTCTAGGAAAACCGAGAACATAGTTATCCTTGAATGAAGTTGGCTAGTTTTTCACACAAACATACACCGTGGTCTAAACTTGGTAGTACTACTACTTACATGAAGTTACTTTCTTCAAAGAACATGCATTTACGAAATAAACTTTGGACATTTCTTCATTTTTCATATGAAATTCAAGGTGGAACTATTTTTTTTAAACACTATGTATGGTCAAAAAATTTGGCCATATTCTCAAGCAGTCAAAGTAAGTTTTCTAATAAAATTGTTATTTTTCTTTATTTGATGAACTGAAATAAATCAATGATGGCTCCTACAGTGAAGACATATGTCACATGATAATGATAACCTTTTCCCATTTTTCTATTGACACACAACTTACATCTTTCATATTGATTCCAAAAGTGCAAACATATTTCAAAGGTATCTTGTTATCAGAACTGTGTTATAAGTTAGCATAACATTCCCTTTGTTGTAATGTTGTATTGCTCGGTAATTGCAAAGAAAATTAACAAGAAAAACATGGTACATTATCCGGACGCTACTAATTTGTAATGGTCGTTGCTCTACACCATACATTTCTTAAATTATGCTACGATATAATTTTATTTGTTGTGTCGTTTAAAATATTAATTTGTGTAGAGACTGAATGCATATTGTATTTAGTATGCATGCACGTTTTGTCTTTGCTAAATAAAATATTTTTCGAAAAAAATTCAGATATGAACAGAGTCTATTTCCGGTGCAAATTATTTCATATTTATGAATGGCATAGTCCAAATTCTTTGAAAATCGAAGGATTGTAATACGCACACCACCTTTCAAATAGCAATTCTAATGTTTCTGACAACTCACCATTCATTAAATATGTTTTTTACGCCGATCTGTTCGTTGTATGCCGTCTGTTTACAAATTCGATGATGCTGGTTCCCGGCACAACCAAATAACGTTGAAAATAGTTCCGAATTTTGCGAAACTTTTTTGTTGATTTACCGATCGAAATTTTATAGATATTTGTAAATATAATAAATAGGATAATTACAACTGAAAATCTTGATAATAGTCACGAAAAATAACTTTTATCATAGATACGAATATGCGCGTATGAAGCCACTGTTTACAAGATGTCTACCGAAGATGCCGGAAACTAAAGACTGACATTTGAACGACGATTATATGAAGGTGAGGACGCGATCGATGTAATGTATCATACTCGAAGATCAACAATGAATCAGGTTTAAAGGTGCACTTAATTTCTTTACGCTGCCTATTGTTTTATGCCCCCAAAACACTACTGAATAGGAGTCGGTGGATTTTGCAAATGGCGTCCGATGAAAAAGCATGGGCGGGAATGGTCTTTGGGCAATTTTATGAAAACCGCTGTGATACATTGACATTTGAAGGTAGTGCTACCTGGATTAGAATGTGCACATTAATTTGGCATATCTCAAAGAAGAAAATTTGTTGTCTAGAGAAAGTTGCTGGTTTTGGGAGAAACGCCAAATTTTCGACTTGTTTTGTTGATTTTGGTGTTCAACTTTGTTCTTTCTGTCAAATGAACTATGCCTATGGCATGTTATAATCATGATGTAACAGAACATAAAACAAATTTTCATTGAGAAACTTGTTTAACTTGGAGCCAGCAATGGCACAAATTCACTGTCAAACTGTTTAGTTGACCCTTAATAGCGAATCTATTATACACGAACTTTGATAAACTCTTTCACAAACGACGCAAGTGTTTACTGTGCCAAATTCGGTAACATAATCATGACAAAATACTAATAGGTATCAACAAAACACATTTTGATTCAGTAGGATGGAAAACATTGGGAGAACAGTGGAAACTGCTGGTTATTAGCATTTTATTCTCTTCCCTCAACGTTTTCCAAGCTTTCTTATTAAAAGATGTCAAAATCAATTATTTTTCTGTCAAAGATTAATTCGGATTTGAACAATGAATGATTCAACAATTCATTAGTGCTATCTGTCTATGCACCTTTTCAAATACATAAACTGATCAGTACCAGACTACTCTGGTTCTGTGACTTGATCGCACAACTTTCGAGACCAACATAGATCTAGATCATTCTTCGAATAGGTACAGTCTGGTATAAATCTACATTGGTGTCTTATGGCGATCAATATTTTTAGCAACTGCCAGAGAACAACATTGCTACAACATGATTACATTATGTGTATGCACAAGCTGATCTGGATCCATGTTGGTCCCAAATGTCATTAACCCATTACCAAACGACAAAATTGTAGGGTGATCAAAATTCAAAGATGTTGCAGACGATGATTTTAACTGAACGAAATTTAAAAGTTTGTTGTCTTTTTGGGAAGAAAACATAGTGGGAAATGGAGAAATTGCTTGTCACAAGCAATTTCTTCATTTTCCACAGTGTTTTCCAAAGCCATTATCATGAAGGGCGTCAAAAAGCGTCATTGTTTGGGAAAGGGTGGTCTTTTTGACAGATTCTCGTTCACTTGTAATAATCATTACCTGACTCCCTGTGGTATCCTTGGAAAGAACATCTCAAGTTTTACCAGTATAGATTCCAACATAAGTCAACATTCTAACTCGAAACTACATTCACAGAATTCATAAATCACAATTATTATATTGTTTTCCTCTAATATTACACAAATAGCATGTTTTCAGTTATTTTCCGAACACACGAAATGGAAGATAATCACGATGTTATGTTCACTGGAAATTTATACGAAATCTATTTGTATTGTCAAAAGAAATGCGTACATTGCTACGTAAACTAAAATTTATTGGAATATGGAAAAATGAATATTTGAGACCCTCGTTTGCCCTTTCCCAAACAAGATCTTATTTTGACACCCCTGATTGGAAAAGGCTTTCGAAAGCATTGAGAAGAAAAGAAGCAAATCGTCGTTGTAAATGCAAAACCTCGTATCTCGTTTTGGGAAAATTTTAAATGGGAGGGAAAAAAATGTAGTAACTTTTCCCAAACTGAAATGTCTTACTTGAAATTTAAACATATTGTTCACAAATAATGTGTCAATAATACGGATCGGTGAAAATATCTCAAAACCTGCGAGAACCGTCTACACTGAGCACACAAGTTTGTACTTTGAAAATCGCACCGATCGACATACGAGGTTTTGCATTTACACCGACGAAATGCCAATGACCAGAATTTTCTCCTTTTGCCTCAATAGTGGTTCCAGTGTGTTTTCACAAACCACAATGATCCCTAGAGAAAAGGATTACTCTAACGTTATTTCTCCCCAACAATACAGGAACAAATCTATATTAATGACGACCAGTAAAAGCTTTCTTTTCAACAAAACAAATCCTTGTTGATCGATGCGAAATTACTCTACGAATTTTCTGTAGTCATATTTCTTGATATACTTCACAACTGCTCGTACGAATTGGGTACGATTTTATCTAACTTACTGTGACGTAATTTCGGACAAACAATATTATTTTGTAGGTGTTATTATAAAATCTCGTAACTACGAGATTTCATTACAACACCGACGGTTGATCAAAACATGACGGTAAATAAAGTCTATTTTTAGCACAAAATTAAAAGCAGCAACGATTCGTTAAATTATAAAAAGAATTTTGTCTTCCATTTTTACGTGTTGTTCTTAAAAATTCTCTAAATTCCATCGATGAATCATGATGAGTACTAGAACGCCAAGCATTACAATTAGATCAAAGTCCGTTTCAAATCACCTTTAAAGCAACTTTTATAATATTCTTACACGGACCTCTCTCTATGCCGAGGAAGATGCCTTGTGAACAAGCCACACCAATATTGATATGTTTTAAATCACTGCCGATATCTTCCAGCGCTGATTTGAGTGTCCGATAATTGATCATGTCCGGATATTAATTGACTTTGGTCAGAATCAGCGAGGACGATCGATGAACGATAACGAATCAAAACAAGTATTAATATCCATGTACATAACAGTTCTTGGTTACGGTCCTTCGGTAGATACATTGTCGAAAAAGAAGAAAATGGCGGTAACGTTTTCCCTAAATGTCAAGGCTTCGTCTACCTATCTCTACTAATTAACCAAAAATCTCTGAGTGGCCTAGCTGTTGTTCGCAAAGGCTTTTAAATTGGAAATTTTAAAATTGTCGCCAAGAAAAGTTTAAAGTTATTAAGGTTGTATACGTATCACGTATTGTCTTGACAACCAAAATGTCGCATCTACAGCGCAAAGAAATCCTAGTTACACTATTTTTGCGTTGCATTATTAAACTACTCTTTGAGCATTAAGGGTCTTCTTTATACGCCCGAAAGGACTTGGGTTGTAATATTTTTGTCCGGTCGACCGTCTGTCTGTGCGCTAGCATATCCTCAACACACAATCTAATGATAGTCATAGCATGAAAAAAAATGACTGAAATGAAGAAAATGACAATTTTCAACAGTTTATTCTTTTCCTTCAATATCTAAAAGTTGTCTAAACCAGCTTTACATTTGGGAAAGGCTTCAGTTTGTACACAGAATTAAATCTAGTTTTAGATACAGTAAACAGATACAGTAATTCATGTTTAAGTCTCTCAAGTTATACTTTGTCACAATAATGTCAATTTACAAAGTTTGACACAGGCACTCTATCAATAATGAAGTCTTACAGGGGTAGTCTATGAATAAGTTAGTCTTTCATCAAGAATATTTAAAATATTTACCGTGTAAACTGATTTTAATGTATTGCTATTTGCAGTTTAAATCTTTCTATGATTACTTTGTACGGATTATGAGTTTATCAAACATCCGTCATCACATGAAAAATAGACTTGTTTCAGTTGGAAACAATAAGCACGTTTAGTTTCGAGATTCTTAAAGAAAAAACAACTATATGAACTAGCTAATCACCCTGCTGTATAGTCTGAAGTTGCAAAACATTATGAATGTAAACGTTTTCCGAAATTAACTCATCATTAGCATATAGATCTAGTTATATTATGAGCTGTCCGCCTTATTTTCCCCTGACGTATTTAGTTAAGTTAATGGACACAAAATCAACAATCAAATTCTACTTTAACACTGATTTCTGTAGAAATCAACCCTTTCACAAACAAACTTATAGTTCTGACTTCCCCTTTTAAGTAATCCATGGAAAGCTTTGAGAGGAAAGAAGAAAATGCTGGTAACCACCCGTTTCTCCTTTTCTCCTGATGATTTCCATGCTTTAGCATGTCAACTAACAGAAATTATTTTGCCGAATTCATCTTAAAATTTCAACTCGTTGAGACATATATTTCGTTTTGGGAAATGGTTAATGGACAAAAGATCAACAATTAAACTCTAATTTAAATCTGGTTTTTGTCTAAATTAATGAACTTGTACCCTATAACTGTGCGGGGAATCCACCGACTCATTGAAGGATTGTACTTTTCTAAAACATTTATCAGTTTCATGATTGATACTTTACCGCACAACACCCCATTTTGGGACCATATCATAGATTTTCTGTTGGAAATGTTTCGTTTTTGCAATTATATCATGTTTGGTATATTTTAAAAATGTATATTGCAAGTTTAATTTCAAAGCTCTCTGCAACTGGTTTGAATTTTGACAACGCTCTTGAAAATTGGGATTTCTCAAAGGGAGATAAATAAGATTTGTTTACGAGAATCGTCTGAAAACCCATTACGGAACAACAAAATTTTGGACTGTTCCAATTCCAAAGAAGTTTCAGACGACATTTTCAATGTGAAGAAACATTGATTTTATGACTTTTTAGGCAGAAAATGTCGCGGGAAATGAAGAAATATCGTGGAAAATTAAGAAATTTTCAACGATGCTTTCCAAAGCCATTATCTTGTGGGGATTAAGGTTTACGAACTGAGAATGAAAACACCACTTTCTAGCCATACGAAATGCATCAAATTTCACACACATGTAAATACCCTTCACACAAGTTGATTCACCAGGCCAGATTTCAAGATTATGCTACAAGAAGATACTAATTTACAAATATTGTTTTACTCTATTTTCATATGCAAGGGAGGTAATTTTGAACATTTTGGTCAAATATTTCCATAAGTATGCATTAATTCAAAATTCTAATCCATACAAAATGCTTATATTTGTATTTGGAAGGGAAATGTAACACAGATTAGGAATTACTGGCACTTTTCAAATTTCATCTCTGGCTCTGCATTTCATTCTCAGTTCGTAAACCTTAAAAATGAGTCACTGTGTGGTAATGGGTTAAACGTTTGTCCAGGCACAAAAACGTACTCTAAATTAATGGCCAAATATTTTTTCTCATTCACGGTCACGTTTTCAATTTTGATGAGCTACGTGAAAAATGCGTTGAGATTGCGAAAACAAAATACTCATATTTTAGGAAGTAGATTGAATTAATACCAATTAATTTGATCATTAAAATTGAAATATGACGACATGTTCAGATTTCTTCACCAATTTTAATATAATGATGCTTTCGGATGCACATAAGACAACTGCATTTGTTTTATTTTTGGGAAATGTGGTTTTCTATCCTGTAAAAACTGCAAAATTTCATTCACTTAGAATTTTTGTCTGCAACATCTTTGATCTTAGAAAAGGCTATGAGTTTTTCACCTGGTAATGGGTTAAGACTACGAAAAAATTTCCTGGACATTGTCAAATGCACATGCATCACTCTCATAATAAAACTATATGTTTTTTACCAAAACACTGTAACAATGTTCCCGTCTATTATCACATGTTCCGTTTATCATTCTGATTCAAGTAAATCCTTTCTAAAAACAAGCACATATCAAATTGGTGATAAAGAGAAGAAAACATTGGAGGAAAAGGAAATCATCCTGTATTAGAAAAAATTCTCATTTCCTTCACTATTTCCTGTTAACTCGAAATAAATTGGTGCTTTAGCAACAATGAAATATTTTTAAAGAACATATTGCTCATTAAAATATTTCACTTTGTCGTCTGCAACTGCATAAAATCTCGTCTGATTCACAATTTTATCAATAAAGAGGCGTTTCACGAACCACAATCATCAAAGTGTTGAATAAAAATGAGATAACGATTCTTATTGTACGTAAAATGTAGACATTATACAGTGGTTTCTTTTGAATGGGCCCAAAAGAAGTCTGTAGTTAATACCAATTATTCAGTGTAAAACTATTGTAAATGTGTAAAGGCTCGATTGTAGCTACCGTAGTTTTGCTCTACTCAATCGGAACTGTCTCATAATAGACTAAAGCGGATTTTAAACCATCGTCGGACTAAATGAACCGTGTTTTTGTAATCTTGTAACAGTAACAATCCAGACATGTCTAATACATTCAGTATCTCCAGTTTATATCATACCACCAATTTCGCCTTTATCGTTTTCGATCCATCATTAGACATCATACACTTCGTGTAATTTCACCTCCGCATTTGCCATATTCCGTAACAACCGTAATTGACAAAGTATCCGGATACTCTCATCTATCTTCGTTGTAAAGGATATGGCCGAAGTTGCACGAAGCTTTTCGTAATGATGGGTGGAATACCTTAACTGCACAAGGTTGCTTGCTATACCGGAAGTTTGAACTGCGATAACAGACACGAAGTAGAAGTAGAAAAAATGATAGTCCTTTAAAGTCATTAAATTCTCAGACAATTCCACAATTTTGATCAAAACGATGAATATATAGCTAAAAGTAAGGTAGATCTAGTGTGGCGGATATTCCGATGGCAAATTAGACACATATTCTCCGAAACTTTTTTTCATTTATTTCTTTATTTTCCTTAATTTTCGATATACCCAAATTGTTTGATTGATAGTATGATTTTTGATTGACAACAACGATTTGTCAAACCACTAAATATAAGCGATTTTTAAACTTAATCAGATCTTTTGATCATATAAAATTTCTTTTCTGTAAAACTCAGTTCAAACAGATTTTCTTGTACCAGGTGCCGCTAGTATTTATGACAAAAGTTGATATCTTTATTAATTTTTATTTGATTTATGATATTGTACGCTCTGTCAATACTGCTTTAGTTTACTTTTACTTTTGATTGGATATGAAATTCGATAAACCGCTATCAATTCCATTTTCATTTAAATGAAAGACGAATTATTCGGGCTACTAAACAATTGCTCGACTAGCCACAGGGGCCCGTGATAGATTCTTCAGGTACCGAAGCAACGTGTACACAGTCAGATTGTGCATTGTTGTGCAATGCATCGCAGGATCTAGGGCAAAAAGAAAGGGGATGTAGCACTGGTACCAACTATTTCTCCCTATATTGGGGATCAGTTCATGGTCTACTTATTATATATATATGCATTGTATAGTTGCCTAGAATTTGGATTTGAAATAACAAATTTAGAATGCCTTTACCGACTTTACTCTCTCTTATATGTTGCTCTTGATTGTTTTATCCATTTTTAACTGCCACTATTTTTAAAAGAATGACGAAAATAATTATCATTTCTTGATCATGTTGATGCTCTTTGTTACTAACCCTGCGTATCATTAGGGGAGAATACCACTTGCAGAAATTTTAAGGTAGATTCACTTAACTCCCTTGCATATGCTAAATCAATTAAGGCCGATGTTATATGAATAGTGGTACGGACCGAACAGTAAAGAATTTTGAAGCTAGGAATGGTCCTGTCGCTCACTTTGACATACATTTTCATTGTCTGTCATCAATTTAAGACTTAAGACACGTGCAGATACATGTATCATTACGGTCCAATCAATCAATCAATCAATCAATCAATCAATCAATCAATCAATCAATCAATCAACCAATCAATCAACCAATCAATCAATTAATTAATTAAGCAATCACCAATTCAATCAATCTGCCTACTCACTTGATAGTTATAGGTAGTTTATCGATACACTCTGCCAGTACTTCCTGGTTCCGTTCTCTGTCTCTCTGTAGCTTCTCCAGGTATTTTCTCGACACGTTTTTATTCGTGATGCCGATCATGTTATCCTTGGTTGCGTGTAGAGCGATCGGTGCTGGGGGCGCTCGTATAGACTGTACGGGCGGGATGGTCGGGTTACCATTGATCTCCAGCCAGTCTGGATCGCTGGCTGATCTGGCTCCACGGTCATGACTGAAACGATATGTAGAAAATACACAAATCTCAAGGCTCCATAAAACACAAAACCATAGCTTTTTTTTCGAGCTAAAGGCTGTACAAGACTTTTAGTTTTTCAACAGTTGAAGCTTATATTAGGGTTCATGAACATCGAGCTATTGAAGCTGGGGCGATCAAATAGACTGTACTGGTGATGTTGTTAGGTTACCATTGATCTCTGGCCGATCTGAATCGCTGACTGATCGTGTACCACAATCATTGCTTTTGGCCAGCAGAGCTATCCCAAATACGCTTCGTTAAGCCATTCAAGTATTAGTTGTTTGTTACTTCTAAATACAAGGTGTCTAATTTGATTTTAAGTTTCCACACGCGTGGATCTATACAATTTTCCGGGGTAGGGGATAAACCCCCACCCAGGACTTCGGCTGAATCTGGAGCATGAAAAATCTAAACAAAATCATTTTGATTACCGCTGCTATGTCAAATCTGAAAGCGTCTTGATCCGCTCATGGTAAAGAATAGCTAAATAAATAGCATGTCTAGTTGTACTTAACGTAAATATCATAGTAAAAACTGACAATCGTTTTCGATTCAGGTAACATATAATTATTTTAGATCACTTGAATAAACTTTTATAGTCATAATGGGTTGAAATTACACGGGCGAACCCAGCAAACAACAACAGACCAAACATACTTAAGTAAAAACAAAATGTTACAAACAAATGCATTACCCATGAAGTATGTTAACAATATCCTGTAGAAACTGGTCCACACTCGTCTCTCGACTAGGATAACACATGGTGAACACTGAGATCAGACAATCTCAATCTGTATAAACATTCCAAGATTGTCACTTATTGACTTAACCCTTTACCAAACGGCAAATTTTTTAGACTAGTCCAAATTCAAAGATGTTGCAGACGACAATTTCAAATCAATGATTTTTAAAATGTTTGGTCATTATGTGTAGAAAACATTGTGGGAAATGAAGAAATTGCTTGTCACAAGCAATTTCTTCATTTTCCACAATGTTTTCCAAAGCCATTATCTTGTGGGGAGTCAAAAAGAGTCATTGTGTGGTAATGGGTTAAAGCTTTTAAAAAACGAGTTTTAGATAAAACTACATAATTCCACTAAGTTTAAATGATGCTCCTTATGGAAAGATAGAAGACAACTTAAGAATTATTGCACTAATGAATTTCATTGTAATACACAGTTTTTCGATCGAGCTGGCATTAGGAATAGGGACCATTGTTACATAATAGACCACCTTGGATCAAATCAAAGTCTGCATCTAAATGTGGTTTGTTGTGTGGAATGAATAACACCCCAAGAAGCGATTACAGAATAACATGGATCCAGAATAACCCAAAATCTATGTTTATCTAAAATGCAACAAAATCCCTTTTCTAAAGCCTAACTCACACAGGTATCCCCAGTATACGTGAGAATCATGATATATCTATAGTCATGAATGTAATGCTCATTAAAACTAATTCAACACAATCAAATACATGTAATATAATATCCCACCGCCGGGTTATAAGAAAATACATTTACAAATTAAATCTACGAGGTTTTAGATCTTGACTTTGTTCTTACGCAAAATGTGACTGTAATTGTCAATTCATAGATATACGGAGTGAACCGTCACACAGTTTTATAAGATGACCAAAGACAAGATACGATCTGATAGATAGTTATCGGATATAATGGTAAGGCCACATTGTACTGGGTCTTGCCAAATAGCATATTTGTTCCTTTTTATTGTAAATGGTAACTCTGACAAAGCTTCTTTTTCTAAAAACGGCATTAAATCCACAGTATACATGTACAATCATTTCACATCAAAATGAACCCGTTCTTGTGACAAAGTTCATTTCTGCATACACCTTAAATGTCACGATCTGATATAATACCCTTAATCATTTTACAAACAATACTTTGTTCTATAGACTCAAAGACGAATATAATGCTAATGAATAGCATTTACTCCTCACACGCACACTATTTCTGTGTCAAAATGTCATTTTTCATGTGCTTATTTTTTTATTATCATTTTTTGTTTGCATCGCATTTCAAGTTCAACTAGATCTATTGTGAAATTGTATCTTTTTTTAAAAAAGTTGTTAATTAAAAGTTACGACGTGACATCGTGGACATGAATAGGAGAATGAATAGGAGAATGGAATATATTATGCAAAAATGGAAAATGATTGTTGGGAAGATCTCTTCATTTGACCAATGCTTAATTTAGCGATAAACGCTGCGATCTGTTCTTGGGTCATCAACTCTCTCCAAAACATTTCATGCGTGTTTGACAAAGATGACAAAATTAATGTTACTAAATATGGAAACCCCGTAAACAATAACACAGAAAATATCGAGAAAAGAGTTCTAGTTATTAGCATGTTCTTATTTGCCTTCAATATTTTCGAAAGTTATTAAAGACGTTAAAACCCGGGTCTTGTTTTTAAAAAGGTTAATTGGAAAAAAGTCTTGTGCAATGTTGAAGATCATAGCGAGTGAACTGACAGAAAATGTGACTTTGACAAAAGAAAAACCTCTTATTTAAATGATATCGTAATAAATACATGTATAGCAGTATCAAATTATTCTGTGAATGGAGAATCATAATTACAGAAGTGTTTATTTAACCTACAAAGTAGATATTATTAAGATTAGACTCATTTTTCAAAATGTTTATCTCGGTCAAAATAAAAGTGATCTTCGTCTTATTCATATTTCGTAGCTTTTCAACAAAAACCTCGTTACTGCAGCTTTGTAAGCTGCAGTTACGAGATTTTTGCTGAAAAGCAGGAATTTGTTGTCTTTTAACCAACCTGCCTGTTTCATCACATTCACATATCTTTAGTTCAACACATCCGACATATTCTGACCAGACCGTGCTACATGCAGACTGATTTGGAGCCAATGTTGGTCTAAAATTCCATTGATGCTATTGAATTTGCTCACTTATCCAAGACATGATTATCCATTACATTGTGTACGTGCGTAGGCCTACTCGTATTTCCCATTTGGTCGACTTTTCTTCTCTCAAAGTCCAAAGTTTTGACCTTTTGAAAACGATAAATGAAAAACAAATCATACTTACAGATTACAACATATACAGATAGCTCCAACTGATCTTTTTATACGCTCCGTCATTTTTATTAAAATGAACTTTGACAAAAATCTAAAAAGATCACTCGTATTTCAATTTCATTTTAAAAAAATATCTATTATAATCATAGATCTACTGAATTATATGCTTCCTGTAAAAAGTTGTTCATTTTGTTTTCAATGTTATATAGAATGTGTTTCAGCTCAGTTACACACAAAATTTAAATGACCAGTCTTTTTCTTATTTCTCTTTATTCTACTGAAGCCACCCTTGAGTGGAACATAATGGTAGATTCAGTTAATGTCACTCTATTTTAGCGACATTGGAGTCGGCATTTGCAACAAGAGTTTACTTGGACATAATACATTAGTACTAATAATGAGTGTGCAGTTAGAGATCATACTGTACATACAGACAGATCTTTGTTATTGACCGATTATTGACAAATGGATGGAGATCTATGGGAAATAGAGAATGACAACATTCTGAATCAGTTATTCTTCATCCAAATCCTATGTTGTGAGTAATCATTTCGATCGTCTCAACTAGTCAATTCTGATGAGTACCCACAACATTGGATTTGAGTAATAATTGAAACGTTGCTCTTTGAAACGCAATTTATTCCTCTTATACCTGTCTAAATGGAAGTTATTAATGCTAAGGATCAGAAATATGATCAATATGATCATTAACAAAGACCGTTTACGTGTTTAGTGAAATTAAACACTTCTGTTCTCTAAATAAGACAAAAGACACTTTCTGGGTCAGTAATAGGGAAATTTCTCGTCGTGTTATTATAAAAAGAGCCTTGTTGAAAGTGAAAAAACATTCGATTCTGACCAGCCTGCTATGCCTGCACAGCCAGGCCCGAGTTACAGCTGTTGAATACGACTACATCTATTCAAAACACGAACTGATTGATGCTATATTGCGATTAGATAAACATTTATCGGACTGTGACCCAACATCTTAAAATGTCTATCGAAAAATCAGATTTCCTTCATCAATTACCATTCGTTGTGCCAAAGTCTGCGACTCCTTTGAATTTGGACTAGTCTGCAATGTTATTGTTTATGGTTATATCTTGCAACTTGTCTTCTGATAGAATTTATGATTACAAGCATAAAACACATGCATGTTCTAACCGAATTTTAAGATTTTGATAAACCATTACAAATAACCTACATGGCTTGCTTGAAATTAATACCGCGTGTTTATTGAATATTTACCCATTTCTATTGTTTTCGACGACGGAAATAAATCAAACACGCCCGAAATAGAGTGAAAAGAACAGCAATTCGATATGGAATAATGCTATGTAGTGGCCATTTTCCTTCGTGAACGAATGTAGAACACATAATTCGAATACAGTTGATATGCTAACATGGCTAAATATACCATAAATCAAGTAATTGGTTGTCAAATTATCAATTTCTGTTAGGAATTTTGCAGATTTTACTTTCACGATTATGAAGCCAGTTTGTATGAAAGAAGAGAATGCAGAATATGAAATTTCAAAGAATTTGAAAAAAATGAGAGGAGAGAAAATGCATTGCGTCGTCCAAGTAACACAAAAGTAAGGAACAAAGGGGGTAATACAAATATGCAACTTTCATCTGCTATAAATTACTTTCATGAACGATTGCTGGCTAACCAGGCCCCGGTTTCTCGAAAAAAACTTAAGTACGTTCTCATGCTCAAATCTGAGCACCGTGCTCAAATCGCACGAAATCCACGTGAACTTCAATCGAATACCCTTCAACGTTGAAGAGTATTCCTTTGAAGGTGAGCATGTTCTCATGAGAATATACTTAAGTGGGTTTTTTTTCGAGAAACCGGGGCCTGTTGTCGCCAGTACTCAGGGGAAAGAAATAATATATAATTATTTTCTTAAGAGACACACAGTTGTCTTTCGTTACCTTTGTCCCATGTTTGGTCGTGCGTACATCAATTTGATGTCCAGTCACATTAATTTTTTCACATACATTTTAGTTAGGTAGAATAACTATTCTTAAAAACAAAATAACGAAAGAGTATTAGTATGATGTGTATAGTTTATTCTTGGGCAAAGCATATCACGGTGTCAGTCCTAGACTAGCTGTAGCGATATTAATGAGAGTACGGAGATAAAAATGAACTTTGTACCAAAATGACTGACAAAATTCTTGAAGGCAATACTTATAAACAAGGACCTGGTGGCATTTTAGACCAACATGTTTCAATATCAACATGTGTCGAAGTTCAGTCTAATTAAGAGCCTTGGTGAGCGCTGTCTTACAGTTGATGCAATTCATGAAGAGGGATATTAGACAACAACATGCACCAAGATCACAATGTGCATATACACAGGCTGATGTGGATCCATCCTGTTTTCAAATGCCTCTAAAACCTTTATTTCCAGATCATAGTTCGAGAAATGAAAACAATTACCTGTCAGACGTTGTGGGTACCGAGCCATGGAAGGTCCCAAGTAGATCCAAATCAAAATCTAAAATCGGATCAGCTCCCATCACCTCGTGTCGTTCATACGTTCCTGGGGATAAAGACAAACACATTTATGAGCAAGAGAATGGTGTCTAAGTTCAGTCTGATCAATTTCTATGCTACCTTGTTAGAGTTTCTTAAGATACGATGAAGCTGTTATAGAGAACAGTGTGGATTTTACTCAGAGTGTGTGTATGCACAGGCGTATCTAGTTTCATTTTGGTCTTAACCGTTTCCCAAAACGGCAATTTTTTAGCGTGTTAGGGTGATCCACTCCAAAAACTGTCACAAATGACAAAATGGATGTTATCAAAGATAAAATTTGTGTAAAATATGACATGGAAAATATTGAGACAAAAGGAGAAACTGCTGGTTATCAGCAGTTTCTTCTTATGTCTCAATGTTTTCCCAATCTTTTTCTATTAGGGACGTCAAAACCAGGTACTGTTTGGAAAAGGGTTAAATGGCATAGGGAACCATTTTCAAGATAATCTATCATTGTCTAATTAAGTAAAGTAAAGGGAATATGTTCTCAATTTTCAAACTTTTCTTAATGCTAGGTTCCCACTGCCGATCTGATCAACTCGATCAACACGACCACCTAATTTTACCGATCAAGCCCGACCAAATGTGTACACATGACTTCTTCTCGATCTCTAGTCGATCAAACTAGACCCCCGCCCGAGCACTCCCGATCATTTCCCGAGTGAAGCCCGACCATCTTTCCGGTGTCTACCCGATCACCCCGTCCTTAATTCGAGCCCTACACGACCAATACCCGACCCTCTCGATCTGTACACGACCAGAACGAGCTGATTCTATTCTATGTGTTCTGAATGAACATCTTTTTACAGAGTCTGTGATTATCACATATTCATAATAACTTCATAATATTGTCAGTTTAAATATGCACATAATTTAAATGTGACGTAAATGTACTTTTAGCTAATGACTCGTCCTTAATCTGATTAAATATAAAGATTAATGGATTCTCTAAGGCGTTTAATACCATTATATCAATCGTACGTGTTATGTCTCAGAGCGGGGAATCACGTGAAACGCAATTTCCGATAATTTTAATATTTCTGTTAATATACTCTGCGCAGGATCTCGTGCTGTTTATACACATTTATTACCACACGACCTGGTGTTCCCACTGCCGACCAGATCAACTCGATCAAGCGGTCGAATACAGGTCGAGCTAGGTCTGCAAGAGTGATCGGGAGCGATCGAGATGATAGAAATTGATCTGCATCGCTCGGGCTTCCTACTCGAGTTTTTTTTGACATGCAAAAACAGTCGAGTGTGATCGAGTACAAAAATGATCGAGAAGCGATTGTGTATTGATCGGGTAGAAGATCGACATTGTCGTGAATCAGTCGGGTCTGGAGATCGAGTGTGATCGGGTAGATAATTTGTATTCCGACCTGCACCGAGCGTCCACTCGATTACCTCGACTTGTTTTCGAGTAATTTCCGACCACATCCCGATCAACTCGACCTCTGATTCATCTGTTCACTCAATCAAATCGACTAGAGATCGAGTAGAAGTCATATGGTCGGGATTGGTCGAGTGCACTTTAGCGATCGAGTAGATCGAGTTGATCCACTGCCATAGAGCAGTTGGAATCACTCGATCACCTCGACTTGTACGAGTTATTCCCGAACGCATTCCCGATTAACTCGACTTTTGCTTCAGCTGTTCATCCAATCAAATCTCGGTAAAAGATATCGACTAGAGCACACACAATCTCTCCTCGAGTGATTGTCGATCAGCTCGATCTTCTTTACGATCGATACTCGAGCATCTTCCCGATGTGTTTTCTACTCGACCGCTACACGGATTTTTTGACGTGTAAAAACAAGTTGGCAGGATTACCGATCGATGCAGACCAAACTCGACCATCTCGACTTATCACGATCACCCTTGCCGACCGACCTCGACCGGTACTCGATCGCTTGGTCGGGTTTGATCGAGTTAATTTGATCGGCAGTGGGAACCTAGCATAAGACGATATTTTTGAAGCTGGTTCAACTTGAAAGCTGTTGCAGAAAACAAAAGAAATAATATAGAAATCGTTTGGAGATGAGGAGAAAATCCTTATTGTCAATATTGTATTGTTTTGTTGTTTTTTTACGCAAGGTTTTCTAAACTTACATTATGCCGAGTCGTCCCACTAGTCTTGTTTGCAAAAGTGTTAAATTTTCACTACCATTGTTTGTATTCATGATTGACAGAAAAAAAATGAAGACGGAATTGTAGATAGCCATCCTTTCTTCCTTTTGTCGAAATATTTTCAGTTTTATATTATGGATGACCCCTATCTTTACAAGCACCCATGTTATTGTCTGTAGCAATTTCAAATCGTGCCGATCAGGGAGAGGTTAACTTCACACTTACCTATTTGTTTTATCATTGATTATAAGAAATATCCAGTTTAGTGTCAACTATACAAATTATAATTCACAAGTACGTTAAAATTGGTTCCCTGATATCCAACATTATGTTATAATAATCGTTCATTGATTCAAATTATGTAGGGTAAAAATTATAGTAAAGGTGATCTTTCGACCTGTTACAACTATTTACTTCATAAGTAATATCGAACTTACTTAACCCTTTCCCAAACGGCAAATTTTGAAAATTTCCTTTTCAAATGCTGCTGCTGATGACAAATGGGAATTGTTTAAGAATTTATGTACAGTATAGCACAAAAAATATTGAGACATAAGGAGAAACTGCTGGTTATCAGCAGTTTCTTCTTTTGTCTCAATGTTTTCCCAAGTCTGTGCTGATATGGACGTCAAAACCAGGTCTTGTTTTGGAAAGGGTTAATTGAACTATGACATGTTAAAAAGATACCATTGGGTTATTTCAACTTATTTGTGACCAACAGTCATCTAGAACAGAGTATGGTTATGCTCTCTGGTGTCCTCATATAGGCTTATTGAGAAACATGAAATATTCAAGTGCTTTCATTCACGGACATTTTCTGGATTCATTTTATATACAACGTAGTTGACACTGATTACCTCGGCATCTTTTAGCAAGTTAATAAATGTCGATGTGGAAATCTTGTCTCGCTTGAAATGGTCGTTTGAAAGAAATATTTGAAAAAAAAAAAGAAAAACATTGTGTCCATAGAACTTCACAATTTACACAAAGGCATGGTAGGAAAATGATATGGGAAAACTGGTGTCTATCAGGTTTTTTATGTATACAAATTCAAAAGAAAAATATCAATTCTCCTTTCCACAATCTAACGATTTTAAGATATAATATTAAGTAAAGCGATAAATTTGTGAGTCCAAAAGAATTGGAATACAATCCCCTATAATCACGAAGCAGCAAGACTTTGTGGAGCGACTTATACATGTGTACGATGACAACAACATAAATGATCCGGGTTTGTCTGTGAACAAATCAATTCAACGACAGAAACTATAGGAACCAAGAAGGTGATCCACAATATTATATAAATTAAATGTTCATGTGCAAAATTCAAAGAAGACGGCATTGAGATGCTCTGTTGCACGTTTGAACTAATCCGAGTTTAACTGGAAGAAAATCTGGTAGGACGAGAATTTGTTACGGACGGACAGACACCTGTCAAATTAAATCGTATTCATAACGTGCAGTTTTCAAAGCTTGAGTCTTCTAGGTTTAAGGTTCAAAACTGAACCGGATAAAATCACTTAACTTAAAAGGATATTTAATGCAGAGTATAAAAATCTGTAATTCCCGTCCCTTTGAACTTTATAATCTTATTAATGATATTCTATCGCTTTTCATAAACATTTGAGGGCGGATCTGCGAAAAGAGTTCTTATGACATTTGAGTATAATATGGTTCTAGATCAGCATGCGCGCACGCGCGATCTGATTAAGATCCGCGCTGTTCTCGTATATAGCTTTTTCGTATCCGTGATAACCACGGTGTATAATCACGTGGCTTAGAATTTCCGATAATCTTCAATAACTTTGTCAAAAGTTGACCAATTTGAATTCGGTTTGAAGCAGAGAAGGTGGGAAATGTTCGGAATAACATGGTCGTGGTAGATTTTTTAAAAATCAACTAAAAAAAGTTATTGAAGATAAACCAAAATTTTGGTTTATCTTCAATAACTTTTTTATCAGTTGATTTTTCAAAAGTCAAATACGTCCATCTAATGCGTGACGTCTGTCCCCATTCTCTGCTTCAAATCGAATTCAAATCGGTCCCGTATTAACAAAGTAATTGAAGATATTCAGTAATTATTGCATCACGTGATAATCCACCATTATAATAGTAAGACAATTTAAGCCCGAATCTTGATCACACTACATTTATACACAGACTGCTCTAGACGAATCTTGTTTTGTCGTATCCCATCTCATTTTCCTTATAATATAACGACATAGTTAATTTTATGCTGAAATGACAGTGCTTTCTTTTATCCTGTCAAAGGTTCTCACCAAATATTTTGAAAATAATGAAACATGAAAACAACTTTTCAATAAGGTAGTTTGAAAACAACTTGATCCTTTGGTTAAAAAGAATGAAAAAGTATATTCACTGTAGATTTATGTTAAATTGTAGTGACCTTTACATTTTTTATTATATGTGTATTCCCTTATTCCTCTGATAGCCAGAAAATAATGGAAAAAGGAGATTCGTCAAAGAATTCACAGAACAGTGTACACTCGTGAGGAGATCGGTGTGGAATTCGATGTAAAGTGTTCGTGAATTCTGTTAATGCCATGAAACCGACAAGAGCACAAAAAGTCGTTGCATAAATAAACAAATGGTAGCATCGAAATTACATTGAAGGCTCCTTGGAATTGCAATGAAGACCCACACACCCACCAAAAGCTAAGTGTGATATGAGACACACGTTTTAAAGAATGTTCTGCAGATATCTTTTCTTCAGTAGTCATTTTTAAATCAAATTTTTGTGACAGCAAGTTTCCACTAGATACTGAAGAAACATATCTCTTGTAACCTTGAGAAGGAATTATAATATCGTCGTTGTAAATGAAAAACCTCGTATCTCGTTTTCAGAAAATTTTGAAGGGGAGGGAATAAAGTGTAATAACTTTTCCCAAACTGAAATGTTTTACTTGAAATTTGGAAATATTGTTCATAAATAATGCATCATTGATACTGATTGGTAAAAATATCTCAAAACCTGCAAGAATTGTCTAAATTGGACACACAAGTTTGTACTTTGAAAATCGCTAGAACCGATATACGAGGTTTTGCATTTACACCGACGATATGTGGAAAGATAACAGCTTTTTCAATTTCAATTTTACAATTGACAGATTTTCTTTATACTAACCCTATTCTACATAATAATGCGTTTCTGTGTCAATGACTCGCATATCGATTTGATTATTTATGCAGTGCGCGTTCTTTATACCATTAGTAAACAATGCCTTCTTTTGAAGTCCTTATTAGAAAACATGGGTGGAAAAGAAGAAAATGCTGATGATATTTGTTCTCAACACTTTCTGTGCAAGTATGTTTCAAAATCGATTTTCACTAACGCCAACTTTGTGACCTTCTGTTGCTGTCAAATTGTAGCGAAATGAAGGACTTGTCTTTGTTTTTTTTTTTTTTTTTTTTTTTTTTTTTTTTTTTTTTTTTTTTTTTTTGGGGGGGGGGGGGGGGGGGTACCATTTCCCAAACGACAAAATTTAGGGTAATCCACTTCAAAATCTGCCACAAAGACAAAATCGTTGTTGTTAAAGATAGGATTTGTGTAAAATATGGCACTGAAAAATTGAGACAAAAGGAGTAACTGCTGGTTATCAGCAGTTTCTTCTTTTGTTTCAATGTTTTCTCAAGCCTTTTTCTATTAGGGACGTGAAAAACAGCTCTTGTTTGGGAAAAGGTTAAATATGTCCGCGGATCAACCCACAAGGTACGATAATTAAGCTGTGAGTGTACTGGTAATACTGAATTGGATTATCGCTGCCACTTAATTCGATAAAACAGACTAATCCTTTCCCAAACGGCAAAATATAAACTACAAAATGGCAAAAAATAGACTGTTTCAAATTGAAAGCTTATGTAAACGACAAAAAGAATGTCGACCAAGTTAGGATTTCGGTACAATTCAACACAGTCAATATTGAGGCAAAAGGAGGGAAGAGAAAATCCTGATCATCAGCGTTTTCTTCTTTCTCCTACATTTTTCCCTAACCTTCTCTGTTGTGGACGGCAAAATGTTTGGGAATAGATTTGTTCGTTGCTTATCCTATATTGGGGAGAGAAAAGAGAGCACTTTGGAGAAACCTTCCTCTCCTTTGTGCGCATCAACATTTCCATGTGAAAGAACATATCGGGGCTCTTTTTTTCATTTTCATATGTGATAACTTGCAGTTTTGTATTTGTCCAAACTACTCCTGTTTGTGTGTAAAATCATTTCACGGTTTTTGTTAACACAAAAGAAGTATATCGAGGCTTGTCTTTAAAAGATCCTCGTCACTAAGACTGTAAATCACGGTACGGAAACTACAGAGACAGAGCCATTGGCTCTGCCGCTTAAATCCTCTGGGGCGCTTCCGGCCACGTGTGGCTCTGTCTCTGGGGTCGCGATTTTTTGACAAAAACAGGTGAGTGTTCAACTTTGTTGTTCATTTATTTTCTTCTGGTGCTTAAAATCGAAAAACCGGGAATGTCATGCTCCCCTAAGACCATTTATCTGCCAGTTCTAAATCTGTGGGCTTCAAAGTCGGCAGGGTTTTCACAGGATCATTGTCGTCGTGGGTCGACCCTATGTGATTTTTTCTTGTTTACATCATGTATTCATGTACATTTCAACGGTAAATTGCTAATTGCTGCAGCCAAAACATGTGATATACTAATCGAGGGATAATCTCGATCAGACATTGCTTTCCCATGTAACAAAACCTTAGAAATGATAAGCAAAGGTAAAGTTTGAGCAATTTCTATCGGCGGCTCTGTCTCTGGCGACTGGCTCTGTCTCTGGCGGCTGGCTCTGTCTCTGCGTGCTTGGTGAAAAAAATAACCTATCACAAAATTCGTGTCGAAGTAATTTACTCACACACTAAATAGATCATATTGTGTATGGCGAATGGTTCAGTAACCGATTAAACCCTTTGCAAAACCTCGAACATTCACCGTTGTTCAATTTCAAAGCTACAATTAAACAATGTCCTTTGAATGATCAAAGATCAGCGAGTCTAAATTGACGGGGGAAGAGGGATTTCGATTTATGTAAATGTATGTGAGTCGGAACCGAACATCCTGTGATAAAGACATCGTACTATCTGGAGACAGCTACTGAACTCTCAAGACCACCGCGCAAAATGTGCCATTATTCGCTTTTATTCAGTGGGAAACATGCTTCTCTTCCAATTTACATGTATTGGAATATACACTAACCTTTCGTCACGGCTCATGATTCTATGTAGTACTGTACTTAAGGCGACAAACTGGGTGTTGACAAAGAAACAATTACACGATGGGTAATCCACGTGATTTGGGGAAGGGTCCACACCGAAAAATTGTCTGTTTCAAGTATATTTTGTTCTATATCTCAGTTTAAACTCTACGTGTTTTGACGAGAAATTGCACCATACGCGCCTTTGAGAGGGTCATTCCTGAACCTCTTTATGCATAGAATTCCATAGTTTCATTAAAATGCAACCAAAAACATTCATTTTGAAAGTTTGGAGAAACCATGGGATTTGATGCGGAGTGAGTTAGAACCGGGGAATGTCCCTCTCAATGACGCGCGTGCGATGCACTTTATCTCGTCAAAATCCGTCGGGTATTAGCTGAAAAAATACACAAAACAGACTTGAAGCAGACGATTTTTCGGTGTGAACGCTTCCGAAAAGTCAGTGGCCTGTTTCATCAAAACATTTAAGAAGTAATTTTGACTTAACGATGTCTTAAATATCGGTTAAAACAACAATCGCATAATCCAGGGGCTCGTTTTTTCAACGATCTTACGACCAAGTTTTTGTATAAAATGTGTAACAAAACATCTGAGTGCACGAGAAATCAGATTGGACCAATCAGGTTTGTTGTTACAAGTAACTACGCAAAAATTAAGCGTACGAGCGTTGATAATACGGGCCCCAGGTCTTGATAAATTGGCGATACGCGTTTCTTGTCCTAAACTTGTCGTAAGTCATCAGTAAGACAAAAAGAGATAGTGATCCGAAAATGGAAAGACAAAAGTGATTGGGATCAGACTCAAAGTGAAAGGCAATACTCAAAAAACGACCGAAACAATCGATATCGTAGTAATCGTAGGTACAATCATGGATACAACAGAAATAGAGGGTATACACACAATAGTAAAACCTACGACTACGACCACGACACATACTACGACAAATCGGGAAATGATCACCACGACGACAAACCGACAAACTCAGACTGGTCCGAAACCAAAGATGACTGGAATGATGATGCTGAGAATTGGGGGAACCCCTTCCCTTGATTTATTTACGTACTACTTAAACCATAACATTCATGTATAATAAAGCATACAATAAGACTAGTGATAAACTATATACAGTACGTCTATCATCCATCTTCATCATTATGAGCCTAACTATCATGTGTTGGAATGTGAGGGGTGTCATGTCCTCGGCATACGCTCTCTCAGAACTATTGGACAAAAATAATGTTGATATCTGTGTAATTACAGAACATAAACTAATGAAGCATTCGATACGATTTATAGACTCAATCAATAACAAATACGACTCTTTTACCGTCGTTGACACATCTATCGACCAATATGGGCCTGCTAGATGTGGCAAAGGCGGGGTATCAATATTGTTTAAAAGGAGCATAGCCAAACGGATAGTCAAATTAGAGCATACAGAGACTGATCGTATTTTAGGTATTAAAGTTCTGAGACGCAAATTAACACCATTATATATTGTTGGTACTTATATGCATGCAGATAGTAATATTGAATTATACACAGAAACGCTTGGTTGTCTGCAGGCGATATGTTCAAATTTCTCCAAAAATGGTGATCTAATCGTTTTGGGAGATTTCAATGCGAAGTTATTAACGCAAAGAAATACACAAACCGACAAAGATCGATTATTTCATAAATTCATCAGCGCTGCAGGATTTATCTCCCTTTGCATCGATAGTATTGATTATACATATATAAAAAACCGTACAATACTTGATCATATTCTTGTTGAAAAATCATTTAAGCAGTATTGCATGGATATTCGCACAATCCCAGAAAAAGATGTAGTCACATCTGATCATCTGCCCCTAATGTTGAAAATTATCGATAATATCGTCTCGATTCAGTCAGCTAATTTTAGCATGCGCGATCAAGTGGCGTGGAACAAATGTACACGTGATCATATCCAAGTATACAATGATATGTTAGAGAATAAACTTGCTCGTATATCCGAATATAAAAATGCAAGCCCAAACGAAATTTCCGACTTTATCACCCATTCTGTCATACACACTGCAATTAATTGTTTACCAAAGCGTAAGTTTAACATCCATACCAAACCTTATTGGTCTAAAGATTTGAAAGACGCGCACTCCAAATCCCGCGAAAAACGTCGCGTTTGGATTGAACAGGGTAGACCACGCGGAAATGACAATGCTTCATATCGCATTTATAAAGCCGCGAAAAATAATTTCAGAAAATTGCAACGGATTGCTTCGAATAAGTATTTGAACGATATAACCGAAAAATTAGACGAAAGTGCCCATTTAGACTCACGAGTATTTTGGAACCTCGTTAAAAGGCAGAAAAAAGCTTCGCCTACATTTACACAAGACCTTTACTACAGTGGCAAGCAATACGGCCACGAAGACGTCGCATCTGGGTTCGAAGCGTTTTTCCACGATGTATTCAATGAACCGCAAACCGATCAGCACCTTGACGCATTCGAGTTACAAATCAATAGCGCGGTTAATGAATACGAGAGGGCTTCTGTCCCTGAAAATTTTAACTTTGAACGTAAATTTAGTTTCAATGAAATCTTTAATGTATGTAAAGATCTCAAAACCGGCAAAACACCATCGCACGATAACGTAACAAATGAACACATAATTCACGCTAAAACCGTTATTGTAGAATCCCTAGTTGTATTGTTCAACAGTATATTAGAGTACGAATGTACACCGGACGCATGGCGCGCGAGTTACATTATCCCGATATACAAAGGTAACGGGAAAGCGAAAAATGATCCAACCGGTTATAGACCAATTTCGCTAATACCCACATTTTGCAAGATCTTTGAAAATATTATTGTTAAAAGAATCCATTCTGTTGTCTTAAATTGTCATTTTCCTTCGCCCCAACAACAAGGGTTTCAAACAGGACTTAGTTGTATAACCACTGCATTCTGTCTCCAAGAAACAGTGTATGAATTGACAGATCTTAGTAGTAAAGCTTTTGTCGCTTTTATTGACTTTAAAAGCGCCTTTGATAGTGTCTGGCATAATGCATTATTTTATAAACTCTACAACCTAGGCGTAGTCGGTAAGCTGTGGAGAATCATTCGCGATTCATATAAACGCTTAACTTGTACAGTAGTCGTCAATGGTAACAAGTCTCTTCCGGTTCCGGTTACGCGAGGTGTCAGACAAGGCGGGGTAGCCTCAACTTTTTACTATCTCGTCTTTATTGACGATTTATTAAAACAGTTAGAAAATTCAGCGTCTAGTTTGTTACTATATCAATCTATTAATGCAAAGTGTGGTAAACCGGCGTTTGCAGACGACTTATCTATTGTGTCACTGACACCCGATAACCTACAAAACCTGCTCGACATTGTGTATAGATACACTTATAAGTGGAAATTTCAAGTGAATTGTGATAAATCGGCTGTAGTTATTTTTAACAATGAAAGAGTCAGAGACCCTCTACAATTCATGATGGGAGATACTTACATAAACCAGAGTGACACAGCTGTGCATCTTGGTATCCGTCAAGATTCTAGTATGAAGCTGTCTAATCGTATTTCGGAGCGTTGCCAAAAAGCGAAAAACGCTTTTTACGCAATGTCCGATCTACGACTGAGATCAGATAAGTTAAATCCGCTAACATGTATAAAACTTTATGTATCTGTCATCATACCAATTCTTCTGTATGGTTGTGAATTATGGAACAACATGAGCAAATCTGACGTAAACAAGCTTAACTGCCTACAGCACTTTATAGTAAAGAAAATGCAATGTTTTGATATACGTGTAAGGTCTGACATGTGTGAATCCATGTTAGGCCTTAATCGTATAACAGCGGTAATAGAGCAAAAGAAACTTATGTTCCTACATAAAATTCTTTCTCTTAGTAACTCTGCTCTTTGTAAGCAATTATTTCTGCAAAAGCTGCTACAGTACATGTACAATCCAACCAGACTCATGCGCGGTTTTGTTCCAGACATTTGCAAGCTTTTAGCAAAATATGAGTTAACATTTCTGCTTAATATGTATTTAAATGATAATTGTTTCTTGCCACCAAAACATGTTTGGAAACACTTTGTTTACACTTCTGTCCAGCTTAAGGAGAAATCAGAGCTTTTGACAAGAATGCAAGATTTAAGTTTCAGCAGATTCAGCACTCTCCATAAAACTATTAGTCCATGCTCACTATATCGCTTGTATGGCAAAGGTATACTACCCCATAAGTTAGATTTCGTAGCCAAATTATGGGTTACTATTCCTTCGCATGAACCTAAAATCTGCGAACTGTGTAATCGAATAACGATTGACGAAGTCAAACACAAGGTAGTAGAATGTCCGTCAAACCTTTATAACAAAATGATATTTATTGACAGGCTTAGATTAAACGTAAATATGCACGTCTTAACCGAACTGACGCTGGCTCCAAGCGACAAATTTCTTTCCTTTGTGCTTGGAGCCAGCCTCAGTTCGGAAATGTCAGAAAGAGAAGAAGTTTCCTTAAGAAAGCTCTGTATTAACTTTCTGTACAAATGTTTTCACTAAAAAAAACAATGACATACATTTAGAAAAGCTCGCGATGGTTGAACTGGCAGAGCAGCCCTAGCCAATAGGCTGGGATGCTCTGCCAGGTCACTTATCGTGAGGTATAGACTTGTCTCAATTTGTAGGATAACTTTTTTCTATGCATGCTTTGTTTATAATTGACTGTAATTGTTAGTTAATTGTAAAATTGTAATGAATTTATTTATTAATCTCCAAAAGGAGGAATTAAAATGAATGAATGAATGAATGAATATTATTATTATTATTATTATTATTATTATTATTATTTTATTTTGCACCAATATATCCGACATCTTTCCATTTAATCCTTCCCAAGCAAGAAATTTTTCTGGTGCATTGCGAGAAAAGAAAATGGCTCATAACCAGCATTTTCATATTTTTTCTGACAGATTTCAATGATAACTATTATATATTTGATACTTCGGAGCTATGCGCAGATACATACATTTCTCTCTCATGAGGGGGGGGGGGGCGCCCATCTGCATCCTTGCATGTCTGGACATCATTTTGAATTGGAGCAGTCCTAAATAAGATGTAAACGGAGGGCATGGGGTTGGGATGATAAAGCATTTCAGTAAAAACCCGCGTAATAGAGGAAAACGAATACACATTTTGTATGTTCGAACCCCATCATAGAAATCCCGGATCCGATATATAGTTTCACTTGCTTCTTTTGCATACTTAATGCCAAGCTTTCATGAGAAAGTGCATATCAATTATATAAACGCGGTTATTTCCTAAAACATTTCTAATCTGCAGCCAGCCACACCACCACCACCATCATCGTCGATTCGTTCATCATCTGGCGTGCTAGTTCGCACAGAATCGCTCAACTACTCCAACGCACTAAACAATAGGCTGATATGCCTGTTCTATTTAAAAATTTGCACTTGAAACTTGTTTCAAGTTTGCACTTTGTGAATCATTATTCTAATGTTGACACAAACTCCTCAATCAATCTAATGTATACCATGTTTAAGAAAACGTCAAAGAATATTTGCGAAGCATAAACCGAAACGACAAGCAAATTTTTCAGCCTTTACTTTGTTGGGTGGTACAAATTAAACACTAAATATTGCTCAAAATGAGGACGTGGTCACTAGGCTAACAGTACATAAAGCGAATGCGTCACATGGTTTTATTTGAGTGCGTGTGTAATGATAAGCGAAATCTCCTTAAAAGATAAACCCTTTGCTTATATAAGTCATCATATATTGCACAACGGGCTAAAAAGTAAAATTAACCGACAGTTCAAAGCGGAGCCAGCCGCCAGAGACAGAGCCAGCCGCCAGAGACAGAGCCACCGATAGAAATTGCTCAAACTTTACGTTTGCTTATCATTTCTAAGGTTTTGTTACATGGGAAAGCAATGTCTGATCGAGATTATCCCTCGATTAGTATGTCACATGTTTTGGCTGCAGCAATTGGCTATTTACCGTTGAAATGTACATGAATACATGATGTAAACAAGAAAAAATCACATAGGGTCGACCCACGACGACAATGATCCTGTGAAAACCCTGCCGACTTTGAAGCCCACAGATTTAGAACTGGCAGATAAATGGTCTTAGGGGAGCATGACATTCCCGGTTTTTCGATTTTAAGCACCAGAAGAAATTAAATGAACAACAAAGTTGAACACTCACCTGTTTTTGTCAAAAAATCGCGACCCCAGAGACAGAGCCACACGTGGCCGGAAGCCCCCCAGAGGATTTAAGCGGCAGAGCCAATGGCTCTGTCTCTGTAGTTTCCGTACCGTGAAATTAACAGTAGCTATGAGATTTTTTTTAAGAAAGGCGGCGATGTTTACAAAAGAAAGGATATACATGTGTAGATCTAATACCCCCTCACACATACCTCGCGACCTTACTGCGTCCTTACTGCGACCTTGCTACGACCCAGGACGCAGCACAGTCGCCATAGACGCAGCAGGGACTCAGCGAGGTCGTAGCAAGGTCCCCAAGGACGCACAAGGACGCACAAGGTCGCAGACCGTCGGCGACTATTTTGAACATGCACAAAACAGTCGCAGAACCTCTGCGTTCTTACTACGTCCTGGTTAGGTCGTCGTGGGGTCTCAGTAGAGTCGCCATAGTCGCAGCAGCATCGTAGTAAGGACGTAATAAGAACGCAATAGACGTTGTACACTCGCACTAAGGACGCCGCAGAGCCGCCGATGAAATTACAAGAAATTGCTCATTTCACACTATATTGTCTACCAAAAAATACAAAAAATGTAATAATTCATTCACATGAAAATGACGTCTGCAAAAATCTTTGAATTTGGATCAGTATAAATTTTTGCCATTTGGTATATAGGCCAACTTTATTGATTACTTAATTTATCTGAATCCGCGACTGGGTCAACTTGTAGCACTTTAGATGCCCCGCTCGTTTGCCTCGTCCGCCTCTCATCTTTGGAATAATATACTGAAAACAAGTGAAAACGCTACACCTACATTGCTTGTCATATTTCTTCTAAATACAACAAGTAAAAAATCAAACGACAGTGTTTCGAATTGTTCATTGACTTGGTTGTTCCATACACTAAACGTTTTGTGGATCTTAATTACGGGGATGAAAAAGGGACCCTTTTAATGTGACAGGGGTCCGTTTTTCAGGTGTACAATTTGAACGGAAATTTTACACAATTTAAACCTTCAGAAATCCAAGCAGAAGAATGCAATCCATGCCGAACTGCACGGAATGGTAGTTCGACAAGTTACCAGTCAGAAAATGTAAAGAAGTTTGCATAAAATTGTTGCAGGGTTTAGAAAATGATGTTTGAAAAGCAGATATTTCATTATGTTCCAAAGCTTGATAATTTTACAACGTAATCTCAATAGGAAATTGAAGTCGCAGTTGCATGGACATCTGGGAACAATCCTAGTCGAGGAAAGGGTTCAAAAATCCCCTGTAAGGCCTACTTGATGTTGCAAAAAAAATTCAATCGAAAACCGTGACAAATTTGTGACTTTCAAACATTTAAGTTCCCTATTTGTTTATATCAAAGGGAGGTAATTCGCAAAATTGACAGATAAGACCTTGATTTTAGCGCTTGCTATGAGAGATAAGTGAGATTTTAAATGGTTTTTTGTCAACCCGGATATGACCAATTCCGAAAAAATTATTAAGAGTTTTCTGCGCATATGCGGCATTAGATGACATTAGCTCTTAGCGTATCAAGGGCTGTGACTCTGACGATAAAGGAGATAAGGCAATGAAATTTCGACAAAACGATTGCTGAAAACCTGGGAAAGAACGTCAAAATATATTTCATGCTATTACAGTTGTCGCCACATCGTATGGCACAATGTTTATGTTTTGTTCAAATGTAATTGAACGTTAAAGAAAACATAAACACGTGCCATACGATGTGGCGACAACTGTAGTTCGATACTTTTCCAGAAAAAGGAAATCTTGCAGTGTAGCGTTTTCACTTTTGTTCAGTATAAATGATTTAACTTTAAACTAATTAAATATACGCCTTCACTCGTTGAAGGTCATACTCAAAATGATATTTACTGGAAAAAATTATTATTTTCATAGACGTAGCAAGGACGTAGTAGTCTTAAGTCGCAGAACAGTCGCCGGACAAACGCAATAGTCGCCGTAGAGTCGCCGTGAGAACGCAAAGGACGTAGCACAGTCTCAGCTGGGTCGCCGATGATCGCCGTGGGGTCGCCGTAGGGTCGCCGTAGGGACGCAATACAGTCGCAGTGGAAACGCCATGGACGTAGAAGGGTCGTATCGAGGACGTACAGAAAAACAAACAGAACACAAGACTGTGGAGCCCCGGACCGTCGGCGAGAGAAATTTGGAAATTTGAAAGAAAACCAAACGAATTTCGAAAGAAAAATGCTATTTTATTAGTTTTCAGGTCGCAGTAAGGTCGCGAGCTATGTGTGAGGGCGGTATAAGTTTATATAATTGTATAGGATCTGGTCAGTCAGTACATCCTGGACAAACTGATCAAAGTTTATGTTTCGTATTTCATCGTTCAGATATTCCCTAAATAACTGATTATTTTGGTGGTTTTGAAAAAAAGACTATTGGCGCGGACATACGAGTATTCGTAAGCCTATGTCAAAAATTGCGAAGCCAAGCTGCGCACATACCTTCGTATCTATCATGCGAGCTGTCGGCAATATCTTAATTGAAAGCCCTTGGCAGGGTTTTGGGCTCTCACTGACGCAAATGAAAATCTAGTACAAGCTCTGACGTAGCATATATGCTTAAGTAAATACGTGTGTCCAGTTATTAAGCTAAGTTAAGGTAGTAACGTACTGATTTCTAAAAGCCATGGGATCAACTTGGCTTATATTCTATCGATTTATTTATATTAAAAGTGACAAAATTTTCCTGTTGGCTTACATGAACAGTCGAGTTAACTCAGCGCTAGAACAAGGGATGTGTAATCTCGAAATTCTGTGTTCGAACACCTGGCTGATCAGATTGGTCGCGGTCACGGCGCAGTTAGTGGCTTGTTGAATCCCAGCAACGACGAATATTCTTTTAGACAGTCGTCTCCCACCAATGGATGGATAATCGTCAAAACCTAAAACCTAAACGATATGAGCAGATGGAAGCTAGATAAGGATGTTGTGGTGGTACTGGTGAAAGAACCGACAAGAATCCATGGTTAGGTGCTCCAGTCGCCGCGATATGACTGATATACTGTTTGAAATGACGATATATTGATCAATGTATCTGTCCAAGTTTACAGGTTGTTCACGGCTACATTTCATTATGAGCTCCATGGTGTAACCTTAAATACAGAACGACGAACTCTCACACTGCTACACTTTGAAAGCCGGTGCAAACGACAAGGGAGGTATTGATAAAGAAATAATTTCCAAACAATGTGGCAAAGAAAATATCTAGGCAAAATGAGAAAATGCTAGTTATCAGCCTTTTTTTCTTTTGCCTCAATGTGTAGGACGTCAAAAAGCGTCATTATTTTTGACTTGGTTAAAACTCACAATTTTGTATTAGGTTATGTCTAACACTGGTAACAAAGGACAGTAACCATTTAACTTATCTGTTTGCTTCTGACATGGTAATCTCCCTTATCTTTAAACGCTAAATCGACGAGGAACGAAAAGCTACACTAATGGAATAAAATCCTTTTGATATACATATATTTGACCCGTCATGCTAAAAGGGGCCATCTGATAAGTCTGATAAGTATACATCGAACCTTGTCAGTCTGTGCAGTACACACAGACTGACTAGGGTCAAAATGTTTTCGCTTTTAAATGATATCGTGAACTTAGTATTTTTGCTACCACACAATCTATCTACCTAAAGCTACTATATCTAAATATCCATTTTCTAAATCACTGTTGGTGAACTCGGGCAAAGCGAGGGACGTTTCTCGCTACAACAAGGTACAGATATTTTGCGTTTAAATGTGAGTTTAAAGATGTTTAACCCCAACTGCAATGAATTTGGTATAAAATAGACCGGGTTTACCGTTTTGTATTGACAAACCGTCGGTGTTGTTATAAAATCTCGTAACTACGGCTTTATCTAAGCCGTAGTTACGAGATTTTATAACAACACCGACAAAATACATTGTTCGCGAAAAAACGCCCCTCGCTTTGGCCGAGTTCACTACCAGTGAAATGCTCGACATCTGATTGACATGATTACTCGCCATGTAAAACAGTTTTGCTGGTCGGTCCTTGTATTCATTAACAGTTATACATGAGATGTGACCTTGAAAAAGGGACCCTTAATTGTGAAGTTACCAATATGGGTCCAGTTCAGACTTAAAGTACATTTTCAATGATCAACGCTGCTTTGTGACAGTTGCTACATATAATGCAGAATATGTAAGATAACAACACAGATCTTGATCAGACCTCATGTCAGCGCAAGCTAATCCTTATCTATATAAGTCTTACATCCTATAATGTATGCTTTTCCAGATACCAGCTTATTTATTTGTTAAATTGTAGGTTAATTTGTCAATTATTCTTCAGCAATTATTTAGTAATTCACCTAATTCGGTTAATGATTTTGTACTGTCGAACCCACGATCCCTGAAATGACAATTACCGGCGTTACCGACTGAGCTATTCGGTTTGGGCTCATATTTATAAACATGGAAATAAAAGGACATAAAAGGACCCGTTGACATTAGAGACTACAATGGACCAAGGCCGGTCTGTGTATAAATAAATTCTGATCAGAAACAACGAATCTCTCACAGTTCCTACTAGTAATGAACTCATTAGATTGTGATCAGATTGTCCGAATATGTAAACTAATCATTGTCAATGTTGATTTGCAATGTCACAATAATTATATTTTTTTCGATAGCTCATCCAATAGGGAACGATTTTATCAAGTAAACAGTGACTTAATTTCGGACAAACAATAGTATTTCGTAGGTGTTGTTATAAAATCTCGTAACTACGGCTTGATACAAGCCGTAGTTACAAGACTTTATTACAACACCGACGGTTTATCAAAACATAACAGAAGACCCAATCTATTTTAGCACAATATTATTTGCCATTACATACTTGTAAGTGCAACGAGTTCAGATGTACCCAAGGCGATGCCAAGAGATGGTGGGGTTTGTTTACTTAGAAATATGAATAAAGATATTGTTCAATGAATAGATAAATTGACAAGAGAACGATTCGTTCTGTATAATTTTGTAAGATCACTGAATCAAAATGATTACACAAATTACAGTATTTAACCTTTTGAATGACGAGTTGGGCAAATAATGTGCTTATGAACAACCAGAAAAAGCATTACGAAATATGCACTTATGCTTGTGATAGTTGTTCTTGTTCGATATCATAATTCGTTGGTTATGCTCAAAGTCTTAAATACAAATGGTCCTGGGTAACTCGGTGGTGGTTGAGACGTTGGGCTCAGGCCCGTAGGGAGCAATTTTATTATTATTATTTTTTTTTGGGGGGGGGGGGGGGGAGGGGGGCTGAAGCCCCATGTGTCTGAATATTGGGGCTGAATTGGATTTTTACTTTAATTCTCTGTGTCAAAATAAGAAAAAAATCGGTATTTTGGCCACATTTGGGGGAATGAGACCCTCTAGCCCTGCCCTGTTCCTGTGGAGATGGGACTTGAAAGGATTAGCCACAAAATGTACCACCTTTTGTGCTATGTCGAGCTACATGCACTTTGATGGTATATACCTAAGTCAAGTAAAAGTGAAATTCTACGTGATCAATTTGATAACTTTTTTTATCAACTTATTCTTAATAGTCGTATTTTTAAAACATCTAAGATTTCCTTAAAACAAGCTGCAGTTGTGAGGTTTTTGTTGAAAGAGGTTGATTGTCAGATTTTGGTGATCATTATGGAGAGCAGTCCGTAGCCTACAAGTGTTGTTGTAAAAAAAGGCTGAAAATAAAATTTTATTCCTTGACGTTGTATATTCATATTTACATTTACTTTCTACCTAAATTGGCACGGACTTGCCTTGTGTTTTGTCCGCATTACTTTTCATTATAAACCTTTCCGCAATAGCGTTCGATTTTCCCGTGAAACAAATACGTCATCGTCACGCCTCACTGGTCTAAAGATAGATTGGGAATCCCTTATCGTACAAATATGGCTGTGAATCTCGCGAAGTTTTTCCACGTTCAACTTGCCGAAGATGACATTCTAAGAGCTGGATGGTCGTAATCATTTATTGAGAAACATTCTAATTCAGAGTTGAGAAGGTTGCTGCACTGTCGTGTACTTTTTAAGATCGGTAACTATGAAATAAGCAGTTGACAAGTAATGTTTACACCTACTGTCCTGTCTTGGCTTCGTCGTGCCGCTCGTGCATACTCGCTTACCCTTTCCAAAACGACAAAATGTCATGTTGGGCCAAATTGAAAAAAGTGATGATGAAAAAACGGATATGAATACTTTTAGTGTTTTATCTCAGAGAAAATATTGAGGCAAAAGAAGAATGATCATCAATATCCACAAAGAAGTTATTCACATCGATTTTGTCTGCTGTGCAGGCCTTTTCAATTTGGTCGATCATCATTTTCTTCTTTTGCCTCAATGTTTTCCCAAGAATGTTCTGTTGGGGACGTCAAAACCAGTCTTATTTGGGAAAGGATTAATATAGAAAAAAACTAGAATTGTCGCTGAATGTGATTTGATACCCCCATAGGCTTTCACTACAACAAAGGACAATAACTCACAAAATAAGCAAGGTAGAGTTATGCTCCTTGTACGTTGCACTTCTCCTTGGTGAGATCTATCTACCCGAGAAATTTCATGATCATAGCTACTTTACTTTCAGACTTTTCGATGTTTTTCTGGTTAAGCTGTTGAGGAATCTCAAGAAAAAACGTTTGTCATTTCTGGTCTGTCTCCGTATCTGGAAGCAATGTTGTATGTTGCATATGCGCAATGTTTCGTAGTTTTAGTTCCCGCCTGTATTATCTATGATCGACTAATATCTCGCTTGAAAATAATAATTCTATGCTACCACTGTTACGAAAAAAATGTGCTATCCATGACCGATAAACAAAATATTAGACTGGTACCCGGCAAACGTTGTTGGGGGTATTCCCATCAGAAATTTATTTTTAGCACACGAGCGCGCGAAAACTGTTCGCTATTCCACCTTCTTAGAAAGGATAACTTACTGGAAACGTGACACAAACCCCCACGTGTTCAGATAACCGATACAAATCACGATTTGCATTATACCAATCCGAAAACGAACACGCACAATGTCGCACAGAAAATGGCTTTGAAAAACATTGATGCAAAAGAAGATATTTATTATAATCACCATTTTCTCATTTTACATCAATGCATTTTTAAATGATGTGTTTATGAACAACCATAACGTCATCTGCAGCAGCTTTTGAATTGGAATAGTCTTTAAAATGCCGTTTGGGAGTTGGTTAAAAAATATCAGCACACTTTGCAGTCATAAGTGTAATAACCAGTAATTAGACATTACCCATGTCTGACTTGTCACACTTTAAAGATTCTTTTCTATTTTTCTTTTTACTTAAACCTTTCTCCTATCAACCAACAGATTTTGGTGGTTTGAATTTAAATGTGTTAAGACAACAAGAAACCAGCATCAGATATCAGCATCAAATTAGTGTGTGATGACATAGAAAACATTGAGGGTAAAGAAGAAAATGTTGATTATCAGCATTTTCTTCTTTTTTTTTTCTTTTGTTTATTTGCTTAATGTTTATATTTAAATCAGTGCTTTTTGGAAAGGGTATTATGTACAGATAATTGTGCAAAATAAACGTAATTATTCATTATTATTATTATATACTTATGCCATTATGTGCACAAATTTCCTTTCAGTGTTACATTTACAATCATAATGCGTGATTTATGTTTTAAGTCTGTCCCAAATTACAAAAGGATAGATAAAGTCACGAAATGATATTTTACTTTTTTCTGGCTCTACCTTTCTCTCCCAGATGAAATATCATTTTTGTTCTGTTCATTTTTTCTTAAAATTAATACATGTGACTGTTTATATATACACTTAAAGACACTTCTAACGCAACACTTACATTTTTTATCATATTTAAAAAAACATAATGCAGTATATATCATGAAATTTTCAGAAAGTATAAATCAATAACGTTTACTTTTCTGTAAATTTAATCAGAATCGGTTTATCCAAACATGAAGAATATTTAAATCTTTTACCAAGACTCAAATTTGAAAAGTCACAAAATCGCTACGCGATTGAAAAAAAATCAATAGCATCAAAGCAGCGTCACAAAATCTTCTCATATTTTGAACCCCTGCTTCAAAAGATTTGATAACATGCTTTCAGTTTCATGAGCGAAGAAATGCTAGAGTTCAGGTGCACCTATTTTGTTTAAGAAATAATATTTTGCGCGTGTCGGCATTGCATGAAATCATCAAATTTGTTACCATAGATATTATTTTTCCGTCGTTTTGCTCCAAGAAATTTTCAACAACTGGAACCAGGCACTTAGAGACGAGTGAAGAACTACCCCGCAAAGATGTATCTTAGATTATGTTTTGTCAATGAGAAGGGGTGTCCTCGTGTCATCTATGCTTATGGTGGACACACAGAATGTTAACTAAATGTCATAAACTTTGTTGCTGTTACATATATTAACTAACTTGAATTTACGTTATCAGCTCATGCGGCTTTATTGTGACTTTTTGTTTTCTAGTCATATCATGTAAACTGAAAATTAAATCAATTCTATTCAATATTTCTTTATTAAAATTACAGATATTTAGCCAATATAAATGAATTAATGTTATTGAAAATTTGACGAAAACTGGTTCATTAAATTATGACTTATTTCCAAAAAGGTAGGCCTAAGTGTTGCGTTAAAAGTGTCTTTAAGTGTACATCCATGTATGTGTATCTTCATTACTGAAGAAGTGTCGATCGATTTTATTCAATTAGTAAACCGTCACGTAATTTCGGACAAACAAAAGTATTTTGTCGGTGCTTTTCCAAAACCCCGTAACTACAGATTGATTGAAGCTGTAGTTACGATATTTTAAAACCACATCGACGATTTATCAATTCATGTATACAGGATAAGACAGTATATTTCTATCGCATAATTAATCACTATTGAAAACGATACATACAGTTGACATTATTCTGACATAATGATTTTTTTGATGAGTCAAATCCATAATTTGATTAGCCCCTGTCATAGGATTACATCCCTGATAACATAGCAGAAATTGTTAGGTAGCCTATACATGTATAACCTTTGATAAAAGGGGGGTAATGATTTTTCATAATGCATTACTTCCTTTATCATTCATCAACCAACCCCTATGTTGTTTTGGATACTCAATGGAATTGTCTCTTTAGATGATTTAAACCCATATTATAGGTTTAAATAACATTTTTGAATGCATTTATTGCCTCATATTTCGTCGTTGTAAATGCAAAATCTCGTATCTCGGTTTTGGAAAATTTTAAAGGGGAGGGAAAAAAGTGTAATAACTTTTCCCAAACTGATATGTCTCACTTGAAATTTGGACATATTGTTCACAAATAATGTGTCAATAATACTGATCAGTAAAAATATCTCAAAACCTGCTAGAATCGTCTACACTGGGCACACAAGTTTGTACTTTGAAAATTGCGCCAATCGACATACGATTTACACCGACGATTTGCATCTCCGTATAGAACGTTAGTTGTCTGTCAATCAGTTCACATTAAATAAGGAAGTATTCATCAATTTGTAAACAGATATGTTTATCGATAAACATCTATACCAAAACCTATCAATATCACTCAATCGTCAAGGGATCATATTGCACGATTTTGTAGATCTTATTTTAATTTAGAAAACTCCTTTCAGTTCTTATCTGATCAAGAAATATAATTTTGATAGATTTGTTTGCCGTCGAAATTCAGAATTAACCGAGTTTTGAAAATATTTAGAGATTATTACACGGCAGATGAGGGCCGGAGAGTGATATCGGCCCGCAACCGTGATATCTGCCCCGAGGTCGTCAGACCGAGGGCAGATATCGAGGTTAGGGCCGATATCACTCTCCGACCCGAATCTGCCGTGTAATAATCTGTATATTACATTCTTTTTGCCAGAAAAACCTCCACTTGATGAATAAATCTTACCCTTCAATAAAGTTTCAGTTGAAATAAACTCCATTTCATACATATTTTTACCTTACTCGCACTTGAAGTGAAGAAAGATAATGTTACGACGGCTGCCATTTGTGTAAACAACATTGCGTTTTTCTGACGTCATTGACGTTTCGCATCACGAAAGGGCACATGCAAAAGATCTGTAGCTATAGTTTTTAGAAAAAATTCATTAACAGCGGGCAGATATCGTATATCTGCCCGCTGCTAAGGATTCACGTGGATATAGCTTTTTCGGCCCGCCCGATATCTGCCCGATTTTAGCCCAAAATGTTACTATTTATAGTAACAGAATGTAATATTTACTTCTAAAACTTTTGTTGGTCAGCCTTGTCTTCCAACAACTAATCTCTAAAGTCATTTCGACCATTTGTAACCTTTGTTTTGCTGCACACTGCCTACAACATAGGGTCTAGTCTGGGGTGTGTATTGGTCCGGAGATAAAAGTACCAACGAATCGATTCAGTGTTTTACTCTTTAGGCTACTCCATAAATTCTGTTCAATATTTTCAATGTTTTCAAACTTAGAATTTCATCCAAGGACGCCAAAACAAGGGACACATGTACGTGTTATCAACGATCGTAGGCCCTCGACAAATTTGAACCATTCCCCTTCCCCATCCAGGTTTGTAGGAAAAACTTATCGTTAATTATACGCACCTCGGGTCTTGTTTAGAATAGGTTAACATGCATTTTATATTCACTAACGATTACTTATGATGATCGAAACAAATGCATTTCGGATCGGTATAAATTTATGTTTTTTCCCTGAAATGGTCGTAATATAGGAGCATACTGAGATTGCAGAAAGACCATAAGTAAATCAGAATATATCTGGATCAGACCGAAAACGTGTGATTTAACCAATTACCAAACAACAAAATTTTAGGCTGGTCCAAATTAAAAAATGTTGCAGACGACAATTTCAAGTGAATGAAATTTATTATTTTTTTGGTCTTTTTACGTAGAAAACATTGTGGGAAATGAAGAAATTGCTTGTCACAAGCAATTTCTTCACTTTTCACAATGTTTTCCACAGTCATTATCTAAACGTGTGTTAAAAGGCGTCAACGTGTGGGAATGATGTAAGCTGAACTGAAATGCCAATGAAGTGCATTTTCTAAGTTCCAACTCTCGAATATCTTTAAAAGATTTCGCCCTTCCCCAAACAGGGTGTAGATTTACGCTGATATAAGTTTTGGAAAACACTGTCGCAAAATGTGAAAATGTGGATAATCAGTATTTACTGTTTTAGCCTCTATTCTTTATATGTTACAGAGTAGACATATCCTTGCTTTATTAACATCCATTTTGTGGTCTGCGTCTGTTTTAAATCGGATGAGACTAAATTGTATCGTTTTGGGAAAGAGTTAAAGAGCAAATACTCATTTTGCTGACTATGACGGGTCAATCTGTCTGAAGTCTTTAAAAGTACAGCCTTTATAGTATACTGGGTATATCATTATTTATTTCACACCCGAAAGTAGTAAACCAATCAAATCACCCCATTCGTACCACGTGAGTATACAATACCTAGAGCCGTATTGCACGCACGAGATAATTGCGTGGACGCACGGGATTCTCGATATTCCAAAGCGGCTAGATCGATATTGTACGATGCACCGGTTGAACCGTCCAAATATGCATTGCACTCATTTGAACCCTACAAATATCGATTGAACCGTACAAATATGGATTTTTTCCCAAATCGAGGCTGCAGTACAAAATATCCATATTCACATCGAAGAGTAATCTCCCTTTAGTAGAGTTCTCGTTTGCAAAAACAAAATTGTGCATTAGAGTTGAATGTTTGTTTCAACATGATATTTTGAATTCACTGTCCTAAACAAGACATAGCTTTGATTCTGTGATTGAAAAAACACATTGGCAATACATTAAGACAAAAGGAGAAAATGATTTTAAACATCACGAAAGAGATTATTTTCATTTCAAAACATTTCTGAATTGTAGCGCATTTAATTTGCAGCAATGATAAAAATCACACTTAACCCTTTCCCAAACAAGACCTGGATTTGATGTCCATTAAAAGGCTTGACAAAAAAGTTCTAAGAGAAAAGGAGATTTGCCGTTTATCAGCAATTTCTCCTTTTCTGTCAATGTTTACATTGTTGATTTACGCATGACATGATAGATAGTTTATATGACACATTTCATGTACATTTCACACTATCATAATTTATGACGGTCTATTCAATCTTTTGAGACAAACATAAATCGATAAATATAGATTTAATGTCAGATGCCATGTATATTTCACAGCGTTAGAAATGTACATGAGGCCTACATTTTTTTCATGACACAGGCCTATGTTGTTTTCTTCCTTTTTTCACGTTGGAATTCTATTTAAAAGTAATTAGATCTAGATCTTAATTTTATACAAAATTAATCTTTGTCATGTTTTGTGTGAAAAAAAATGATGTGAAATAAAGAGGTCATTTAACATGTCTTTGTACAATACCGAATTCTATTGGATTCATACTTTGCAGAACAAGTCTATATTTAGACTCGCCTATCGGCTCGTCCAAATATAGCCTCGTTCTGCAAAGTATTCATCCAATAGAATTCAGTATTGTACAAAGACATGTTAAATAACCTCATAATATTTGTTGATAAATTATAGAGTTTGACTATAGTTCTATAGAACATCTGGAATCAAAGGATTAATTCTTTTTCTAAGATAACCCGCGGTTATTCTGACCCTATGACCCCGTCGTAAACCACGCCCATTTTAACTCTTTACAAAACAAGACTGGAGTCAACGTTCCCAATGTATAGACATTCAGTAAACATAAAGACAAAAAGAGTAGAATGTTGGCAATCAACATTTCCTGCCCCTGTCTCAATGTTTTATGTGCTGTATTGTATTCAAGTCAAATTGAAATCAACACCCATTTTGTCGTATTCAACAGCTTTCAGTTCGAAACAAATCCCTTGTCCGAGAAGGACAAGTTTGTAGGTGGATCCAAATTCGAAGCTGCTGCAGAAGACTAAATAAAAATAAATAAAAATGGATTTTGTGTACATTATAGCATAGAAAGTTTTCAGATAAAGTGAAAAAATGTCCTCATCATTTTCTTCTTTTATCTCAATTTGTGTTTCCAAAATGTTCGTATTTGGTACGCCAAAATCTGGTATAGATTTGGCTATGGCTTAAAACATCGGGACACTTTTCCATGCCCCTACTAAAAGTACATGTGTCACGTGTGATGTTACAATAAGACCTTATTTTACGTAAATTATCAAACACCATTCGACCACTCTATTAACTAAGTAAACTTGTAACATAGAAGTGGCATTAAAGATGTCAAATAGTAAATACTATTGAATAATATTTCTTTAACAAATGTAATTTATTCTATTTTGGTGTAGGTCATTGGGCTATTATCATCTTTCTGTGTCAAAGTGTTAAACTATATTGTTGGTGGGACACCAAAACCTCGTAACTTCAGCTTGAAAAGTTGGAGTTACAAGGTTTTGATATTCCACCAACTACATTTGAATAAATGTAACTTTGCACTATGGGTCCTGATCAGACTGCACCTCGGTGCATATTGGTCTGACAACATGGTGTTCCAAAATACTCGGAACACCCCTTTTTTCAGTAACTGACCCATATTGACGTGGACCATGCTTTCATTCTATAACAGGACATCGCGCTATTTTGGCCTACATGTTCAGCCTTGAACAATATATTACTACTGAGATCTGGAAAAGTGGCCCTCAAAGCTTTCAGGACTGACAAACATAGTTCAAGGTCAGCCTGCACACAATGGCAATGAATTTTGTGCTAAAAATAGACCAAGTTTACCGTTATGTTTTGATAAAGCGTCGGTGTTGTTATAAAATCTCGTAACTACGGCTTGAATCAAGCCGTAGTTGCGAGATTTTATAACAACACCCATGAAATACTATTGTTTGTCCGAAATTACGTCACGGCAAGCTGGAAAAAATCGTTCCCTATCATGCGGGAGTCGTTGTTCGTATATAGAAACAATAATAACAAATCATAAGTCCCAATCAGACTTCACTTTTGCACAGGGTGAGATTCGTGGTAGTCCCAAATACTAAATGTAATGGGTGATTTTCCAGTTCCCAGTTCAATAGTTTCTTTCTGAGAATTATTGATCATCGAAATACTGTCTTTAAATAATTCAATACTTTAAAAGGGAACATGTGCAAATATTGTTCTGCATCGCGTGTCGTTGCTGAATGCAGCGTTTCAACATGGCAATATGTCTGATTATTTTTGTTAATTTGTGGGGGGGGGGGGGGGGGGGGGGGTTGGTACCCAATGCTTTCTTTAGGGACGTTAAAACATAAAACATTTTAGCGAGTTGACCAATAAGTCCATAACGGGTCAATACTTTTATATCAAGATGTTTTATATCTTTTTGTCAAATAAAATGCTTTTTGGCGTTGATAGAACGTCGCGAGAAAATGTTTCAATCATATGTTGAACCTTTAGAATCATATTGTCTGAATATCAATGAAGGGTAAATATTACGGATTTCATTTGACCTGACACTGACCTTTTTTCGAAATGCGCTCATATTTCGCATTTAGCGTAAAATTCCTCATAAAGACTTGTATCATAGTAAACAGGTACAGTCGACACTCGTTGAGTCGAAGTCAGAGGGGCCGTCAAAATGCCTCGACATATCCGGAGTTCGACTCATCCGATTTTGATTATTTTCGATGAAAACGATATTTAACCATTCTTGATGGGCATCATATGTGTCCATGATTGAAATATACGAGCAATTTCTATCCTTTTCCGACTAAATTTCAATGGCTGTATTTGTTTCGAAATTATTTTGATTAAACACTTTGATATCCATATTTTAAGGACGGGGGCATGACTTTCACTTCGACTAAAGCGGAATTTCGACTTATCCGATGTCGAGATAACGAGTGTCGACTGTATAGGCATAACTGTATACAAGAAAATATTACTGAATTGTTATTTTTAAAAAAGGCACATGCTTGTAATTAATTACAATAAAAGCTGAAGCTGCGCCATGTGAAATGAAATCTGTAATAGATGAAAGAAATTGGTAACTATCAGGATGTTCACGTGATTGATTAATACTGTTGACCGAGCAAACAGTTTGAGCTAAAGGCTAATGTCCAGAGACAGGTCTTCGATTAGAAGTCGTTCAAAAGACTGGGGTGGGGGCTTTGATCCATGTTATAAATTCAGAGCTTTGCTGGTACAAGAAATTGCATATTTACCCTAAATGCTTCCTACTTTTCACAATATAACAATAAAACAATATAACAATAAAACATCGAAAAGGATGCGATTGTTTCCAAATTACTTCCTTTTAGATGACAAGGTTTTCAATTTGCAATTGTATTCTACAAAACCAATACTAAATTGCTATTATAGTGTTTTAATGTTAACCCTTTCCCAATCATTGACTGGTTTGGACTAACAACTAAATTGGATATCGAAAACATCGAGAGAGAAAAAGAAGAAAATACTATCGATCATTACTTTATACACATTCTATATATTAGTACATAATTATAAGGTTTCGCCAGAATAAGCTTACACATCACAATGAATTCAGACCAATCGTTTAACCCTTTCCCAAACAAGACCTGGTTTTGACGTCCCTGGTAGAAAAGGTTTGTGAAAACATTGAGGCAAAAGAAGAAACTGCTGATAACCAGCAGTTTCTCCTTTTGTCTCAAAATTTTCCATGACATATTTTACACAAATCCTATCTTTGATAACAACCATTTTGTCATTTGCGGCAGTTTTTGAAGTGGTTCACCCTAAAATTTTGTCATTTGGGAAAGGGTTAACATGCGTGAGGGATAGGGTTAAAATGACATCTTCAATCACTCAACAGAAGTTCCTTTCGATAGAACATTTCAAACGTAGGTAATCAATGGTATTTAAATTATATGTAATTAGACTGGAATACAATGAGAACAAGGAATAAATACTGAAATTGGGGCTATTTAGAAATTAGGGTATATAAAAGGACTTGCTGGTTTGTACTGGTTAGTTTCTCTGCCCTTTTCGTTGTGAACGGTCAGGGCTTGAGGAGAACTTAACAAAAATGATGCGTTGGAAAGACGCATCGTCGGCGTCAATCTGTGACGTCGTTTTTCTTGTGGTGGTATTGACGTGTTTCTATATCGAAGCCACATCAGCGACGTCGTGTGAGTCCTTGCTCGATCCGCCTGGAGCACCTAACGCCAATTTGGACGTCCCTGAGACGTCAACATGTACTTTAGACGCTGATCTGACGGCGGACGTCATAACCGTGCACGGTACAATACAAGTGGTGGCGAGGTCTAACGTCAAAATAACGGCTAACGTTGTTAACGTTATTGAGGGAGGAAGGATAGAAGCTGATGCCCTCAACGCGGGCGGATCTGGAGCTGGAAGTAGCCTGGGATCAGGTGGTAAGTGAAGAATGATACAGCTGACACTCGTTATCTCGACATCGCATGAGTCGAAATTCTGATTAAATCGAAGTGAAAATCTGGTTCAGTCCTCATCAATGGATATCAAAAAATTCAAATAAAACAATTTCGAAATAAATATAGTCATTGAAATGTAGTAGGAATAAAGAAAGAAATTGCTCGAAACGAGCAATTTCTATCACTTTCTTACTATATTTCAATAAAGAGCGTGCAAATTTGGTGAATAACAAAACTGGTTAAATGCGACTTTCATCAAAACTGAACAGAATCGAACTCCTGGTATGTCTAGGTATTTTGACGGATCCTCTTACTTCGATACAACGAGTGTCAACTTTTTTTGAAGTAATAGTAATTGTGACTGTACTATATGGACAGAATATATTATATTCAACATTAAATTATATCGTTAGACTCAAACTTGTAGATGTGTATTTCATTGCATTCTATAATCAATTATACTGTTACTCATAAAAAAAAACTTTAAGCTTATCTATTTTGAATCAAAATGGTTAATCATTTTAAAATACCAAATGCATGTATTTTGATGTCCTTCGTTCAAATTCTGGTAGTGGAGGTTGGTCTTGGTCCTTTTTAGTCTATCCATTAGATGCAAGTACTGTGCAGTTTTTTACGGAAAGCAGTTTCGACGCCACGAGCATAATTATTCTAAGCGTCTGGCTTTCGTTTCAATTGATGCGGCAAATAAGCAATAAGATATGTTTAAAGTAGACTTATAGTTGATCGTTTGGGAAATGGTTAAACGATGCAAGAGATATCGTAACTTTGTTATGTTAATTGTTTCGTATATCATGTCCGGGTTCAATTTCCGTAAGATCGATGATTTATTTTGCATTTAATTAATAAATACATACGTGCTTGGGCGCATATTCTCAATGCATTATGACGACGGATGAAATTAAAAAAAGGGTCTCATTTCTCGCAACATTCATTCGAGCAATATACAAAATGATTATCTGATTTAAGGAATATATATAAAGAAAATTAATGGAAATAAATTCAGTATTTTTTCTAAATGAATAGATGTCTAGCAAAATGAATAAACAAATTAATGAATAAAACCCACATGCTTTATTAATTCAAAAGTTCTATCATCGGTCCGATTTTCTTTGACCATTGAGTGTAGTGGATTCCGTCAATAGCGATTAATTTTGTGCTAAGAATAGACTGGGTTGTTTTGTTTTGATAACCCGTCGGTGTTGTTACAAAATCTCAAAATCTCTTGATTCAAGCCGTAGTTACGAGACTTTATATCAACACCCATATATAATAATTGTTTGTCCGAAATAACGTCACGGTTAACTGGAAAAAATCGTTCCCTATTTAAACTTAATACACCGATCATTCATATAATGTCACCGGCCCTGTCCCAAAACGCAGTCGCCTGATTTTGTAACCTACATGGCGCGCGAAAAGGGTCTAAAGTTAAGATGGCGCTATACCTACAATTGAAATAGAGGTAGACCGCTAAAAATAGCGGTGTAGCGTCATATTTTTAGCGGGACACCGATAACATATAGGTCTTCCCATAAAATAAGGGTAGACCGCTATTCCAAATAAAGGTGTACTGCTAAATTATTACGGTGTACCGCTATATTATGGGTAGACTGCTAATTATTTATGACCCTTCTGCTTGAAATCTCGTCAGCCAATCAAATGGCTCGTTACATCAGCCAAAACACCGAAAATCAACGACTATATAGTACAAGCTCTGTGATTGGCTTTCGAAAAAATGTAGGTCTATCGATAAAAATGTAGGTCTATCGTTAATCTAGCGGTGCACCGTTAATTGAAATAGCGGTTTATCCTTATTTTATGGATAGACATATATTTTTATCGATGTACCGCTAAAATATGACGCTACGCCGCTATTTTAGCGGTCTACCTCTATTTTTATTATAGGTATAGCGCTATATATTGACTTTAGACCCTATTCTAATATATCTCAAAGTTTATCGCCCGGAAAAAGAGTTGCAGATGACAAAATAATTGATGTACAAAGTGTGTATACAATTACATCATGATTTATTAATGTATTATATAATATTGAGGGAAACAAAGAAATTAATTCAAGGTTGCAATATGTTCATGGAAGCGACAAAGTACGTCTGCTCTTCCGAAACAATAATATAAAAAATATCAAGCGCTGCAGACGACAAAATTGAGAAGGTTGTCAAATGAAAATTTTCTTTAGCGTGTTGGAAAATGTTGAGTAAAAAAGGGGGAATGCTGGTTATCAGTATTCCTCCTTTTCCCTGATATTTTTCTCAAGCTTCAACTATGATGCGTGTCAAGAATCGCCTTGTGAAAAAACACGCACTAATGAACCATGTTAGGACAAGTCCTCATTTTTCACAGCTCTAGTTCTTCTAACCGACATGGCGACGTTTTTTGAATTATAAGTTTTCAGTCGGCTGTTGAAGGACCCCATGCTAGATTTTTCAGGAAACAGAACAAGATAGGGACGTTCAGAGTTTGCATTGTTGCATTATCTAGGGCCAAAAAGTGAAGAATTTTAGCACTGATACAATGTTTTTCACCATCTATCATGGCCAAGTTTCCCGTATATGTTACTATAAATATACAATGCGGGCACCCAATTATACAGTGTATACGTAAAAACTTGATCTAGAAAGACTTGGGCAGAAATAATCTAGATACGCAGATTGACCATTCAATAAAAATATTTCTTGAATATGTGACCCGTCGCACTAAAGGGGACCTTATCGGATGTGTGAAAAATATAGACCCTAGTCAGTCTGCGCAGTCCGCGCAGCCAGACTAGGGCCGACACTTTTCACTTGTATGTACTCTTTTTTATATCTGGAATGTTTTCCCTATATTACTTTACGTTCATTTTTCGCACACAGTATCTGGTTGACCCGTGGTGAGTCTGACAAGTTTGTCAAAAATTGGATTTTTGGAGTTCGGAAAAGGTCCCTTTTAGCGTGACGGGTCACATATGCTTTACCTCGGACAACCTAGAATCATCATCATGTGGCATGGTCCATTTAACGATCGCTTCTACTTCAAATATCCATCTTGCTCTAAAGAATACAGGCGGGATTTGAACCCAAATTCAAACGCGATGCAGAATACAGCATGAATGTTAGCAAATTGGAAAATTTGTAGGCCTATAATATAGATCTAGCATGGAAAGAGTTGTGAGAAAAGGAAAATCGAAAATGTTGATTATCAACATTTCTTATTTAATAAGGGTGTTTTTCAAAGCAATCAGAATTAATGCCCTCAAAACCAGGCCTTGTTTGGAAAAAAAATTATATTATAAAAGGGCTAATCCAAATAACATGGGAAAACAATTAACAAATACAGTATCTAGTACAAGTATGAGATATTGCTCACTTGTGAGCCAAGTAGCCTCCTTATCGTATTAGGGGGTATTTCTGTCTGGGGAAAGTACTGAATAAGCATTGACAACCCTGGTAAGTGGGCAAGTGGATAGAACTGGTTCAATTTAACATTTTCCCAAAAACCAACATTGTAGACTGTTCCAAAGATTAAAGCATTTTCTGCTTTGTCCTGAGAATGTTTTGCCAAGCCACCTCTGTTATGGAAGACTTATTTGCTTTTACGTTTCTAATAGAAAGGTTTGGGAAAACATAGAAGCAAATGAAGAAAACGGTAATATGCATAACCAGCAGTTCCTCCTTTTGCCTAAATTATGTAAATGTTTTCTACAATGTAGGCTATCATAAACAATTCGCATCTTAATCAACCTTGAAATGTTGTCGGTGGGAGGTTAAATATTGGGATAGTTTAGAAGCTTGCAGTTTTGGAAAGAATTGACTCCTTTCAATTATCGTTTTAGTCCGTACCTATGAGCCGCCTCCGGTGGCAAAAAATGGGTTTATGGGAAATTGTATGCCATGTAAAAAAAGTTTAGCAATACTGACTTTGTTCATTGAAAACATGTATTTTCTGTGATATCTATTTCACAACCGTTATACACATTATAGCATATGCATTTACGCACAACATTCAAATGTCGCTTTGTGGTAACGTTACATATTGTGTGAGAAACATTGTCTACGTAGGTGAGGGGGCCAAAACAAAAAATCACATTAGAATTCGGTATCGATCATGAGGTCATTTTCTATCAAGAACAGCGGTGAAACGATTTCTAATCCACTTTAATTGTTTGTACACATTATCAACATTTACTACTTTATCAAGAGATTGAACGTCATAAGCGTAATTGCGATCACGTACACGTCTTCCTTAAATGCACCATGTGTGCTCTATGGGTGACAAACCAGAAAGAAAGGGATGATTATGGGAGTACACCAACGTTGTTTACGATTAAAGGATTTAGGACTCTATGCCAGTCAAGTCTGGTACGTTCATAGCGTAGCGTCAAGGAAACCACAACGTATGGTCAACGTATAGTAGGCCTAACCCTTCGTCTGTGGAGACGATCACGGATGGTAAGTGTGGATACTGTATGTTGAAATTCCTGTGGGAGGCACTCGCAAGTTTTGTGCTGATATGGAACATCCTTGCCGTTGTTACGAAATTATGACAGTCATCGTCTCACGGCGTTTTTCTTCGACGTCCTTGACCGGGACTATCTCAAACCACATAAATTGGCTCACATAGCATCCATAAAAAGTTACTTATGCTTTGAGATACGCTAAATTCAAAAAGACATCTTTATCGCCGGTTCCGCCACGTAGGAACACATGTTAGGCATCGGCGATATACCGTCCTTCTAACGTAAGTCCATGGCGTATTCCCACAGCGTTTCAGAAAACTCTTTTTATTGGCCTTTGTCATACTGGGCAAAGACGATTATGTTCACACCTAAATGTTTTCTAGAATTATGCTCCATACACATGAATACCATGACAGACATGAAAACCGGAAATGCGCACCTGAAGTGCGAGACGCACTCGATGACGGTATAAAATTCATCTGTTTGTGTTCTCTAGCTATTATCTATTGTGTAAAGGCTTGATTTTATGACAAAACAAAAATATTTTGGCTACTAAAGATATTTACATTTTGTTGCTAAACTTTTTTTACTATGTTACATAAATACACAGACACGGTTCCAATTTGATACTAAAAATAGCAACACATCAGCCGGTTTCTTTATGCCAGATCGAGGCTCTGACCCAATGCCGAGCAAAGCATCCCAAGTGCAATGGCAACGAATGGTGATTGGTCATAATTGTCATCAAAGGACGACTTCCGGTGGCTGTTCGTGCGTGCGCGCGCGCGCGCGCGCGCGCGCGTGTGTGTGTGTGTGTGTGTGTGTGTGTGTGTGTGTGTGTGTGTGTGTGTGTGTGTGTGTGTGTGTGTGTGTGTGTGTGTGTGTGTGTGTGTGTGTGTGTGTGTGTGTGTGTGTGTGTGTGTGTGTGTGTGTGTGTGTGTGTGTGTGTGTGTGTGTGTGTGTGTGTGTGTGTGTGTGTGTGTGTGTGTGTGTGTGTGTGTGTGTGTGTGTGTGTGTGTGTGTGTGTGCGGAGGGGTGTGTGGAGGAGCGGGGGGTCTTAGTGGAAATATGCTTATTGAAAGATAACTTATGCTTATGCTAGATAACTCTAAATGTATGACAAATTGGAACCCAAAATCCTATTTTTCGATTTTCCCCTTCATTTTAACACGGTGGGTAACCCACGTGATATTTGGGAAACGTTAACATTGAAAAAAAAAATGCCCGATTCTATGTATGCTTGGTTTGATTAATTTCTCAGCTTATACTATGCGGATTTTGACGAAATTAAGGTAAATTTGGAGAGCGGCCATGTGACTTGTAAATTGTGTGTTTATTCTGCGGCACCAGCGAAACATTCACCTTTTTTGTGATGAAGAATGTAAAAATGATCTAAATGTAAACATAATTATACCAGAAAACTTATGTATTTTTTTATTTTATTTATTTATTTTTTTCTGAAAATATAGATATTTTTGTCACAATTAGGCTAAAACAGGGTGGGTGGGGTAAGATAAAGACATTTTTTTCTATTTGCTTGGAAAGGGGTGCTGATTGTTTGTGAAAAGATAGCTCTTGGTATTATCTTCAAAATATCCAAAAACGAAAAAAGAAAATATTTATTGGGTAATTTTTTTTCTCAAGAATGTGATTTTTTAACTTTTCCCATAATTTTTTCCAGAAAATGGATTTAAAATATTTCTTTCAATCAATTCATCACATTTGTACATATGTTAAGTCTCTAAATCGGTATAAAATTTGAAATTATCCATTCAGAATAACTTGCTATATGACTTTAAAACATAAGGGTAATTTTGCCAAAATGGTCATTACTAGTCAAGGGCAGATAACTCTTGACACGAAAACGAGTCAGGAAACTTACCCTGACTTTTTTTATATTTTATTCAGGAAATGTTACTCTACAACATAATTATGTAGGCTACAAATAAAAAAATCATTGGGCGGATAAAAAGTAACCCCCGAGTGCAAACGTACCTTAAATGCACTGTAAGCGCATTTGAGAGGGCCATTCACGGTTGTAAATCCAGTGGTTTTCTCTTATTCAATCTATAGTTTTTTCGGTGCACGCTTCCCACTTTCGTTTTGCATCGAAAACACTTTCGCTTGAATGTGTGGAGAAACCACTGGATTCTGAGCGGATTAAGGTTTACGAACTGAGAATGAAAACACCACTTTCTTGCCATGCGAAATGCATCAAATTACACACACTTGTAAATATACTTCACATAAGTTGTTTCACCGAGCCGGATTTAAAGATTATGCTTCAAGAAGAAAATGATTTACAAATATTATTTTACTCTATATTCATATGCAAGGGAGGTAATTTTGATCATTTTTGTTAAATATTTCCATAAGTATGCATTAATTCAAAATTCTAAACCATACAAAATGCTTATGTTTGTATTTGGAATGGAAATGTAACATAGTTTAGGAATTACTGGCACTTTTCAAATTTCACCTCTGG
>OY804597.1:528891-798891 GCA_963680895.1 Fragum sueziense | reverse complement strand
CAGTTGTTACCCACAACCCAAGGAGGTGCCCTATTATTTTGGGGTCACAAAGATCAAAGGTCAAGGTCACTATTGGACTTTGTTTAAAATCCGTTTCCGCACTCTAACTCAAGAACCCTTTGACCTACGGCCACCAAACTTTACACAAATGTTGCCCATGGCCCAAGGAGGTGCCCTATTGTTTTTGGGTCCTAAAGGTCAAAGGTCAAGGTCACAATTGGACTTTGTTTAGAATCCGTTTCCGTGCTCTAAATCAAGAACTGGTTGACCTAGGATCATGAAACTTTATACATTTGTTGCCCAAAACCCAAGGAGGTGCCCTAGTGTTTTCGGGTCACAAAGGTCAAAGGTCAAGGTCACAATTAGACTTTGTTTAAAATCCGTTTCCGCGCTCTAACTCGAGAACCCTTTGACGTACGGCCACCAAACTTTACACAAATGTTGCCCATGACCCAAGGAGGTGCCCTATTGTTTTTATACCCCCCACCTACAAAGTAGTGGGGGTATATTGGTTTCACCATGTCTGTCTGTCTGTCCGTCCGTCCGTCTGTCCGTCCGTAGACATTTTCGTTTCCGTGCTCTAACTCAACAACCGTTTGACCTAGGATCATGAAACTTTACACAGTTGTTGCCCATGACCCAAGGAGGTGCCATATTGTTTTGGGTCACCAAGGTCAAAGGTCAAGGTCACAATCGGACTTTGTTTAAAATCCGTTTCCGTGCTCTAAGTCAAGAACCGGTTGACCTAGGATCATGAAACTTTACACAGTTGTTGCCCATGACCCAAGGAGGTGCCCTATTATTTTTGGGTCACCAAGGTCAAAGGTCAAGGTCACAATCAGACTTTGTTTAAAATCTGTTTCCGTGCTCTAAGTCAAGAACCGGTTGACCTACTGCACTTTTTCAGTGACAAGGCGCTAGTGGGGGGTATTTGTCCGCTTTGCGACAGTTCTAGTTGTTAATATTATTCTGTAATGTTACCTTCAGGGAGTTATGGAGGTAGAGGTGGGGCTCAAGCAGACAGTTTCCTGGATTCCTCGACCGCGATCCCGTATGGCGACCATCTTGCTCCGGACATGTTGGGAAGTGCAGGAGGTGGGGCTGGACCAGGACGGGGAGGTGGCTCATTCACTATTGATGCTCAACAAGTCATGATATACGGAGTCCTGTCTGCCGATGGAGGGGCCGCGTCAACATCAGCATCAGGTGGGGGTAGTGGTGGCAGTATATACATCGAGGCTCTATCCATGGAAGGGACCGGCGTGATTTCTGCCCGAGGTGGACGAGGAAGTGGTGATGGTGGTGGAGGTGCTGGTGGGAGAATAGCAATCATGGTAACAACAAGAAGTTCATATTCAGGGGTCATTAACGCTGATGGGGGATATGGAGGCAAGTATAGCTGAGTAAATCCTGAGATAATCCGAGTTTTCGCTGATGAAATTCTCTCTTTGATATGCTGACATCGCTCATTTACATCAGAGTGCACTACCATTAAAAAACAACGGATAGTTTGACACAAGTTGTGGCGCTTGTTCACCGTCTGATCTTAAACGATATACTTAGAATGCCTTATGAACCATTTATTGTTATGCCTGGTGAAAAATTTAAGACCAAAAAGTATTTCTAAAAGGTTTATAGGCAATGTTTTGCAACAACCCTCACCTGAACAACCATTTATTACAATGAAATACTTTCCGTTGTTTTTGAGTGGTAGTGCGCTTTGATGTAAATGAGCGACATCAACATATCAAAAACCGAATTTCATCAGAGAAAAATCAGATTAATCCTGAGATAGTGTCTTGCAAACAGATTTTTGATTCAATATTCTAATTCTTTCTGTTTGGACGAGAACTAATTAAACTTAAATTTATTAAACTGTAATTTGTTTTCTAAAATCAACTTACTTTCATGGGTGTATTTAATCTGAATCAATTATAATGTAGTCCTGAAGCAGCTAAACTTGGCGCTGATGGATGACACCTCACTCAAAGAATTCATGCTGATTTTTTCCAAATGGTTTTGTAAACCTCAAAGTGGGCATGGTTAGATCATCATAGAAATATTGTTCATTTCTATTTCTACAGGGGAGACAGAAGTATCTCTGTACATCAGTACATTCTCCGCCAGCAACTACCACTCTTCATATCCTGCATCATACGCTCGTCTGGGTACATACTCACGAGGATGGAGGCCGTCAACTACGACAGGCGCCCCCTATATACAGGGCAGCCTCTCTAACACAGGATATGTGACCAAGATGGAGATCAGGTCCACCAGCAGTGAATATGTCACGTCGTTCAACGTCGAGTACATGGATCCTGCAGCCTCTAATTGGGTAATAATGTCTAGTTTGTACCTGACTCAATACTTGGATTGTTCCTGAATTATCTGCCTTTGAATTTGAAACTCTTTTCATTGACAAGCCTCTCAAGTTGTAAATATACAGCTTCCTTAATTGGTGCATTTTGAACTTTAAACTGGATTATTCCATGAATAGGGAGAGTCATGTTTAGAAAAAAAGCCATTCTGGAGGGAACCAGTGCTTGATTAACCCTTTCCCAAACGACAAACTATTAGGGTGATCCACTTCAGAAACTGCCACAAATGACAAAATGGATGATATCCAGAGATATAAGATTTGTGTATGATATAGCTCAGGAAATATTGAGGAAAAAGGAAAAACTGCTGATTATCAGCAGTTTCTTTTGTCTCAATGTTTTCCCAAGTATTTAATTTTAAGGACGTCAAAAGCAGGTCTTGTTTGGGAAAGGGTCATCAAGCTCTCATAGTCATGACATTTAAAAAGCAGCAATATTATATGTAATCTTGTAGTGTATATTTTCTGACAGGTTGATCTGGGAGACGTGAATTTCATTTTTGAAGGCAACACAGCATCAGGAGAGACGAAAACAGTCAGTTTTCCGTGGCCAATCTACACATCAGCTATACGGATCTACCCACAAACATGGAACTCTTACATCGAAATGTCATTTGCCTTTTATGGTTATGTCAAAGGTGTGTTTAACAGTTTCAAAGTAATCCAATTCCTTGGTTTTGATATCTGGAATTAGTTGAATAGCAAAATACTTTAAAACATTAAGAAGAAATATATGCAGATAACCAAGTCCTTTCCTTCCATTTCTATACCTCCCCAGCAATAGATCTAGAGCACATAGATTTTGTCATTTGTGTGTTTGTCTGCAAATATTTTAAACATTAGATATAGCCTTTAAATCAAAAGGAATAAGGCTTACATGTTTCACACAAGTTATCCTTGTTTAAATATGTTTTAGATGACAGTTTTTCAGACTTCCCGAAATTCGTCAGTCCATCAGACATGTCTGACAATTTTTCAGTCAGACTGACATGCTTCAGCTCTCTGTCAGTCTGACTGTCTGACAGTCCTGCAGGTGTCATTTCACTCATTTTAGGCCATCCCAACAACAAATTGACAGTTTATAAAGGATTTCTTCTTTCCAACAAGGATTTCTTAGCTCAATAAATTGTAACTATTGTTTACTCTTTCTGGCAACATTTGTTTTTATTTTAATTAATTTGGTCCTTCAGTCTTACAAATTCTTTTTCGGACTGACAAAATTTTAGACCTTGTCAGACCGAATGACTGACACTTTTTCTCAACTTTCAGGAAGTCTGGTTGTCTTGTAATACCTAATTTGTCTATTTCACAGATTCCAGTAACACATTTACAGGCATTTGTACCCCAGCTTCCACGGGTAAGATTGAATTACTAAACTGATGTTTGATAGCATTGGCAACCCGTTACAAGATGGCAGAATTTTTGGTTGATCCAATTTCAAAGATGTTGCAAATGATAAATTAAAATGAATAATATTTTACATTTTTTAGTCTTTTTTGGATAAAAAGAAAATATCGTGGGAAATGAGGAAATTGCTTATCATAAGCAATTTCTTCATTTTCCACAATGTTTTCCAAAGTCATTATCTCATAGGGTGTCAAAAGGCATCATTATATGGCAATGGGTTATGCGGTATTTCAGTCATGGAGCAGCTAGAGCACCTAATCATGGATCCATGGCAATTCTCTCATCAGTACCACCAGGACAACATCCAATCCAATCCTTCAGCAGCTTATTCATAAACAATTCATCCACTGGTGATCAATTTCAAGATACAAATGATTCTATCAAGAGTAAGAAATTATATTAGCCAAGTTGGCGTGTGTACCTGGATTGATAGACTGATGTTAATGATTGAGGTGCACTTGAAAGAAACAAAGAGTGAAAGAGAGAAAGAAAGAGAGAAAGAAGGTGAGAAAGAATGAAGTATTTGAAAGAAATAATATCAAGCCAGGACCCCTAGAACATATAATATCAAGGTGATCAAATAACCCTGTTGCTGAAAAATCATGTCATTATGTATAATAGCATTTGGGAGTCCATGTGTAGGAATTTTGAGACTCATGACAAATATTGCATCATAAATGATAGGTTAAAATTTCTCTGAAACTGTCATGAGTTGGCTTAAAAAATTATGAAAGAAAGATAAGCTTTGAAAAAAAAATACAGACAAAAATAAAACTTAACTTTCAAATAAGGGGTATTAAAAATCAGTGCAGTTACAATGTGCATGTGACTATCATGTGTGTCTGATAATATGTCACATGTTACGTTTGTTGCAAAACCACATGTAGAGAGAATGATCGAGAATACAACATTGTTATAAAACAGGTCACAAACTAGGGCTGCAATTACATTACTTGCAATTCTCCTTTTTGTCACGGTTCCAATTTGCATTTTAAAATTGGCATAGTGTTGCCCATAAATGTCCAAAATTTGGCATCTTTTCCCGGTTTTTGAAGTTCTTTGGACTAGCTGACCTAATTCTTTTTTGTAATTATCCAAAACAAATCTTTGAAATTTAAAAGGATTTGGCATTTATTATAAAAATTTACTTTCTTTTTCAGTTCTATGAATTCAGAAAAATTTTCTTTAGATGTTAACTATGCAATAATTATGCACATGGTTATAACCTTTTCCAAACAAAACCTTGTTATGAGGATCCCACCTGATATTGGCTTTGAAAAAAAAAATGTTAACAACCTGCAAGTTTTCCTTCTCCCTCAAAGCTTTCCTAATCATACCCAATTATTTTTATGTATCTGTGATAAATTCTTTTATTTTGTGACATGTAAGACCTTTTCTATTTAAACCACTCATTGTTTATTCTTCATATATGAAGGGAAAAGTAGAAAATACTGAATTTCTATTTTTTGCTAAATGTTTTGAGTACTATTTTTCATATTTTTTCTTAGTATGATCTGTTTTGTTGTCTGTAATAGCTTTCAAATTTAATGCTTGAATATTTTCGTATCAAAATTGTCAAGCTGAAGGTTTATATATTTAAAATGTTTCAACTTTTTCAAATAGCAAAATTTAGGGTGGTCAATAGCTGCAGACAACAAAATAAATACTGATAGAGAATGTGTACAATATAGAATAGAAAACATCGAGGGAAAAAGAGAAAATGCTGTTTATGCATTTTCTTCTTTATCCTCCAAAGTCTCATTCATGTTTACACAAAGACATAAAACGTACAACATATTTAAAACATGACCATTCAGATTGAACTATAAGAGACTGGTTATTCAAATTCTTTACTTTAGTTTTTCAAAAGCTTTCCTTCAATTAATTTTCAGTTGATACCTAATATTTCATAGCTTGAAAGACATTGTGATACAAATAGCTGGTTCTACATATAAAACCATCTATTCCTACCAGAATGGCTTGGCAATATTATGTCTCTTTGCTTCTTGTAAAATATGGTAGGAAACATGTTTAATGTTAATTATGAATAGTTAATAAGAATTATTGTTATGTAAAAACTTAAAGAGAAGAGAAAAGGAAAATACTGAGAGTAAGGCAGAGATTGGTTTCCAATCTATTCCCCCTCCCAGCATTTTTTTTTTTTTTTTTTTTTACCAGGTATTAAAATTTAAAAGCTACAGATTGAATATGGAAATGGTGATCAATACCTGTCTACTCTCAACTGCACATAAATACAAGTTGAAAAAATAGCCAAGCATTGGATCTTAAAATACATAATGACTTTTGAAAACACTGGGAGAAAAGTAGAATCTGCTGATGGTCAGCAATTTCTAATTTTCTCTCAGTTTTTGTTTTATGCCACACTCATTTCTGATTTGTCATCAGTTAATTTTTGTTTGTTTGCAACCCCTTCCTTTCAGATTAGGCTTTTCAAAATTTGAAATTACAATTTTCTCTTAGAAAATTATCATGATAATGATGTGGGTTAATACATTTAACACGGTATTTCTGCCAACTGCTATCAAGAGTATATATTGAATCTGCACATATTTACTGTTATATACATATAAAAGATAAAATTGAATAAAATCCCACAACCGTATGAGATTCTGGATACAAACCTATTACAGGTCTATGTAATGTTCAGTTACATACACCTATAACAGCCCTGCATCCACAATCATAGTAAAAGCATTATTATTTGCAGTTTAAAGTGGACCTTCTTTTAAGGATTAAGTAACAGGTTTTGGCAGTATATCTAATCATAGAGCTGTTATTCAGCAGAAATTTAAACTTTTCTACGTTATTCATTGTACAGAAGTCTTTATCAATATCTATGGCAACAGAAAACAATCCCTGTCTATAATCTTGGTAAGCTTCACATTCTAACAATACATGTATTTCATTTTCAACAACTCTACTTGAACAGAAAATGCATATTCGGTCATTTACTTCGATATTCTCATATCTACCTGTTTCGATTCTGATTGGAGCAACACCACATCTAAATTTACTCAGAGCACTTCTATGCATTGGAGGCAGAATAGTCTTACAGTATTGCTCTGTTCCAAAATCTGATTTCAACAGCTTATAAGTTCTCAACTTATTCCCTTTTCCCGACCTTCCAATATCACTGTTTATCTGATTCGACCAGTTCTGAGTAAATTTATGCATAGTGCTCTCCGTTATCAATGGAAGGGGCCTATTTTTGGAAACAGCATTTTCTATTGAGCTAAACCCTTCTATTTCAAGGGTGCGAAACCTTTGCAGCATATTGAAATACCAATTGCGACACTTATAATTTGCTTTCTGATAAGCCCAGAGTGCAATTCGGTAATTAAGCCTTTCTCTATTAAAGTTTGATATGCGGCACCAGTAGTTAGATATGGCTTTCCATTGCCTGACCTCAAACGGTTGCCAACCCATTTCTCCGATCACTGCGGCATTTGGGGTGTATTTTCCTACCCCAAGGTATGCCCTCATTGCTCTATTAAATACTGCATTAATACAAGAAAATGTTCTAGTTCCATAAATGGAAATACCATACTCAATCACTGGCCACACCATAGAGTCAAATAACTTGGTAAAAACCTCATAAGGTGCCCCACCTATTACTTTACATTTTGCAATAATTAGGCCTAAAGCTCGACTTGCACTCTGTGCCACAACCTTTGCAGTCTTATTCCAATCTAAGTGTTCATTCAAAAGTAAACCAAGATATGTATAATTTTCAACAATACTAACTACATCCTTACCACACTTAAAAATAGACTTTTCTCTCTCTATTGAAAGTGGTCTAAAATGTACAACATTGCTCTTTTGACTGTTTATCTGCATATCATTTGTCAAGCACCACTCACTCAGTCGATCAAGTAGGAATTGCAATTCTGAAGGATCTCTTGCCAAGAGTACAACATCATCTGCATACATTAGTATACACACATGTCGACCATCAACAAGTAATCCTTTTTCAAATGAATTCAGATACTCAGCTAGATTATTGATGTACATATTAAAAAGTAGTGGTGACAATACACATCCCTGCCGAAGTCCGCATTGTGAACGGAACCAGTCAGTTGTAAACCCGTTGATTCTTATACAAGATTGAACAGACGAATAAATGGATCTAACCGCATTAAACATTTTACCTGAAACGCCATAGTCACTGAGTCTAGACCAAAGCTTGTCTCTGTTTATAAAATCATATGCCTTTCGAAAATCTACGAAACAGCAATAGGTTGAAAGTTTATTTTTCATCCTAGTGTCAATTAAAGAAGTTAATGCATGTATCTGGTCTATTGTACTCCTACTTTTCCTGAAACCATTTTGTTCATCGACCAACAGCCCTTTTGTCTCAACCCAGTGACTAAGTCGTTTGTTAAGAATATTACAATACACTTTATATATAACTGAAGCTAAAGCAATTCCTCTGTAAGACAATGGATCCCTGGGGTCTACGGTAGAAGACTTTGGGATAGGATTAATAATTGCTTTACCCCATAAACTTGGGACGATGCCTTTGTTAAAGCAAACATTAAAAAGTGAATGTAAAAACATGACAGATACATCATTTTTCAGGGTTTCTGAGGGAATATCATCTATACCACAAGCTTTCCCTACTTTTGCTTCATCAATTGCATTTTTAACCTCAATCAGAGTGATGCCACTGTTGAACATTGGTTCCGTACTGTTTTCATCACAGCTCCTTGAGGCCAAATTATCTTGGTTCTCATTGTCTCCCAGATTTTTATTGTATAGTTTACTAAACTCAGTTTTCCATTTATTCATAACAACATCAAAGTCGTTAGAAATATTACCATTTTCTAATACAACCTCCATAGGAATACAACTTGAAACATTTTGTTTAATCCCAACTTTACCAATAGATTTCCAAAAATTTGTATGATCATTTTCACACTCACTACGAAGTTCACTTTGTTGCGAGTACCAATACCGACGCTTACATCTTTGAACTTCCCTGTCAAACATTTTGCGGCTTTCAACATACAGAGATTTCAATTGTTTTACATTATTACAATGTTTACCTTTTAGCCATTTCCTCTCATTAAAACAGACTGTTTGCCATAACTCTGTCAAAGTTTCATTCCACCAAGGCTTGCCTCGGCGAAATTTTCTCTTTGTTCTATCTGAACTATACACAATTCTTTTAAAAGGAATATCATTATACATATTCTGTTTTAAAACAGTACACCACTTATCATATATTCAATCAATATTACTTTGATCTTGGATATTTTGTTCTAATGAGTCAATAGTGAAATTCACCTCTCTCACAGTCAAGGGATCTGTCATGAAATTAGCTGGAATATTATGTAGATCAAACCTATCATGTGTTTTTTGCAAATTGCACCTGCTCATATGTACTGACTTAGTCCTACCCATTTCGTTCACATTAGGATGAAAAGATCAATTTGGCAGAAAAGATCTTGTGGCAATCTGTTAAATAACTTGAATGAATATAGGACAACACCCCCCTGGTTCATTCATGCGTATAGACAGACATGAACCCCTCAGAATTTCTAGGGCAGGCATAATCCCCTTGGTAGTTGGAATCTCTTCTGTGTTCATTAAACTTCAAATTGACATTATTGTAAATCAATCACTTATGTATTAGTTCATTACACTAAAATATTTCGCATTCATTAAAATGCAATGAGTAATCATAGTTATGGACATCTTTTTGTGCTCTCTGTAAGAATTTCAGGCGAGCATATAGTCGCCACTCTGTTCTCTGTCCTTCTGTTCATCCTTCTGCCTGTCCACAGCCATATCTCAGCAACCTTTGGACCAAATTCAATGAAACTTCACATGTAAACTGTCTTTTATATTGCCTAGAGAATTTATTCTCTGTTTCTCAATTTGAGGTTACGTCACAGAAAAGAGAGCCCTTACATAGAAAGTAGTGACAAACACTTTTTTGGGGAGAATAACCTGTCTATGACGTCTCTTGTCTTCTCTTTCTTTCAATGTTTTTTAAGATTACTGTATTCTGTTTTTATGTTCTCGTTTCGAAAGATCAGAGGCATATTGTTTCACCCGTGTCTGTCTGTTCATCAGTCTGTCCATCTGTCTGTCCGTAAAATTAACATTTGCCTTTTCTCAAAAAGTATTTGACATACAAAGCTCAAATTTTGTAATCTTCTTTCAATGAAACCTATCTGTTCCATGCAATATGACCTTCCTCAAGGTCATTCATTGACCCTTATCAACCCTTAACATGGAAAGTTAAACATGAAAACTTAACATTGCCATTTCGGGGACATTCTTGTTTCACAAACACATGTTATTGTTGTAACATTTTTGTTCTGTTTGTCTTCCAGGTGAATCGGGAGGCCCCGGTACTGTATACATACAAACACAGAGTTCCTCGTCCCTAGTGATTGATAACTACGAGAAAATAGCCAAGGTTGTCAGGGATCCTTCATGTACTTATAATGATATACTCACTCAAGGTATGTATAGTTAACACATAAACCATGCTGAGCATGCTCTAGCATGGTTTATTGGCTTTGAAACCACTATCCTGATTAGGGAAAAAAATTATCTAGCTAATTGTGACACAATTTCTGACAAACAATAGTATTTCGTAGGTGATGTTATAAGATCTTGTAACTACAGCTTTATTCAAGCCATAGTTACAAAATTTTTTAACAACACAAACGGTTTATCAATACATAAAGGTAAACACCAGTCTATTTTTAGCACAAAATTCACTGCTATTAGAGGTCACAATAAACAATCCACAAGGGCAGACACCAAGCTCATCATAACTTGTGATTGACAAGTATGGTAAAATAGCCCAGGTTTCTGTAGATGCTTCTTCTGTCCTCAATCACATACTTGCACAATTTATGAAGAGATAATCCAACCATAGTTTATCATTCATTCTACCATAGTAAGTGGCACAATAAATAATCCACAAAGGCCTTTTTAACTCAGAACTGAGGTTAAATTTACATTCATCTCGGAGACAGATCCAGGATTATTTCTAAGGGCATTCAACTGTCTTGGTGGTGGGTTTCACCTAGGGTAATTTTGACAAATGCATAAAAAAGGATCCAAGTTAAAAATGCTCTGCTTTCTCCTATTGTCGCTTCTCAACAAAAACCTCGTAGTTGCAGCTTAAAAAAGGCTGCAGTTACGAGGTTTTAGTTGAAAAGCAGCAATATAAACATGTAAGCTGCTGATCAAAATCTATCAACATCTAGTTTTCACAATAATTTTTCATAAAAAAACGCTTCTTTACCAACGTTAATTTTGTCGTCTGCAGTATCTTCCAAATTGAACCAATATAGAATTTTATGGTTTGGAAAAAAGCCTACAATTTTGCTTATAAACATTAAGCATCTGAAACTTATTCGATTCAGGAGCTGCTGCCTACATTGTGTTCCCAACTGATAACCTGGACAGTATTACAGTAAAGGACCAATCACATCTAGTTCTGTACAGTGATACAAATGTGACAGAAATCATCGGGGAAGATGAGAACGCGATGTTGTACGTACTAGACGGCACGACCGTCACCGTCAATGAGGAGTTCACTATCAACTCGTACATCGGGCATGATGGGACGCTGAAACTGGAGGAAGAGACTGTAACGTTATCACGGTACATGTACGTCCATGGTCTCCTGCTGACGACTGACACAGGTAACCAGACCTTCCTCCTGAACCAACCAGCGGATGTCATCATTAACTCTACAGAAACCATCGAGATCAAGATGTTAGATTTACAGGTTAATTATGCAGCCTTTCTGAACATTCTTGAACCTTTATATCTCAGAACTGAGGCATTGTCAGTAAATGGTAGACTTACATCAGAAAATAACACCAATATTCAAGGTCTAGATACATTCTATGTTGGTTCTAGTGGTAGGGTGGAGATAGCACCTATAGATGGTATGTATCTAGGGAACACTGTTGACATACATGGTTCTGTTGTCTTCAGTACACCCATCAACTTTGTGTCACCATGTACCAAGTTTCTGTTAGAGTCTACAGGTACAGTGGTATTCCTCGCGGGGACTGACAAATTAACGCTGGAGTGTGACACTGTGGAACTCAATGCTCATTTTGTGACAGACAGGATATCGTTCGGTTCTGGGATAGACTCACTGGTTATTGGACCAGACGGAGATGTGGCGTTCATGGTGGACGGGTTGATCAGTGCCAACACTGTGTCTGTATCCGGGTGTCTGGTCATCAACAACCTGGTGGAGTTCCACGATACTGCTGCTACTGATGACAGAATGGATCAGTTTGTTATACACACAGGCGGCTCCGTGATCCTGAATCATCATGGAACACCACAGCTAGTGAACGATGTACCAACCACCGCTACATGCTCTGTACTGAAGGCAGAAAATGTCACCATTAACGGCTTGTTTGATTCTGGATGGTTAGATATAGATACTGGATTTGATGAGCTCTATATAAGTGATAATGGTAACTGGACATTCACTCCATGTGGGACATATCATATCTACGAGATTTGCACTAATGGCACATTCACATCAACAACACCACTACGTCTGGAGGGTAAGGGGAAGGACAAGGTACACAACCTTACTGTAGATATTGCTGGCGTCATGACTCTAGACTCGCTGGTACAGAGCGATAAAAACTGGACCGGATACTCGGAGGTGGGCGTACATGTGATGGAGCTTCAGGGCAAGTTGTACGCTGGTCTGCTGAAACCTCGCGTTGTTACGGACGGCTCCTGGGACTCACTCTATATATACCAACATGGCGGGTTGTATCTTGAACCGTATGAACATTTCTATGTTGACAATGTCTATGTTGATGGAAGGTTTGAATCATACACACCTATAGATATCTCATCATTTGGTACAGCTCTACACTTCCATATTGACACACATGGCAAGGTTTATTTTGATTCTCTGGTAAGTTCTGACTGGTCAATCCCGTCCACCATGACAGCGTATCTACTACAGATGGATTCTGGTTCATATTTCCAGTCTGGAGATACAATCTGGGACGTGAGAACAGCTACAGTAGATGGGGCGCTGTATTCCTACCCCTCTAGTGATGTACTGATGGTGTACTTCACCATTGGTGGTACTGGACATGTCGACTTCTCTAGAACAGTCATCGTTAAAGGTGTGAATCTCACCAATAGTGGTGTGATGGACCTTGCGTATAAACACACACCAGTGGTGAGCAGCAACGGGTCAGAATTATCTACCCTGTTTTACCAGAATGTGAAGATCTATGGTACCCTGCAGGCTGGTTCTGTCTACATGGGTCCAATGCTGGATGGTTCCCAGGAGCTGAAGTCAGTCATCATTACTGGTACCCTGGATGTATCAGAAGGCGGGTACCAGGCTGATCATGGACCAGGTAAAATATCAATATCATGGACATATTGTTATTAAAAACTCTTTCTTTCAATTATCAAACAACTGTAGGAACATGTCTTAATTTAATCCTTGTCATGTTTGATTAAAACTACAGTTTGCAGTGTAGAATTAGGTAAGAATGCACAAAATTTTAATGTGACTTCTGGTCTTGTTCTTATATGTCAGCCAAAGTGCTACTAATAAATATGAATCAGGATAACAAGGCAGAGGGTTGAATCAATTATAAGACCCCAAGATTGCAAAATATGCATCATTAGATTGGATGTTTGTTTTTTTAAAAAAAACATAAATAGACATCTTTTTATACATTTTTTGTCAAGATTTTTTCTGCAAGTCATTCACTATTGGAATTATGTATTCTATATTCCTAAGTAAAGCAATAGAATTTCTTGTACAAAATGGCATAACTTATCTCAGCATAATCAGAAATCAAATCATTTAGTTGTCTATAGATATCTGTTATCCCTCCTACAATTTAAGTTTCATTTCTAACTACATGTATGCTGAATACCTTTTTGTTGGTTTGCACTGAACAATGAGTTGTATGGTTATATTTGGACAGGTAAAGGTTTGATATCCGGTAATGGAGGTAGTGGTGCGAGTCACGGAAGTCGAGGTGGTATCGGGGCTAGTTATACACAGGCTGGGTACCCGTACGGTACAATATACACGGAGAGTAGCTGGGGTTCTGGAGGGGGCAGCCAGCTCAGTCAGACAGGGGGCCGGGGAGGGGGCTGGATCTCGATACATGTTAAAGATTCTATATTCATCAGTGGTACAGTCAGAGCTAATGCACAGAATGCACAGGTGAGATTTTGTGTCATAGTTATGACCTTGTGTTGATACATCAGAAGTTTAGTTGTGAAGTGTCCAATGTAGAAAAGCATTATTTATAGCCATTTTGGTAAAAAACCTGTTCCCATAGGACATTGTATTAGATGGTAGATACCTAATTTTTGTCATGCAAGTAATATTTTTTCACCTTTTCAGGATGGCATACAAAGAATACTAAGATATACATAAATGATATTTTGGCTTTACATACATTTAACCCATTACCACACAGTGACTCTTTTTGACTCCCAACAAGATAATGGCTTGGGAAAACATTGTGGAAAATGAAGAAATTGCTTGTGACAAGCAATTTCTTCATTTCCCACAATGTTTTATATCCCAAAAGACCAAAAAATTTCAATTTCGTTCACTTTAAATTGTCGTCTGCAGGATCTTTAAATTTAGAACACCCTAAAATTTTGTCGTTTGGGAATGGGTTAAAATAAGATTTTTTCTTTTCTTGATAAAACAAACATTTCTTTAATACATAATTATCATAGATTTGATTGTTGTTTTCTACAGAACCAGTACAGTGGTGGTGGTAGTGGTGGTGAGATATTCCTGGAGAGTCAGGGCAGTGTTACACTGACAGGTCGGATATATTGTAATGGTGGGAGTGCCACATATGGAGGGGGCGGGTCTGGTGGGCGTGTCCATGTGTTTACACATGTAGCAGACTTTCATTCTGGATTGGTACAATCTATAGGTAAGTTATATATTGTAATGGTGGGAGTGCCACATATGGTGGGGGCGGGTCTGGTGGGCGTGTCCATATGTTTACACATGTAGCAGACTTTCATTCTGGATTGGTACAATCTATAGGTAAGTTATATATTGTAATGGTGGGAGTGCCACATATGGAGGGGGCGGGTCTGGTGGGCGTGTCCATATGTTTACACATGTAGCAGACTTTCATTCTGGATTGGTACAATCTATAGGTAAGTTATATATTGTAATGGTGGGAGTGCCACATATGGAGGGGGCGGGTCTGGTGGGCGTGTCCATATGTTTACACATGTAGCAGACTTTCATTCTGGATAGGTACAATCTATAGGTAAGTTATATATTGTAATGGTGGGAGTGCCACATATGGAGGGGGCGGGTCTGGTGGGCGTGTCCATATGTTTACACATGTAGCAGACTTTCATTCTGGATTGGTACAGTCTATAGGTAAGTTATATATTGTAATGGTGGGAGTGCCACATATGGAGGGGGCGGGTCTGGTGGGCGTGTCCATATGTTTACAAATGTAGCAGACTTTCATTCTGGATTGGTACAGTCTATAGGTAACTATAGGCCATTATCACACAGTGACACCTATAGGCACCCATTCATTTGATCATGAATACCTTTTGACAAAAAAGAAAATTTCCATATGGACACTTGTAGACACATCTATTTCTAATTCTAAAAACAAGTGACAAAAATAATACATTTTACCCTTTTCTGCTCATTTGATTTAAAATAAAGGGAAAAAATACACTTTTTTTCAAGCAAATGATATAACTGAGGATAGAACTTCGCTGAGTATGTACAGCAAATCTTTTTAGAATAGAAAAATACACACACAAACCTAAAGCAGGGCTAATTTTGCTGTATGTTACACAGAGGATATGATTCTTTGTATTTCAATGGCTTTCAATTGTGGACAAGTTGAACATTTTTCTGACTGGGAAGGACTTATAAATGTTTATTGTAAAACATTACAGGTGGTTCCTCACTATATGGAGAAGATGGTGGACCTGGTATATCATACTTCCAGACATCAGTCATCACTAACTTGAGGATTGATAATGGATGTCAGACACCAAATGTAAGATCATATTTTGCTCAGGTTTACTTTATAACCAGTGATGTGAGTGAGATTCCAACCAATGACTTAAAGACTTCTTTTCAAGTCTGGATTTTATGTATAACACTATAACCAACTAGCTCCACAGGGTCATTCCAAATGATTGATCTGATACATTCTATCTGGTCACAGCAAAACTGAAGTAAAGAATCAAGAATTCATTTGGAGCAAAAGATGTGCAATTTCTCCTTTCCCCTCGATATTTTCTATGCTTAAACATACATATTTCCTACCTTTGATATCGGTGTTTTGTCATCTGCAATTACTTTAAAATTGGAACAGTCAAAATTTTTTGGCAACCATCGGCAAGCCACCCGACCAAGACATTTTCGCTTCAATTGAAACTTTTATATACAAGGTGTCATAATCTTTCGGACATACTGCTATCTCGGTATCTCGAATAATTGGTTACCGATTATCAATTTTTGTCCATCAATTATTGACCAGCATCAATACACGCCCATAATCTTAACTTTTTAGCCTTTATGTGAAATCTTATGTACAGAATACACATTCAAATTACTTGTCGCAAATAAAATCGCCAACAGGCGAATTTTGTTGCCAGATTTTTTATTTTGTTGCAATTTGCCCCATTGGTGATCGACAGCGGGAGCCCTGCAAGCTTGTTCTTGGTATTTTCCCACCTTCTCCGTTTCAAATCGAATTCAAATTGGTCAAGTAATAACAAAAATATTGGTGATTTTCTGAAATTCTTAAATACATGATTAACCACCGTGTTCTAGATTTTGATGTGATTTGGATGTTGTCCCCACATTTTGCACTATTTTGCAGGTGACAGAACCTCAAGGGTCTATAGCTGGTGTTGCAGAATATGCCATGTATACAAGGACAGGTAGGATTATATATTATGATTTTCATTTGTCCCCATCAGACTCTGCATATGCAGTCTGATCAAGATCAATGTTGTTCTCTAATATCTTTTTTATTACTTTGACTGTAAGTTAGCCGTATGGCTCCCCTTTGACCCAAGTAAAGCAGGTGGGGTGGAACAAGATCAGACTGCATCTATGTGCAGGCTTATTATTCTCTTTGCCGTCTGCCAAAGAAAATATAAATATTCGTGACAACTGGTTTTCAGATTTCAGAAAATATGGAAACATTGTTTCATTATGTTGCATTTTAGTTAAATAGCCATTTTGGGGGCATTCGTGTTTCACAAACACATCTTTTTTCAATTAAGCTGTTAAAGGATTGATATCTCTTAACTGTATCAAAAACTTGAATTTTATAATACAATTGTTAAATTTTTCAGGTGCGATTGCCTACCTGTTACCTGACTCTGACAACTACACCTTTAGCTTCACGTATGTAGAGCTGTACGGGGGTGCTCACCTAGCACTAGCTGGCGAGGGCACAGGACTTGTGACACGCAGAATGTACGGGGATGAGACAGGTCATCTACATATAGGACCCGGACAGTTCTTTGAACTTACTGAGGTATGATGTTCATCGGTTATATGCTTATTGGCATATTCAAATTACACCAACTGAATAAGTTATAGCTCATAAAATCATAGATCAACATTCAATAGAAAGTATTAGATGACAAAACATGTCCAAGTAAATGCAGTATCTGGGGCTGTATGTTTGGAAATTCGTTGTTGACTCTACAAAAATAATACAGAAATAATACAGAATCATCTGTGAAGGATGAATATTAGGGGTGTAACGATGGATCGATATATCGATGCATCGCGATAGAGACTGCTCCGATGTTGATGTATCGATTGTGAAATGAACTATCGATAACTATCGCCGATAGTTTGTCCAACTATCGATACTTTCGATAGTTTACTTTCATATTGACAGTTGAACCTTTCTCTCATTGTTTCCTATTCCTATTTATCAGCCCTGACATATTTTATTCCTCGTCGTAAAGTCGTAATTGTTTCCGAGCCTGTGTAACCGAGTTCGATAGTTTTGGCTTTCAGAGAATGAAAGTCGTCTGCTCAACGAAATCTTACGTTTACAAACACCAAACCGCTCCTGTCCATTTGCACATGGTTTTGCCGTGTGGACGGAATATTTGTTTGTCAAACAGGTTGAAAACATCTAGGTCTAGCTGCGATATCGTATAAATAGCCAAATAGCCATGCAAACGGCATATTATTCGGTCTAAGTGTGCTTAGAACTTTGTAGCAAAACAAAGAAGATGCATTTCCTTGTTTAAAATTGTTAACACCAACATACCTTAAAAAAAAGTAAATCCCATTTTAAAAGACTTAGTCCGTGTCATGAAATCGGTAAAACAGTTTTTAAAATGCATTGAAAAAGGTGTTTGGTTCTTATACTCCATGGGGGGATGATCTAATTATCATTTGTTTACAAAAAAGCCCGCGTGCCGACAAGTGCGTCATAAAGCATTTCCACTTTGATTGGTTGAAAACCAGACATAGTTTTTCTATTCTCCCAAAGGCGCGTGCGAAAACCAGACAGTGATTTTCTATTCTCCCAAAGGCGCGTGCAAAGGCGTGTCCCTTCTAACGATAGCGTCGGCCACACTCAAAAATGTGAAAACTCCAGCTCATGTAAGCTACACTTACGACATTAATCATGCACGCGGGAGAGCAGATCAATGGAAAAAAAATCATAGACATGACGATGTTATATTCAAAAATCGTTTACACATATTCCCTTGTAAAGTAAAACACCGCATTTTTGTAGTCGGCGGCATTTATTTGATCTCGGAGAAGTGACGTCATATAAACAGTGAGTGACTAAAACACCGTTTCGGTGGTATCCAATTACGATGTTCTTAACCCCAAATCAATGTGTCTTTCGTGTTGACTCACTTTGAGTGGAATTTGCTTTCTGTACGTTGCATTTGAAAAGATTTTCTTTTAAATCGTATGATGGATATAAAACACAAGGTAGGCCTAAATATAAAACATGAGGTAAAACTTATCTCAGAATCCGCATTGGACTACGAGTCTGAAGACCTTATTGTAGCCCAAAATATTTTGTGAAAAGAGAAAAGATTCACTTTCATTTCTTCTTTTCACTTGAAACTTTCGAGTCAGATTTCTTAAACGGAACTAATCTGTAGATCTAGTATGTTATTAAATTTAGCCTGTGAGTGGGTGAATTCATCGTTTTCTGTAATGGGTTCCGAAGTTTTAAGAATTATCATGCATTTCCATCGTATTTTCAGTTCCATACGTTTTTATGGGCTAGGCATGCTAAAAAATGGCGATTAAGATACTTGACCAGTTGAAAGCAAATCCGTCTTTTTTTCTTTAGCAAAGAACAAGTGACGAATTATTATCTAGACATACGAGTATTTTATTTGTCATATGCTTTATGATGAAATTACGTAGATGATTGCTGTTGTTTGTTTTTGTGTTCATAAGTTGATTAAATGACTTGATCGTCGTCCCGGTAATGAACAAATCTAACGCATCTTTCTACTTACACTTTACTGATCAAGCAGTGTTACACATTCTAGATTAATCCTCATAAAAAAGCCATTATTTTTAAGTAACTTACACACCTTTTACAGACCCTCTTGTGAAAAACGATTGTATCGTGATAGTATCGTGATAGTATGTCACGATAGTGATAGTATCGTGATAGTGATTGCTCCGATAGCGATACTATCGCGATAGTTAAAATTGGCATCGATAGTCAGCCCTAATGAATATGTAGAGGCTTAGTTTTTGTTTTGTGTTCATGATAGTCTGAAAATGTCAGGATCAGAAATAGGGAAGTTTTTGGAAATAGTTACATTTCTACATTGTTTTTCATTGTTTTATCCTTATCTTGTATATAGTAACAATAATCACCATCTGTATCCAGGTGAATGAGTACATGAAGACTAACATCACATATGAAGTGTTCCTGTACGAGGGAACATCCTGGATGTTACCACAGACTGCGGTAGAATTTTGATTATTCTATATTATGTTATGCTTACAATAATCACCATCTGTTTATAGGTAAATGAGTACATGAAGACTAACATCACATATGAAGTGTTTCTGTACGAGGGAGCATTATGGACATTACCACAGACAGCAGTAGAGTTCCGTGAACCACTAGATCAGCATGCTCTCGGCATGGCGTCCTCCGCAGACTTTGTATGTAATACTGGCTATCTACGATCTACTGTGGGTAGAATATGGGGAACATTAGATGCAACCAGGACTCATATCATCGTGGCAACAGGTATGTAGGCTTGGTTGAAATTTGTTAGTAATATTTCACATGCTCAATTGTTTCACAAGAAATGCCTGACTTTTGATGTACCTGATAAATGATTCTGTGGAAAGCTTTGAGAGAAAAAAAGACTCAGCTTTACCCTGCTGAATCAGATGTAATCCAAAACAAGGAAAAACAAAATTTAAGTCTCTCCCAAACGACAAAATTTTAGGATTGTCCAATAAGAAAGCTGCTGCTGTCGATGAAATAAATGAGCCAGGATCTGGAAAAACGTCCCTTATAGCATTTGTGAACAACATGGTTCCAGATCAGCCTGCGTATACACGGATGCTGGCTAGACTGCATCTAGGCACAGTCTGATCTTGAAACCTGGCTATCTCAAATGCTATAAGGGACGTTTTTCCAGATCCTGGCTCAAATGTTATTGAAGATAAGAATTGTGTAAAATTCAGCTCAGAAAATATGGTTATCAGCAGTTTCTTCTTTTGTCTCAATGTTTTCCCAAGTCTTTTCTGTTGAGGACGTCAAAACCAGGTCTTGTTTGGGAAAGGGTTAATCTGATCAAACTGTTTCATTAAACATTGCATAACTTATCATATTTACAGGTGCTACAATGGATCTAGGGCTGACAGGTTTCTACATGATATCATTTGCCAATCTGACTGTCAAACATCAGGGAGTGTTGAATCCAAACATCTTTAAACATTACATAATTTATCATATTTACAGGTGCTACAATGGATCTAGGGCTGACAGGTTCCTACATGATATCATTTGCCAATCTGACTGTCAAACATCAGGGAGTGTTGAATCCAAACATCTTTAAACATTACATAATTTATCATATTTACAGGTGCTACAATGGATCTAGGGCTGACAGGTTTCTACATGATATCATTTGCCAATTTGACTGTCAAACATCAGGGAGTGTTAAATCTACATAGTCCACAAGATACAGAGGAACCATGGCATCTTCAAGTAAGTCTGTAACCCTTTTTATACGCCGGAAGTGTCGTATTATGTTATGGCTCTGGTTGTCCGTCCGTCTGTCTGTCTGTCCGTCTGTCTGTCCGCCCGTCTGTCCATCCGTTAGCAACTTCTTGTGTGCGCAACTTCTCCTACAGTTTTGTTTGGAATTTGATCAAACTGGCCACAATGAATCTCCATGGTGTTTAGTTGTGCACACCGCTTACGGAATTCAGATAACTCTTTTCGTTCTTGAATTATCTGCCCTTGAATAAAAAAAATCCTCTTTTCTTGTGTGCGCAACTCCCTCTACAGTTTTGATCAGAATTTTATCAATGTTGCCACAATGAATTTCCTTGATGTCTAGTTGTGCTCACCGCTCACGGAATTTAGATAACTATTTTTGTTCTTGAATTATCTGCCCTTGAATTTAAGGAAAAATGCCCATTTTCTCAAAAATGCCCATTTTCTCCTGTGCGCTACTTCTACAGTTTCATCCAGAATTCTATGAAACAAGCCACAATTAATCTCTATGGTGTCTTGTTGTGCAAACAAAATTTTGATAACTTTTCTTGTTTGAATTATCTGCCCTTGAATTGAAAAAATGGCCAATTTTACTGACAAGCTCCTCTCGGGCGTATAAACGCCGCTCTGCGAAGCTCTTGTTCTGCTGAATTCATACAGGCTGGTAGAATAAAATAAAGTCAGTCTGCAGCATGACAAAGATTGATTCAATATTGTGCAAAACTTCAAATAAGTAAACATTTTGCTCTGCTGCATCATGTTGAGTTTGCATATCAATTAAGATATTGTCAGATACTTGATTCTGTTCAATGTTATTAGATCCTTGGTCTGGCGAATTTGGGTATCATTCAGTCCCATGTTATATGTGGTGTTATATCAAATTCACTATAATTTCTGTCAAAAACCAGTTAAACTTTCATTTCTAGAAGTCCAATTTGGTAACATGAAAAAGAGAATAACTTCAGACAAGTAGAAAATTGATTAGTTTTCTTGTTCATGGAAAATAAACAATTCAACAACACTGTTTAAAGTGACATTTCACGATTATTTTTACATAAATTTTACTTTTATTCTATCTGAAAGAGCATCTTTTCTTATGAAAATTCTGAAAATTTAAAGCCAAAATATTGAACCGTTTACGAGAAATATATATTTTGTACCAAAATTAAACAACTTGTTGTGGACAACAGTTCAGATTTATATAGAATTTGTCATTTCTGTCTCAACTTTAAAGGCGTATTTTTGGCTTATAAATAACAACTTCAAAAAACTGATAGCATTTCTACGCATTAGAATAATCAATCTTTGCATCAAGACATACTGGTTAAAAAATGAAATAAATGTGAAATGTCACTTTGATACATTTATATTTTAACAGATTCGATATGGATCCTACACTGGTCAAATCACAGTAGAATCTGGTGGTAAGATAGAAGGACGATACATGTTGCTAGACACTGACATACTCAAAGTGGATAAGGGAGGTGAAGTGACCGCTAGTGGCCTTGGCTGGACACAAGGTCAAGGTCACGGGGTCAACTATGCTGGAGGCAGCTATGGTGGGACAGGAGGAGCTAACCCAGCTGTCACAGGTACTATCTGCGTTTAGTGTTTTAAACCCATTCTGTATAATTATGCTTTTTGATGCTTTACAAAAAAGATGAAATAATTAAGGCATTTAAAGGCACCTTGGAAAACAAAGAAATTGCTTGTACATGACAACCGATGTCTTCATTTCTCACAGTGTTTTTCTACTCAGAGTGTAAAATTTCATTCGCTTGAAATGGGTTATCTGCAAAGTGTTTTAATTAGTCTGGTTTAGATTTTGCTGTTTGGTAATAGGTAAAGCTGTTCCTTTTACTTAGAATGAATCAAAGATTATCAAAAATATGCAAAATCAAAGCACTGAACATGATCATGGCTATCTTAACCTTTTGTCGAACAACAACATTTCAGAATAGTCAAAATTGGTTTGGTTTTGAATCCCAACCTAGCAAATACCCTTTCTGATTTTCTACAAAAGTTATTTGTCTGTCATCAGTTGGTGAATTGGTTATGAATTGTGTGTATGGAGTGACACACTCACTCACTATCCTGTTTTGATTATTCAGGCCGTTGATTAGTCCTCTGCAGATCTGAGTCTACCTCTGCAAATTTGTCGGTCGAAGGGGTTTACATCAGTCAATCCTACTGCCTCACGGTCTCTCTTCACCACCTCTTCCCATGTCAGTTTTGGTCTCCCGCGTCCTTTGTGTTCTTGTACTTGATTGGATTGAACTTTTGACACCCGTCCGTTACTTCTTTCCACATGGCCGAACCATCTCAATCTGTTTGCCCTGAGAATTCCTGACAGATCTCTGATATGAAGCCAGGAGATTAGGGTCTGGAGTGTCACTTTATCTTCTGGCTTGGTCCCACAGATCCACCTAATCATTGCCTTGTCATTGCGTATCAGCTTCTTTTGTGTGGTAGATGTCACTGCCCATGTCTCGGACCCGTAGAGCAGTACAGGCCGTATGTAACTGGAGTATAGTCTGCCTCTGGTGGCCATTGGAAGATTCCTGCTGGTCGAAATTGGTAGGAGCTCCCTGAACTTTTTCCAGGCAGACTTACATCTTGCTAGTTCACAGCCACCATCCGCTGAAAGCCTGTCGCCTAGATAACAGACATTTGGTAAGACTTCGAGTTTATCCTGTCCAATGGTTACTTCTGTTATGATACTGCTGGTGTTTTGAGTGATGGTTCCAAGGCATCGACTGCATTTGTAGTTCGGGTCTGGTTTAAGAGGTCCCTTTATCCCACTACACTTCTTATGGACCCAGAGGGAGCAGCTGTTACAGTAAATTGAGTTCTGACCTGTTCCACTTAGGCATATGGCACATGGTACCTTCCTGACTTCTTAACAGGTACTTGGCTTGACCTTCTGTGGTTTGTTGTGCAAGAGTTAGTTGCACCAGCAGCTGCAATTGGATTAACCTATTACCACACAGTGACATCTTTTCTCTCCCCATAAGATAGAGGCTTTGGAAATTGCATGTGACAACAGAAAGACCATTATAACTAAAATTTCAGTCACTTTATATTTCGTCTGCAACACCTTTGAATTCAAGCCAGTCTAAAATCTTGCTGTCTGCTAATTTTGTAAAAAGAAAATGTTGAGCATGGCATAAAGTTCATTTAGTAATGGTAATTAATTACAAATATTTTACATTTTTTTCTGCAGGGAGTGAGCCAGGCAGGCCATACGGTCTACATGTAGATGGGTCTATATTTTATGGTAGTGGTGGATATAGGGCCACAACATCTTATGGAACAGGTGATTATAGCCTAATGGCACAAAGATTTAAAATAATAAATGAAATAAGATATTTATAAAGAAGACTTTACTGGATAATAGAACACATTTGAACTAATCTAAACTTCTCTATGGGTCTCTACAAAAGTCATTTGGTGGCTGTATCAGCCATTTATCTATTTATATATAAACACAAAAAATACTAATATGAAAACGAATTCGAACATTTATTATACCCCCCACCTACGAAGTAGAGGGGGGTATATTGGTTTCACCATGTCTGTCTGTCTGTCCGTCCGTCCGTCCGTCCATCCGTCCGTCCGTCCGTCCGTAGACTTTTTCGTTTCCGTGCTCTAAGTCAAGAACCGGTTGACCTAGGATCATGAAACTTTACACAGTTGTTGCCCATGACCCAAGGAGTTGCCCTATTGTTTTTGGGTCACAAAGGTCAAAGGTCAAGGTCACAATCGGACTTTGTTTAAAATCCGTTTCCGTGCTCTAAGTCAAGAACCGGTTGACCTAGGATCATGAAACTTTACACAGTTGTTGCCCATGACCCAAGGAGGTGCCCTATCGTTTTTGGGTCATGAAGATCAAAGGTCAAGGTCACAATCAGACATTGTTTAAAATCCGTTTCCGTGCTCTAAGTCAAGAACCGTTTGACCTAGGATCATGAAACTTTACACAGTTGTTGCCCATGACCCAAGGAGGTGCCCTATTGTTTTTGGGTCACGAAGGTCAAAGGTCAAGGTCACAATCGGACTTTGTTTAAAATCCGTTTCCGTGCTCTAAGTCAAGAACCGTTTGACCTAGGATCATGAAACTTTACACAGTTGTTGCCCATGACCCAAGGAGGTGCCCTATTGTTTTTGGGTCACGAAGGTCAAAGGTCAAGGTCACAATCGGACTTTGTTTAAAATCCGTTTCCGAGCTCTAAGTCAAGAACCGGTTGACCTACAGCACTTTTTCAGTGACAGGGCGCTAGTGGGGGGGTATTTGTCCGCTCTGCGACAGTTCTAGTTGCAATTTGGCATAATTCCGTAGTTGATCTCAAATCAATTCTCACTCCAAATTTGTACATTTAAAATCTTTTCACAGGTGGAGGACGTATCACGATGGATATATCCAGGATATTAATGGTGGAGGGTCGTATACACGCGAATGGTAACAACGGTCAGACAGATATAGGTGGTGGTAGTGGTGGCGGTATGACAATCAGGACAAGCCAGCTCGCGGGTTCTGGTAGCATTGAGGTACAAGGAGGTTCTGGAGGCTCAGACACTGGTGCTGGAGGCGGCGGTCGTCTGTCTGTGTTTTATCACACTACACAGTATTGGTTTGGTACCCTGAACGCAAAAGGAGGAACCAGTGCTGTGAACATTGGTGGAGCTGGCATTATTTATCTGCAGGTATGTATTAATTAGACTGAGGAAAGAGAAGAAAATGCTCACACAACTCAGTACTGGTTTGGTAGCCCGAAACTGTAAAGAAGAACCAGCTATGTGGTTATTGTTTACACTGAGATTGATTATTTGCAGGAATTAATTGTATTGTATGTGATGAGATATCTCTATTTTGAGTGACCAAGGATACATAACCAAATGCTCAAAACATGACTATGATCATTGATAATTTTGGTCAGAGTCTCTCGGGGATGGAGATGCATCGATTAGTTACACCTCCCACAACGAAGTTATGGGAGGGTATACTGGAATCAGGTTGTCCGTCCATCCGTCCGTCCGTCTGTCCGTCCGTCCGTCCTTCCGTGGACATAATCTTGTGTCCTCTTCTCCTCCCACAGTTTTCGACCAATTTTTTTTAAATTTTATCAGGATGTTTCCTATCATATGAAGTTGTGCACCTGCAATTTTCATCTTGATCCAATCATTAGTTTCGGAGTTATGCCACTTTGAAGTTTTTAAGGGGGGGGGGGGGGGTGGTGGACATAATCTTGTGTCCTCTTCTCCTCCCACAGTTTTTGACCAATTTTGCTGAAATTTTATCAGGATGTTTCCTATCATATGGAGTTGTGCACCTGCCATTTTCATCTTGATCCAGTCATTAGTATTAGAGTTATGCCACTTTGAAGTTTTTAATGGGGGGGGGGGAGTAGTCAAAATTTACAATTTCGTTTCTGTGTTCTAACTCGAGAATCGCTTGACCTAGGATCATGAAACTTTACACAATTGTTGCCCATGACCCAAGGAGATGCCTTGTTGTTTTGGGGTCACCAAGGTCAAAGGTCAAGGTCACAGTTTGACTTTGTTTAAAATCCGTTTCCATGCTCTAAGTCAAGAACCTTTTGACCAATAGCACTTTTTCAGTGACAAGGCCCTAGTGGGGGGTATTCGTCCGCTTTGCGACAGTTCTAGTTTTGTCTGTACCATATGATATTAGATAAAATTGTTTAACCCATTACCAAACAGCAAATGTCTGACTGGTCCAATTTCAAAGATGTTGCAGGCTGTTATTTCAAGTGGATGGAATTTTACATTTTCCAGTCTTTGGGGATAGAAAATGTTGTGGGAAATGAAGAAATTGCTTGTCACAAGCAATTTCTTCATTTTCCACAATGTTTTCCAAAGCCATTATCTTGTGGGTAGTCCAAAGGAGTCATTGTGTGTGAATGGGTCAATTTTATTTTGTTTAAATGAATCTCTGTATGCTTGTTGTCCAGGATACAACACCAGATGCTCAAAATACAACTATAATCATCGACAACTTTGGTCAGAGCTTGACCGAGCTGGAGATAACTGACCATAGTTATGGTACCTACACCACAGAGGGGAGTCGAACATGGATTACAGAGTCTACACTAGCTCAAACTGACCATTTTAGGCTGATAGGAGATGCACATGTGGCTATCAGTCCTGATCTTACTTCGTAAGTTAACATTGTAATATGATGGCAAAAAAAAAAAGCCCAAGAAAAATCTCTGCTACCAGGGTTCTACCCCTGAACTACATAATAACAAGGCAAAAGCTCTTATTTTTCTTTTATGGATAACTCAACATCTAGGTTATGTTAGCCCATTCCCTCATTGTGACACTTTTTGATGCCTGTACAAGATAAAAGCTTTTGAAAACATTATGGAAAATGAAGAAATGGCTTGTAACAAGCAATGTTTTCATTTCCCACTGAAATGTAGGATATCATTCACTAAAAATTGTCGTCTGCAGCATCTTTGAATTTTGAGCAGTCTAAAATTTTGCCGTCTGATAATGGGTTAAGTATGGTATATTAAATTTTCATCTGCGATTTTCTACAGCTTACAATTCTATAACTTAAAAAGATTTATCATTTATCTTTTATTTGCAGCTATTTTCCATTTTCTATTTCCAGTGGTGTTTTCACATTGAGGAGTTTGCAGTTTGAGGGAGACAATACCGGAGTGTTGCACGTAGGTCCTGATCAGACTGCTGTGATAGAGCACCCGGATGATCTGGAGCTGCTAATAAACATATTTGTGTATGAGGGAGGCACACTGTTTCTTCCTACAGACTTTATCTGTCATAATGTTGACTTCTATATATGGTATGTTGTGGTATAATAAAGTTACATTCACACTTCACAAACATGCCCTGATTGTGATATCCCTTAAAGAAAATCCTTGTGAAAATATGGAGGCAAAAGAAGAAAATGCTGATCTTCAGCATTTTCTTCTTTTGTCTCAATATTTTCAGTGTTACATTGTACATAAATCCTATTTTATCAATATCCATTTTGCTGTCTACAGCAGCTTCCAATTTTGGATGGTCTAAATGATTGCTGTTCTTGAAAGGATTAAATTATAAAAACTGAAAACTGATGTCAACACAGTTGTACATTCTATTTCTAACTAGAGACTTCATTTGACATTGGGTTGACTTCAAAATCTGTTAAGTGGTTGTAAAGTAGACCTCATTTACAATACTGAGGTAATAAATGCATAATATGGTAATTTGCAGACAAAGCGCCACCTACCAATAACATACATCAGCTAATCAAAAAAACAAAATCATTCATTCTACTCTTTAATTATTATTTGTACTGTTACTTTCCATGTATTAGTTAAATTGATCATAAAAAGCAGCAAATGTTTCCACTTTTTTCTATCAGTATTTTTTAATGCAACTAATGACATAAAATTCTTATTTCTATAACAGGGGTACTATAGCTGTACATGATATGTCTGTCGGTCAAAACTGTACCTTATACCTGGGTAGTACAGGTACCACAACTAGAACTAACCTGACAGGCACGCCAGGGGTTTATGATTTCCGGTCATTGACAGTCACGGCGTTCGGTGAAGTTACATCAACATACGATCTTACAGGAGTGCAGGATGTCATCAATTTGAAGGTTGGTATTAATCCATTACCAACAACAAATTTTAGACTTGTTCAAATTCAAAGATATTGCAGAAAACAATTTTCAGTGAATGAAATTTCAACATTTTTGGTTTCGCTGCATAGAAAACAATTTGGCAAACATTTTGGCAAACATTTTGGCAAATGAGGAAATTGCTTGTCAAAATCTTCAATTTTCTTAATGTTTTCCAAAGAAATTATCTTGTGGTGTGTCAAAATACATCATTGTGTGGGAAAGGGTTAAATATGACTGTGAAGTCTGATTCTTGTATAAAGTCTGAAATAGTAAATATTTCTTAATCAGAAAGAAGGTGTAAGTGACAGTAAAGAGTGTACATAATTAGACAGATTTTACGTTTTGCTTAGGTGTGTGAAATCCTGTTCGTATTATGTATATATCAGAGCTCCAGGCCCCGGTTTCTCGAAAAAACTTAAGTATATTCTCATGAGAACATGCTCAACTTCAAAGGGATACTCTCCAACGTTGAAGGGTATTTGATTGAAGTTCACATGGATTTCATGCGATTTGAGCACGGTGCTCAGATTTGAGCATGAGAACGTACTTAAGTTTTTTCGAGAAACCGGGGCCAGGGCTTGCTTTCATTTTGAAAACTGTCCAAATATTCAGTCAATTGATGTTTATTGTTGATAAGGTAAAATTCTATATATGGAAAAGTAATATTGTTTCAAATTGATTATTGTCTATTTCTTATGAATGATTGCTACCAAGTTTATAACATGGTATTAAGTCTAAATGTTTTACTTAAATAGGCCACAACAATGAATGTACAAGGTGGAGGGTTGATCCATGCTACTCATGTAAACATAGAGGCGGATGACCTGACTGTGGATAGTCTGGGTAGAATAGTGGGTGATCTACATACTATACCATGTGATGCTGCATACGCCGGGACTTCAAACTATGGAGGCACAGGTACGGCTACTACAAGGACAGAGTCACATATCCAGGATTATAAATTATAGGGTACATTTACTTTGAAATGAGACATGCAGGTTACAGCTCATAGAAGTCAGATGTATAATGATTTATTCTTCTAAGGCCAACATGCTTAAGGTCAAATTACACGCTTATGTAGATTTTTTTTTAATTCTTTTATTTCTGCTACAGCCCCAGGAATATAGCAGAATTGGAATGACAATAATAAATTTAGGAAACATGTTTCGTTTGTTGTTTCATTTTCTGATATCATGGAAATATGTTTGATTTGGCATTTGAGAACAAGCTTGTAACAATGTGTTTCTATTATACATAGAAGTGTGTCTTATCATTTTTATTTTGATTGGATCATTTGCTCCTAAGTTTAACTGCCCTTGAACAAGTCCCACGTAGGCCTATATGTGCCCTTTTGTGAAACACTTGTTTGTTTATCCTGAAGGTGCTGGTCATGGTGGTCCAGGTGGTGCTAGTCGGAGCTGGGTGACCGGCGCGCCTTACGGACAAGTGTTCGCGCCCGTGGACCACGGTTGTGCAGGAGGTACATCAACCATCACGGGGTCAGGAGGTCGTGGGGGTGGAGTTATATACCTCGATATACACGGTACCCTGCAGAATGATGGAGAGATCAGCTGTAACGGGGAACCAGGGTCTGGAGCTTCCGGTGGTGGTAGTGGAGGGTCTATACTCATAGATGTGCACAATATTCAGGTAGATTTCACTAGCCTTTGTTTTATTCACAATTGTTATATAATCGATTAATGAAGTGGAATGAAAAGCATAATAACATATCTGACAACCAGTTTGGTTATCAAAAAAGTAAAAGTACTATTGATTGTATTTACATACTTCATTCAATAATTGCAAAAACAATAAGTTCTAATAAAAAACTCTACACTGTCTTCATAGATTGTAATTATTAATTCATATACTCTTGCAATTGTTACAGTCTTGTACAACATTCCTTATAAAGTAAGAATACAGAATGATTCTTTTTCTGATGATGAATTGATTTTATGATAAATTATAATATTTGATATGCTTACAAAAGCTGCAGTATTATTTGTGCGGCTTTCTACACATTACTCTAACTTGATTTTTGACTACCTCTGTAGAATTCTATAAGTGCTGAGAGCAAGGAAGAAAATACTGATTATGATTACCAGTATTTTCCTTCTTTTTTCAGTTTTTTCCTACTTTATAAATCATAACACACAAAGATTTTGTCTGTTTAGCAACTATTTTGTCATCTGTGCTATATTCCAATTCGGATTAGCTTATAATTTTGTCATGTGAGAAAGGATTAATGCATAATTTACACAGACTGTTGATATTTGTTATTTTGCTTTGTTGTATATACATGTACTGGTTTTGTAAATATTTGTAGAGGCCCACAGGGAAGACTGGGTTTATCCCAACTGTGCTGCCTCGTTAAATAAAGTCTTTATTATTATTATTATTATTATTATTGATATAGATTATGAAAAATGTTTCGACAAAATAAATCACCCTTTACTATGGCAAAAATTAATATGTCAAGGCATAAGCTCTAAATTAGTCAATGCTCTTAAAGCAATGTATGCATGCGTAAAGTGCGCTGTAAAACTCAATGATCAAATATCTTCTCCTATCGACTCATTTTGTGGGGTCAAACAGGGAGACTCGAACTCCAGCTTACTTTTCATCATGTTCGTAAATGACATAATACAAAACGTCAACGTAGATAATAACGTCGATGATATTTTCACCATTGGTCAGTTACAACTCTTCCTACTTTTATTCGCAGATGATCAGGCACTTTTTTCAACGTCGCCAATTAAACTTCAATCTTTGCTTAAAGACATTGAAACGTACTGTAATAAATGGCAATTGAAAATAAATACAGATAAAACAAAAATCATGATATTTGAAAAAAGTAGAATACCAACAACATACGATTTTTATGCCCCCTTTCGAAGAAAATAGGGGTATATTGTTTTGCAAGTGTCGGTCGGAAGGTCGGTCGGTCTGTCGGTCGGTCGGTTGGTCCGTATGTCGGTCGGTCTGTCCGTAGACCAAACCTTGTCCGGAGCATAACTCGAAAAGTATTAAAGGTAGAATCATGAAACTTCATAGGTGGATAGATCTCATTATGGAGAGGTGCAGTGCATAAGAACCGTAACTCTGCCGATCAAATTTTTTGAGTTATTGCCCTTTGTTGATTTTATAACTTGATTCTTGTCCGGAGCATAACTCAAAAAGTATGTAAGGTACAATCATGAAACTTTACAGGTGGATAGATCTCATTATGGAGAGGTGCAGTGCACAAGAACCGTAACTCTGCAGATCAAATTTCTTGAGTTATTGCCCTTTGTTGATTTTCAAACTTGATTCTTGTCCGGAGCATAACTAAAAAACTATGTTAGGTACAATCATGAAACTTTACAGGTGAATAGATCTCATTATGGAGAGGTGCAGTGCACAAGAACCGTAACTCTGCCGATCATATTTTTGGAGTTATTGCCCTTTGTTGATTTTCAAACTTGATTATTGTCCGGAGCATAACTCAAAAAGTATGTAAGGTAGAATCATGAAACTTTTTAGGTGGATAGATCTCATTTTGGAGAGGTGCAGTGCACAAGAACCGTAACTCTGCCGATCAAATTTTTTGAGTTATTGCCCTTTGTTGATTTTATAACTTGATTCTTGTCCGGAGCACAACTCAAAAAATATGTAAGGTAGAATCATGAAACTTTACAGGTGAATAGATCTCATTATGGAGAGGTGCAGTGCACAAGAACCGTAACTCTGCCAATCAAATTCTTGGAGTTATTGCCCTTTGTTGATTTTACACTTAATTCTTAATCTTACCTATATCTCATGTCCTTTTACACATACAGCCTTGATATCTCACACATAGATACCTCCTATCAACATAGTTCACATTTAACCATGACCTTGGACCTTGTGACCTTGACCTTGGAGTTTGACCTATTTAAAAAAAATTAAACCTGGCATATATCTCATGACCTTTTACAAATACAGCCTTGATATTTCACATATGGACACATCTTACCGAGACCTTTCACAATTGACCATGACCTTGGACTTTGTGACCTTGACCTTGGAGTTTGACCTACTTTTAAAAAACTTTAACCTGGCCGATATATCATGTCCTTTTACACATACAGCCTTGATATTTGACACATGGAAACCTCTGACCAAGACCTATCACATCCGACTATGACCTTGGACCATGTGGCCTTGACCTTGAAGTTTGACCTACTTTTAAAAAAATTAAAATGGGCCTATATCTCATGTGCTATTACACATACAGCCTTGATATTTCACACATGGACACATCCTACCAAGACCTTTCACATTTGATCATGACCTCGGACCTTGTGACCTTGACCTTGGACTTTGACCTACTTTAAAAAAAACACTTTAACCTAGCCGATATATCATGTCCTTTTACACATACAGCCTTGATATTTGACACATGGACACCTACAACCAAGACCTTTCACATTTGACCATGACCTTGGACCTTGTGACCTTGACCTTGGTGTTTGATATTTCATGTCATTTTACATATACAGCCTTGATATTTTTACACATGGTAACTTCCAACCAAGATATTTCACTTTTGACCATGACCTTGGACCTTGACCTTGGAGTTTGACCTACTTTTAAAAAACTTAAACTAGGCCTATATCTCATGTCCTGTTACCTATACAGTCTCAATATCTTACACATGGACACCTCCTACCAAGACCTTGCACATTTGACCATGACCTTGGCCTGTGTGACCTTGACTTTTGATTTTTACATAATTTTAGAAATCTTTAACCTAGCCTTTATCTTATGTCCTACAGCCTTGATATTTCACACATAGACACCTCCTACCAAGACCTTTCACATTTGACCATGACCTTGAATATTGCAACCTTGACCTTGGAGTTTGACCTACTTTTAAAGAGACTGAAACCAGGCATATATATCATGTCCTTATACACCTACAGCCTTGATATTTCACACATGGACACTTCCAACCAAGACCTTTCACATTTGACCATGACCTTAACCTTGGCATTTGGCCTACTTTTAAAAACTTTAACCTGGCCTATGTTTCATTTTACTTTTACATATACAGTTTTGATATTTTACACATAGACACCTCCTACCAAGACCTTTCATATTTGACCATGACCTTGGACCTTGTTAACTTGACCTTGGACTTTGACCTACATCAAATGTAGGCCCTTGAGGGGGCATATATGTTTTACAAACATCTCTTGTTATTTATATGATCGCAAACTTGAAATTGTCTCTAGTTTTAAATATCTAGGAGTTTATTTATTTAAGAATGGAAACTGGCTAAGATCACAACAAAAACTAGCTGAAAACGGAGCTAAATCTTTATACGGTCTTTTATCTACATTTAATACATTTGATTTTAGTGTAGAAAAGAAATGCGAATTGTTCGATTCCTTGGTTGTACCAGTAATGCACTATGCTTCAGAAATTTGGTCTTACAGCACAGGCACAGATGTTGAACAAGTTCAAACAAAGTTTCTTCGTAGTATTCTATCAGTGAAAAAGTCTACAAATTTATCTAGCATTTATGGAGAACTTGGTAGAGTACCACTTTTTATAATTCGTAAATGTAACATGATACGTTATTGGAAAAAAATCCTTAATTTACCAACAAATAGTTTAGTCAAACAGGTTTACTTGATGCAAAGAGATGATGCAAATAATGACCAAACCTACAATCAATTAAACTGGGCATATCATCTCAAACGACTTTTAGATTCACTTGGTCTTAACGACTTATGGATAAATCAAACACTTGAACTAATTAATTTTGAGATAATAAAACAACGCATATATGATCAATATTATCAATCATGGTACTCAGAAATAAACAACTCCTCACGATTAACCTATTACTGTATCTTTAAACATTCATTCAGACAAGAACCTTATCTTAATCTCATTTCAAATAAAAACTATAGATGCGCGCTTTCTCGTTTCAGAACTTCATCACATGATTTAGAAATAGAAAAGGGCAGACACAATAATATCCCACATTCAGAAAGGATTTGCAAGCTTTGTAATCAAAAAGCACCTGAAACAGATTTTCACTTTTTGCTTGTTTGCCCCTTCTACCGTGACATCCGTATCAGATATTTTAAACCTTATTTCTGTAGATGGCCTAATATCTTTAAATTTGAATGTTTGATGTCATCTGACAACCTGAAAATAATTTTTAATTTGGCAAAGTTTATTTACGAGGCAAATCAATCAGGGGAACAAGAACTTAGTAGAATTAATAACTAATATTCATACTTCTTCACTTTTCTTTCTCCTACATCATGTTGGCAAATGTTTTTCATGTTTTTGTTATTTTGCTATGTGTACAAATTGTATATTATATAGCAAATAAAATGTTTTGTATTGTATTGTATTGTATTGTTTTAATTTTAATGATGCATGGAGTGATGAAAAAAATGATATACAAATGGAAAATAATCAAAGATAAACGAAGACAATTGATAATTATGAACAATTTTTCTCTTTTTGTAGATCTATTTAATTAGATCTATATGTAATGAAAGTAAAGGTTTGCAATAAAAAGAGAGTGGGATTAGAAACTTCAATATACATGGTACCCTGCAGAGTGATGGAGAGTGGTCCATCAATCTGTATTTTGTCTTCACTAATCAGTCATAATATGGCCTTTAGCAACAATTTTAGTATCTCACTTCAATCAACTTTCAGGGTTATGGGAAGTTTCAAGTTGTGGGTGGTGACGGTACATATTACCCCTACTCCAGCACTGCGTATATTGGTGGTGGAGGGTCAGGAGGCAGGATAGCCATGTATTTTAACCTGAACAGAACGTACGCCGGATCCTGGGACGTGTACGGAGGGGATCAGTCTACAACAGACATGGGGGATGGCAGCTCAGGGACGGCTTTCTTCTATCATAATGGTAATTAGAATTAAACACTCCATTATAAGACAAACAAGGGAAACAAATATCATAATTTTTCCTATAATTGTATACCATTTGCATGTTTAACAAATAAAACTTGACTATTTCAACCCAGACAGAGGGACAGCGTTTTTACTATGTCTATCTGGAGGTCTTTTTTCTCAAATTTCCCCTGAAAGCAAGACATAGGTCATAACTTTTAAACCGTTAGTAGATCTTGTAGGGTTATTTTACTGTTCATTTGTATTCCTTGTAGCTAGACTTGTCATGGGGTATAAAGTCTTTTGCTGTCAAAGGGCATTGGCTTTTCATAAGCACACATTGTTTGTTTACAATGTTTCAGTGTATGACCATTCTACGCTACTCATCAACAATATTGGGCGAGGTGTGTCTGGTGAATATGGAGTTATTGATGACTATAACGATCTATCATTTGTTTACAATGTTTCAGTGTATGACCATTCTACCCTACTCATCAACAATATTGGGCGTGGTGTGTCTGGTGAATACGGAGTTATTGATGACTATGCTGATCTATCATTTGTTTACAATGTTTCAGTGTATGACCATTCTACGCTACTCATCAACAATATTGGGCGAGGCGTGTCTGGTGAATACGGAGTTATTGATGACTATAACGATCTATCATTTGTTTACAATGTTTCAGTGTATGACCATTCTACGCTACTCATCAACAATATTGGGTGAGGCGTGTCTGGTGAATACGGAGTTATTGATGACTATAACGATCTATCATTTGTTTACAATGTTTCAGTGTATGACCATTCTACCCTACTCATCAACAATATTGGGCGAGGCGTGTCTGGTGAATACGGAGTTATTGATGACTATAACGATCTATCATTTGTTTACAATGTTTCAGTGTATGACCATTCTACGCTACTCATCAACAATATTGGGCGAGGCGTGTCTGGTGAATACAGAGTTATTGATGACTATAACGATCTATCATTTGTTTACAATGTTTCAGTGTATGACCATTCTACCCTACTCATCAACAATATTGGGCGAGGCGTGTCTGGTGAATACGGAGTTATTGATGACTATGCTGATCTATCATTTGTTTACAATGTTTCAGTGTATGCAGGGCTTTTTCGCCTATTGCGTAGGGGCCGATATTCGGCCCCATTCCCAAACCAAAACGGCCCCAATTTTTTTCCCAATTCAGAAAAAAAATCCCAATCCAAAGTACTGGCATGAACAGTAATGAGTTTCACATCTGGACTGTATGCCGATTATTAGCTGAGAATCCAATATTTAATTGGCCACAGTCCTTTATTCTATCAATTGAAGTAGCCATATGTCATAAATTACATAATATGCGTGTGTAAAAATACCCAATTGTGTTATGCAGTCTTTCAGGTAAATCGCCGATCGTATCTTCCCAGCCGTAGATTGTAAATTAATTAGGGCTCTATATCAAAGAAATCCAAAAAGTTCTTCGGTAATTCAGTCAGATCTTGTTACCTATTTGATGTTTTATTGTTTAGACTGTTTGATGCTCTTGGGAAAAACAGATACAGTAATAAAAAACTTAATGTCATGGGTTTTCGCGATGTAAACAAAGTGTTAATCAAAGTTGATAGGAGGCAAATTAAAGCTGTGTACAATCAAAGATCCATATTTTTTCAGCTAAATATATTTGAAAACTGATTTTAAATTTAAAAAAAAATATTCTATAGTTTCTAACTAAGAGTTAGATGACAATTGGGGGGGGGGGGGTATTTCAGTTCTGTGGATCATTAGTACTTTCTGTTTCAGTAAATATTTAATCCTTTCCCTGACTACCAAATTTTTACAGTGAACTAATTCTTAAGCTGTTGCAAACAAAAGAATAAATGTAACTAAAAAATGTAAAGCTTGTGAATGATATAGCTCAAAACACAGAGGAGAAAATGCTTATCACTGACCAGCATTCTCTCTCCATGTTTTACCAAGCTTATGTAAACATGGATGTCAAAACCAAGTCTTGTTTGGGAAAGAATGAAGCAAAATAAAAAAAAAAGATGCAGGATTTCAATTTCCAACATGATTTTGTCTTAATGGTGAGAGTTGTGATTCTGGGATATGTTTTAGCTCAGTTGTTTAAAATAATAAAAGTCTTACTAGTTATATATATATACAAGTTCTAATTTTTCCCAAATTTGGCACTTTGTCGATAAAATTTTCCCAATTTAGAGCTAGGGGCCCTTTCCCAAAATGCCTGGAAAAAGCCCTGGTATGACCATTCTACCCTACTCATCAACAATATTGGGCGAGGCGTGTCTGGTGAATACGGAGTTATTGATGACTATGCTGATCTATCATTTGTTTACAATGTTTCAGTGTATGACCATTCTACGCTACTCATCAACAATATTGGGCGAGGCGTGTCTGGTGAATACGGAGTTATTGATGACTATAACGATCTATCATTTGTTTACAATGTTTCAGTGTATGACCATTCTACGCTACTCATCAACAATATTGGGCGAGGCGTGTCTGGTGAATACGGAGTTATTGATGACTATAACGATCTATCATTTGTTTACAATGTTTCAGTGTATGACCATTCTACGCTACTCATCAACAATATTGGGCGTGGTGTGTCTGGTGAATACGGAGTTATTGATGACTATGCTGATCTATCATTTGTTTACAATGTTTCAGTGTATGACCATTCTACGCTACTCATCAACAATATTGGGCGAGGCGTGTCTGGTGAATACGGAGTTATTGATGACTATAACGATCCATCATTTGTTTACAATGTTTCAGTGTATGACCATTCTACCCTACTCATCAACAATATTGGGCGAGGCGTGTCTGGTGAATACGGAGTTATTGATGACTATAACGATCTATCATTTGTTTACAATGTTTCAGTCTATGACCATTCTACGCTACTCATCAACAATATTGGGCGAGGCGTGTCTGGTGAATACGGAGTTATTGATGACTATAACGATCTATCATTTGTTTACAATGTTTCAGTGTATCACCATTCTACGCTACTCATCAACAATATTGGGCGAGGCGTGTCTGGTGAATACGGAGTTATTGATGACTATAACGATCTATCATTTGTTTACAATGTTTCAGTGTATGACCATTCTACGCTACTCATCAACAATATTGGGTGAGGCGTGTCTGGTGAATACGGAGTTATTGATGACTATAACGATCTATCATTTGTTTACAATGTTTCAGTGTATGACCATTCTACCCTACTCATCAACAATATTGGGCGAGGTGTGTCTGGTGAATATGGAGTTATTGATGACTATAACGATCTATCATTTGTTTACAATGTTTCAGTGTATGACCATTCTACGCTACTCATCAACAATATTGGGCGTGGTGTGTCTGGTGAATACGGAGTTATTGATGACTATTAAGATCTATCATTTGTTTACAATGTTTCAGTGTATGACCATTCTACGCTACTCATCAACAATATTGGGCGAGGCGTGTCTGGTGAATACGGAGTTATTGATGACTATAGCGATCTATCATTTGTTTATAATGTTTCAGTGTATGACCATTCTACGCTACTCATCAACAATATTGGGCGTGGTGTGTCTGGTGAATACGGAGTTATTGATGACTATAACGATCTATCATTTGTTTACAATGTTTCAGTGTATGACCATTCTACGCTACTCATCAACAATATTGGGCGAGGCGTGTCTGGTGAATACGGAGTTATTGATGACTTTAATGATCTATCATTTGTTTACAATGTTTCAGTGTATGACCATTCTACCCTACTCATCAACAATATTGGGCGTGGTGTGTCTGGTGAATACGGAGTTATTGATGACTATAACGATCTATCATTTGTTTACAATGTTTCAGTGTATGACCATTCTACCCTACTCATCAACAATATTGGGCGAGGCATGTCTGGTGAATACGGAGTTATTGATGACTATAACGATCTATCATTTGTTTACAATGTTTCAGTGTATGACCATTCTACCCTACTCATCAACAATATTGGGCGAGGCGTGTCTGGTGAATACGGAGTTATTGATGACTATAACGATCTATCATTTGTTTACAATGTTTCAGTGTATGACCATTCTACGCTACTCATCAACAATATTGGGCGAGGCGTGTCTGGTGAATACGGAGTTATTGATGACTATAACGATCTATCATTTGTTTACAATGTTTCAGTGTATGACCATTCTACCCTACTCATCAACAATATTGGGCGAATCGTGTCTGGTGAATACGGAGTTATTGATGACTATAACGATCTATCATTTGTTTACAATGTTTCAGTGTATGACCATTCTACGCTACTCATCAACAATATTGGGCGAGGCGTGTCTGGTGAATACGGAGTTATTGATGACTATGCTGATCTATCATTTGTTTACAATGTTTCAGTGTATGACCATTCTACGCTACTCATCAACAATATTGGGCGAGGCGTGTCTGGTGAATACGGAGTTATTGATGACTATAACGATCTATCATTTGTTTACAATGTTTCAGTGTATGACCATTCTACGCTACTCATCAACAATATTGGGCGAGGCGTGTCTGGTGAATACGGAGTTATTGATGACTATGCTGATCTATCATTTGTTTACAATGTTTCAGTGTATGACCATTCTACGCTACTCATCAACAATATTGGGCGTGGTGTGTCTGGTGAATACGGAGTTATTGATGACTATAACGATCTATCATTTGTTTACAATGTTTCAGTGTATGACCATTCTACGCTACTCATCAACAATATTGGGCGAGGCGTGTCTGGTGAATACGGAGTTATTGATGACTATAACGATCTATCATTTGTTTACAATGTTTCAGTGTATGACCATTCTACGCTACTCATCAACAATATTGGGCGAGGCGTGTCTGGTGAATACGGAGTTATTGATGACTATAACGATCTATCATTTGTTTACAATGTTTCAGTGTATGACCATTCTACGCTACTCATCAACAATATTGGGCGAGGCGTGTCTGGTGAATACAGAGTTATTGATGACTATGCTGATCTATCATTTGTTTACAATGTTTCAGTGTATGACCATTCTACCCTACTCATCAACAATATTGGGCGAGGCGTGTCTGGTGAATACGGAGTTATTGATGACTATGCTGATCTATCATTGGATTACACACACACATGGTTCCTGCCCCATCATGGAAACAATGATCGCTTCCCTACAGGTATGAGGTTTTATGAACTTTTACCATTCATTAATCCTTTCCCAAACAAGACTGGTATTGACGTCCCTTATAGAAAATACTTGGGAAAACACTGAAGCATACTTGGGAAAACACTGAAGCAAAAGAAGAAAGTGCTGATAATCAGCACTTTCTCCTTTTGTCTCAATATTTTCTATGCTATATCATGCACAATTTCTATTTTCATCAATTTCTAATTTGTCATTAACAGCATCTTTTGAAATGAACCACCCTAATTTTTTTTCATTTGGGAAAGGGCTAAAGTCCATTCGGATTTTCATAGTTGCTTCTTACTTATCATCACTAAGAAAAAAAATGCTCCTGTATCCTGTAGGTTTTGTCCTATATGTCTAACTATCTATTCCCAATTTGTTTCTGGGAAAGTATTAAGGCATGTACATGTATTTTAACAGGTGGAGAATATACTTGTCAAATGAATTGATTTAGACAACACTTTTTCTTTAAGTTATAAAAATGTTAATTCTTGCAATGTTAGATAACTTTGTTGTTTTTTCTATCGCTACAGCTACCAATGATTATCGGTTTGATGAGCTGCAGATTTATGGTAACGCCCACTTAGCTGTATTGACCAATCCTGTAGGATCTGCGGCCAACTTACACTTCAAAAACATGATTGGAGACCGGACAGGTGCTATACATGTGGGCCCAAACCAAGTGATGGATCTGAACAGAGACGAGATTGACCTGCCCTTCAACGTACATGTATACCCGACAGGATATCTAGGGCTCGCACCTGACACCTACATACACAACATTGATATCTTCCTGAATGGAACATTGGCTCACATTGATAACCTTGTTCTGCACCATGAAGGCAATCTGTGGCTGTACAAGGAAGGTCGTACGGAGAATCTTGAAGCAAGTCATTATGAGTTTAACTCTGTACATGTGAAGACTGGTGGATATCTTCACATGATTACAGATCCAGTAATGGAGGAAGGGATTCAGTTTACAACGGTCAAAACCCACATCGACGGAGGTGGCTTGGTGCGCGGGACACACATATACTTCATATCTACAAATCTGACTATAGACTCTGGAGGTCTGATGAGCGCTAACGAGCTCGGATATCGTGTGACGGATAATGATACAACAGTGATTGGTGTGTTTGGAGCGGTGAATCCTGGGAGAAAGGGTTTCGGGGCTGGAGCTGGACACGGAGGTAGCGGTGGACGACCTGAAGGTAGGTGCTTCAGTCCACATTCATCCTGTAAACTGAAAACTCAATAAAACCTTTCTCAGGTGCCCAAGCTTTCATTATAAGTCTGAAATACTGTTTGAAATGGTGTTCAATCCTACTGAATAATTCTTTGAAATTAACCTGGTCATTCAGACTATTGTATTTTGATGATACATTTGGCAATACCTAAGAGTGAACATCACCTTTTGTTTCTTGCCATGTATCAACAAGAAAATTAACATTTCTCTACACATCAGTATTTTCAATAGATTTTCTTATCATTTAGGCAATTTTTTCATTTCCCACAATGTTTTCTACCTACAATGACCAAAAACATTTAATTAGTATTCACTTGAAATTGTTGTCTGCAACATCTTTAAATTTGCACCAGTATAAAATTTTGCCGTCTGGTAATGGGTTTACACTGAGTATTGTTATCCTATATTCCAGCTGGTATTGGTAGTGGTAGAGCATACGGAGATCTGTATCAACCTAACATGTTTGGATCCGCTGGTGGTGGCGCGGGAGGTAGTCGTGGAGGCGGACGAATCTGGATGAACATTTCTAACACACTCGACATTAACGGTAACCTGACAGCCAACGCTGGTCACGCTTCGACAGTCAACACAGAACTCAGCGGTGGCGGTAGTGGTGGTAGTATCTGGATACACGCTGACAGAATAACGGGGTTTGGTTTGATACAGGCCGCGGGAGGGAACGGTTCCCTGCGGGAGGTGTTTGTGGAGGAGTTAGTCAGCGATGATGGATCGGAGACGTACACATGTTGGACGACCCCTGTCTGTGATTCATACGGTGTTTGTGTCAACACCACCTGGTGTCAGTATAAACATTGTGATAACGGAGCTTGTACTGAGACAGATCTAGATGATACTTTCTCCTTCGCTGCAAATTTCTCCTGCTCTGGCAATGTTTGTGATAGATACTGTAGCGTGAAGACAAGATGTGACTATTCTGGGCATTGTGAGCCGAGACATGTTTGTTACAACCCCAGTCTGACTGAATGGTGTTTCCAGTCTGTTACAGAATATTCTCTATACCAGGCCGGTAACATTGGTACACAGTATGTCTGCTGTCACACGGATAACTCTGTACCGTGGAATGAAGTCTGCTGTTATGATAATGCCATGATAAACAATGGTACATCCATGGTCTCTACCACAGCTTGTTGTCATCTGGCCAGCGAGGAGGACTATGACAGTACATCTAGCTACTTCTACCAGCAGACATGTTGTTATGACAGTATAGTGTGTGAAGACAGGGACTATGATCGTGTATATAACCTGGTGGCCCCTGTCGGTCCCCCCTCTATAGACAGGTTCACGTACAGCACATCCCTGGAGGAGCTGGGAGGTGGAGGAGGGGCTGGCGGTAGAATCAGTATCAACCTCGCTAGGAACGCTACATTTAGTGAGTTCCGGTACCTGGCTAACGGAGGATATCCTGGTCGTGATTGTGATGATTGTGAGGCTGGAGGGCCGGGTACTGTCTATATATACCATACTATAGAGGAGCACAGTACACTCATTATCGACAATGATGGGGCACCGTCACCGGTCACGCAGTACGTTAACTGGGATAACCTAGACGAGGACGGGGGTCGAGCCTGGATCATACCGATACCCGGGACACACAGTCATCTCACTGGTTATAACACCATGTACTCATACAAGTTTGATGAACTACAGATCTATGGTAACGGTGAAATCGCCTTCCAACCACCCACAGTGCTTAACACAGACACTGGTAACAGGATGGATATCAGCTTTGTGAGTAAATATGAAGATCTGAATGCCTACAACATCATGATATTCTTCAGGTACATGATCGGTGACCGGACTGGTACCGTACATATAGCAGGGAACCAGGCTCTAGATCTGAGCGTGTTTGGTGATATAGACCTGGTGAGAGAGGATATTGACCTGCCATTCAATGCGTACGCCTACGCTGACTCCCTGCTCGGTTTGGCTCCTGTCACATTTGTACATGATGTGGAGATACATGTTGAGGGTATACTGACTAATGTACGCAACATGACACTGAGGCATTATGGGTATTTGTGGTTGAAGAATCATGGACATACACTTGAGGAGGATGCCAATCATTACAAGTTTGACTTTGTACACATTCAGGATGATGCGACGCTGAACGCCACGACTGATCCAGTCTCAGAACAAGGTATCATGTTTACAATGAGAATGTTGACTATAGATGGAGGTGGGATCATGCACGGTACACACCTCACATTTAACATGGAGAACATTACAGTAGATGCTGGAGGACTGCTCAGCTCGCACGGGCTGGGTTACAGATCAGATCACACGGAGACTAGTCATGGCTCTACGTCTGTACACGGTACTGTAAACCCAGGTCGTGCGACCAGCACCGGGTGTGGCGGGGGACACGGAGGGAGTGGCGGGAAGGACACAACAACACGCAGGGCAGGGTTCGCTAACGGTAACATCTTCCAGCCAGTAAATATCGGCTCATCTGGTGGTGTGGGTCGATCTGGATCTAGCGGCGGTCGTGGCGGGGGACTCATGTGGTTCAACATTACAGATACTATATTTGTAGACGGAATCATCAGTGCGGATGGTGGAGATGGGACAAACTCAGGGTCTGGCGGGGGAGCCGGGGGCTCAATATGGATGCACTGTAACAAGATACAGGGTTATGGTCTGATCACATCTCACGGTGGATCGGGATCCAGCTACACATCAGATACAGGCAGTGGTGGAGCGGGAGGCAGGGTGGCTGTCTACTTCAGGAAGAACGAGACCATGTCAACATTCAGGGTACAGGCCTGGGGTGGTCAGGCTGGAGGCTCGAGCTCGGAACCAGGAGGTGCAGGGACGGTGTTTCTGTATCACATGGGGGAGGAACATCTCACTCTGGTACTGGATAATAACGGAAATATCTGCCGGGATCCATACAATATTATAGATGATTACAGTGATCTGGAGTATGATTCATGTCGTACATGGATACTACCTGAATCAGGGAGGAGTGAATTCACTGATGGTGCATTCAGGTACAACTTTAATGAAATACAGATTTATGGAAATGCCCACTTTGCTATTCTACCAGAACCATTCAATGCTCCTGTTGATCTATTCTTCCTGTACATGATTGGAGACAGAACGGGGACCGTCCATCTTGGTAATGAACAAGTCATGGATCTAGAGAGATATGAGATAGATCTGCCCTTCAATGTCCGTGCGTATGCTGGCTCGTACCTCGGTTTAGCTCCCTGGACCATCGTACACGGCGTGACAATCTGGCTACACGGAGAGATGGACCATATAGAGAACATCACACTACATCATGGTGGACATCTAGCCTTACATACCGGCGCTTACACATCACACAACGTCTCCGATCATTTCCACTTTCTGTGGGTCCGTATCCAGGACAACGCGACGATCAGTATTCTGACTGACCCTGTATCTGACCCAGAGACATATTTTGGAGTGACAAACACCCTGTATATAGAAGGTGGAGGTATGATGTGCGGCACCAACATGAATATACAGGTGGATAAGCTGGAGATAGATAACGGAGGAAGTCTGCACGCTGACAGTACAGGCTACCGACCAGACGATCCCAAAACCAACAACACAAACATTGGTCTGGGTACCTACAGCTACTACGGGTCGTCCGGCGGGGGTTATGGAGGTACCAGTGGTAAGGGAGCAGGGACATCCAGCACAGGACAACCGTACGGTCACTTGTTTGAGCCTGCAGATCTGGGTAGTGCTGGAGGAGGTTCTGGTCACGGAGGTCAGGGTGGAGGTCGTATATACATCATGGTGTATAACTCTACACAGATAGACGGAGAGATCCGCGCTGACGGTGGTGATGCCATCAGTAGTCGTGGTGGCGGAGGGTCGGGTGGAACCATCCTGATTGATACACACTTGTTTAGAGGGTTTGGTAATATAACCACTAATGGTGGCAGTCGCAGGTCAGGTGGTACAGGAGGGGGAGGAGCTGGTGGGCGTATTGCTGTATACTTCCGTGAGAACTCTACCTACTGGGGAGGGTATCAGAGTCATGGTGGATACTCGACGGGTAATGCAGAGTGTGGGGGACCGGGTATTGTGTTTCTGTATAATGTTGAGGAGAACCACAGTACACTGTACATCAACAACAACAACAACGAGATGCGTGATGACGTCAACCTGCTCTACGACTACACTGACATCACACAGGACAGGTTTAAAGGCTGGATATTACCATCGTCCTCCGATCACTGGCTGGCAGGTGGGTCAGGTGACTACAGCTTTGATGAACTTCAGATATACGGTAACGCACATCTAGCCTTGATGCCTGAAGACCATGCTGCAGGCTGTACTCTACACTTCCTACACATGATTGGTGACAGGACGGGGTATATACACATCGGACCTAACCAGGTGATGGATCTCTACAGAACATTCATTGATGTTCCCTTCAGTGCTTATGTTTATGATGGTGGATACCTGGGTCTCGCACCGGAAACCTTCATAGAGACAGTGTTTATCCATGTAGAAGGCACGGTGGATCATATCCATAATCTGACTCTCATACAGGGAGGGGGTATGAGGTTTTATAAAACTGGCTCCACAGATAGGCTGGCTCCACTGAATTATGTCATCCCGGGTAAAACTGTGATTAAGGCTGACTCCTATATCAACTGTTCAAACCCTAATGCTGATGATGACTCGTATATCCTGAACTTCGGCTGGGTGATTGTGGAAGGTGGTGGGCTGATCAAGGGAGGTAATCTGGACATTAAAGCGACAGACTTTACAATCGATGATGGAGGATTGGTGGACGTCAGTAATGGTGGACATTTACCACAACAAGGATCGGGTGAGTTTGACATACCGGTACTTATTGAAGAAATCATTTAACATTCTTATGATATTATGAGGTATACAAAAGTTTCATAAAGTAGAATCGAGTGTGACTAAGCTTTTTTATATAGACATCCATGAATCAAAGACAAATTTATCTCATTTCTGCAGATTTAATGTGAAATTTGTAAGGATAGAAATTGGCTGAATGGCTTAGGGCGTAGTTTAAATCAAATTCTTAAGCCAATCACTGATATGATTATCTGTACATGTATGAATATTTTTAAGTATCAAACAAAAAAATCAGACAGCTGAATTTCAAATAGTTTAAGGTAGCTGGATAAATTCCTTATGATGATGTGAGGATAAATGTGAACTTAGTATTAAGCAGTATTGAATAATATTTTGTGTTTGAAAATCTGCAGTTTTATCTGCAACTCGCAACTAACTATCAACAAGCTTAATGAAGTAAAACTGATGTAGTGTTTGTTTCATGCTGTCCAAGAGCAGAAAATTGTATTCCTCGATCAAGGAATTCATTCATTATCTGTTTTGTATACGACTGTAGGTGCTGGAGTATGGAGTATGCTCGGATCAAGTGGAGCATCTCACGGCGGTCTGGGTGGTCGTGGTGCGTGTGGCGGGCTGGTCACGTGTAAACTGTACAGAAACACGCCGTATGGAGACTTGTATAATCCACACCAACATGGTTCAGGAGGGGCCACTAGTTCCAGTGGAACAGGTTAGGAGTGGAATAACTGATAATCCATGTCCCAGACAAGGCCTGATTTTGCAGCCGTTTATTCAAACAACAAATGAGAACTTAATTATAAGCATCAGATTCATGTACATTTTATCAGAGAAAATATTGAGACTAAAGAAGAAAATGCTGTTGATCAACCAAGTAGTGCTACAGTCGAAACTCGTTGTGTCGACTTTTGTGGGCCGCTGAAAATACTTCGACTTATCAGAAGTTCGACACAAACACCAGCCATCAAAAACCTAAAGTTTTCCAGGAAGTCTTCGGCGGAAGTCGAGTTATGGCTCCTAAAACGACGATCTGAAATAACTCTTCGGGAAGGAGGGGTCATATTTACCTGTATACATGTAACAATTGTACGATGTACAAATATTTCAAGTAAAATGACAACGGAAACTTAAAATTATCCCTGTTGTTGACAAAGTTTGGGTAACAAGCGTCGTCTGTAAACAGCCTTTCTTTCGTGTGTATTTTTCACGTTTTGTGCAATCTCACGGTGAACTGACAGCAGAATGCGATCATTCCATATTTCACACCTTTCCATCAAGATTTTAATCCCTTTTGTTCGAAAAGGTGTGAATCGTCTCAATTTGTGGTTTGACAGCCTAGACAAAGTGACTTTGCTAATCAATTAACGAGCCGAATAGGTAATTTTAAGGTGAAATTTTCATACCGGTCGGCAAAAAAATCGACTCATCCGAAGTTGACGATTTTCCCAACTCGACATAAACGTCAAAATTTATATGAAACAAAGAAGGGACAAAGTTGGGACTTTGAAAACACTTCGACTTATCCGGAAAATCGACTCATCCGATGTCGACACAACGAGTTTCGACTGTATATTGATATCTGGATTAACAGCTTCAAAATATTATTCACACATTACCTTCAAATGCATTTTTCCTCATGATGTGTTACATTAAGGAAGCTTCCTATTTCATCGTCCATATGCTAAATATAAAGAAGAAAAACTTAAATTTTGCAAAAGCTTTGTGCTTGTACCTAGTAAGAGAAAGAAAAAAATAGAGATTTTGTCAATGAATGAAGCGAAAATATAACAGATTTTTCAGAATACAAAGAGCGTTTCATTGTAAAATCTATACACATGTACCAACTGCAAGTCGCTAAAAAATTGCCTTGAATGATTTAGTGCATGGGCATTTTGATCCAAAATAAAAACTATTCCAGGTGGTGGAGTGTTGAAGATGGTAGTTCACCACACTTTAGCTGTAGATGGTTATATAAAGGCCAACAGTGAAAACACAAGTTATGAAGCGGGTGGTGATAGTGGGGGAAGTGCTGGTAGTATATGGATAGAAACTCACAACTTTACTGGTAAATATGTATATTTGTTATTACCAAACGACAAAAATTTTAGACTTGCCTAAATTTAAAGATGATGCAGACGACAATTTCAAGTGAATATAATGTTATATTTTTTTCTCTTTTTAGGTAGAAAACCCCGTGGGAAATGAAGAAATTGCTTCTCACAAGCAATTTCTTCATTTTCCACAATGTTTTCCAAAGTTTTTATCTTTAATGGTGTCAAAAGGCGTCAATGTTTTGAAATGGATTAAAGAAATAAGGCACATATGTCAAATACAGTAACACAAATCAATACATATGTTTCATTCAAAATGTTCAAATGATAAAAAACAACAGATAATGTGTACAGGGAAGAAAGCTCTTGAATACATTTTCTGGCTCATCAAATAATACACATTATTACAAAATAATCAAATCCGTTGAAAAAGTTCGGATTAAAAACTAGACAAATGTAGCATACAATAAGATTTGTTTTCGTATGTGTCTAAATCATTTACCAAAGCATATTACATACATTACGGAGCAGTGCTCCAATGCTTTATCACAGAGCTAATTTGAAGCATAGAGATAGATAGATGTACCTGTATATGTAACAATGGTATCATACCCAGGTTGTCACACAGGCCATATCCAGGCTATAGGTGACCTTATGTATGGTGTATGGGGATAAGTAGATAGTGTAGCTCTGTATCACATGAGACATCACACAATCCCATTATATGGCAGATATTTTGACATGTATGTAACACTAATCTCTCCATTCCCAGGCAGCCACACGGGCCACATCCAGGCACTAGGTGGGTCAGGTGACCTTGTGTATGGTGGTGGGGGAGCCGGAGGTCGTATAGCCCTGTACCACGCCAGACATCACACCATCCCACCGTTCCGTGGATATTTTGATACATACGGAGGCAAGACCGGGACATACGGAGGAGAAGTAGGGGCCGCGGGGACAGTCTTTGTACAAGATGCCGAGAGAGACTATAGGTAATCTTATAAATATAACTTGTTCATGTCCTATTTTTATCTTGGGTAATTGCTAAATCTTAAAATTTTGCAAATGAAACCATGCTGAGAATATTTACAGCAAAAAATTTAATGCTTTCCAACACGACAAAATTTAGGGGTGGACAAATTTGAAAGATGTTACATCTGACAGAATCGATATCAGTTAAAAAAGAATTTTAGTACATTGTATATAGTATTACACAGAAAATATTTAGGCAAACTTTGCCCCAATGTTTTCCCAAATTTCTGTAAGAGTTGTTCAAATTATGTCTTGCTTGAAAAAAAGTTAAACCTAAATCGATCCAAGTAATAGGTCAGAGTATATTGACCATTCCCTATATTTCAGACTGTTACAAGTTGATAATGATGGCGAGTCCCAGATATCAGAAGAGACGGCCATATTGAATGAAGGATACAGATTAGACCTGTCTCTACCAATCTCATCCTACTCCAAGGCTAACTCTATCACTACTACAGGAGGACATACTGTAAGTGGAAATATATGACACGGGATCTTGAAAAAGGGTACTTATTTCATTTCTAACTACCTTGGATCCAGATCACACTAATTCAGCTTGTGCTAAAATTGCAGTCCTATCATGATCTATTGTGCACTGAGAGCTCTCCTACAGTTGCTGCAAGTCATGAGGAAGCTATTAGAGAATAATGTGAATCTTGTTGAAACTGTGTGTACAGGTATGCTATTCTGTAACCAGTTGGTCTTGAGATGCTGATAGGGCCCTTTTTTCAAAATCAAATGTACATAAAAAGCATTCAGGTTAAATTAATTTCATGCTTAGGTTTACCCAAACAGAAATCTGTTTTAATATCCCAAATGTAAACAGTTTTGGAAAAAAAATTGAAAAAGAATATGTTGATAACAAAATATATTTTTTGTTATCTTAAATATTTTCTGTTTATTATGTGCTTAAATTTGATATCCATTATTGTCCATTTTATTGTCTGCAACAACTTTCATATTAGTATAGTCAGAAATTTTAATATCAGGGAAAAGATTGAACTGTAATAGATTATGAAAATGAATTATTTAATTGGTCTTTACCTAAATTTCAGTAAAGATTCATCAGATATTCTATGGTATCCAAAACTGCCAAATTATTTCTTTTTCCCTTTCCCTGGATGTTTCAGGTGAGTGTAGATGCAAACATCTATGACTGTACATGTTATACAGCGAGTTGTTATTGCCCTTACAACAATGATGCCTCATACTATCTACTGGCTAACATGTTTGACCAAACATTGCGATCAAACCAACATGATTACTTCATGGCTGAGGCTGAGTCTGCAAAACTGACCATCACTCTTAACCAGGAATACTTCATAAACAAACTGAAGATTTATCCGGAGATTTCCAAGCGTACAGCTTTTATGGTTAGTTGAAAATATTTTTCTCTTCATATTATATTTGCTGTACAGATAATCCATAGACTTCTAAATCAATGAAAAGCTTTTTTGCCATGCCTTATTTTAAGGGAGATCTTTACACGAGTATCACTAGAGTAGAGGAGGGTAATCCCGACACTTTAAGGGAAAAATCAATATATTTCTGTGTCTACTTATCTGAGGCCATATTTCGTGTCCGGCTTACACAAACTAACCTTTATACAACAAATTGGTGTACTATACTGCGTCTTCTGGCCATAAATAATGATGGTACAATGGAATCTCTACCACATATGAAGCATCTTAAACCCGACACTTTTCGGTCAAACCCGTCACCAAACATATTATTGAAGCAAAATGAGCTATGTGATGCAATGTCAAAGTGAAGTTAGGATTGAAAAGGGAACAAAACCATACTTTCTTTTATAAGACATATTCTGTAAACCTTTCTCTCAATAAGAAATTGAGTTATAGACGGAATATAATTTCGCTCATTATTCACACTCTGAGAGTTCTGTCAAATCCGACACCTGAGAAAAAGATTGCGAACATATGGGAAAAAAATATGCAAATCTATATGTTAAGGTGTCACCATAAGCTCGAATAATCTGGTTTTTCACATTTCTGTAACATATTGTCGGTATAGTAAAGATTAAGTAAGCGAGAGTGGGAAATTTCTCTAATCTTTACTCGAGGAAGATGACTCGTACATGAATTTATTTTTGCTTTTTCAGGACACCCCTCTTACAAAAATCTATAAGACTGCATTTTTGAAAATTCTGCAAACAGGATGGTCTATCTTTAACCTCGATTTTTTAAGGAAGCAAGCCTTTACATGTCAATGATCATTATATAACTGCAGGAAAATGTATGACGTAATGTTTAAAACAGAAAGTTGTTTTGTCAAAAGATAATGCAATACAAATGACCTTTTTTCAAAAAGTGTCGGAATTGGGCTCATATCGGGATTACCTTCCTCTATTCTAGCTTGTATTAGAAACAAATTACATGTAATGGAGCAGTAGAGATTGCAGTTTTGTGATATTCAGGTCTTTTATTTTCTTTTATGTTCAACAGATAGAATTCAGAAAATTTTGTATGAGATTTTGGTGGGATAAGAAATAAACCTGTACTAGAACTTGTTAAAGACATGACTGAATGAGTCAAATTGTTTGGTTAAATATGATCTGTAAACTAAAATCGTCTAATGGTTGATTCTTACTTTAAAACTTATTGAAAGCTGCATTTAACAAAAAAAATCCATTTCTGTAGGTGAAGGCAATATCTGTATCTGGTGTAGAATATGATGTGACCTCAAACTACGTAGATCCAAGTTCATCTGGGACGGCAGGCGCGTATATAAAGCTGCCAATGATGAGCTACGCCAAGACACTCGAGATTTATATGACCGGTGTAGGATCAACGATATATGATTATGTGGCCCTCAGTGAAATAGAAATATTTGTTGATGGCAAGGATGTTGAAGACAGGTAAGGTTGCTCAGATTTATGGTTCAAGTGAAGAATATTAAGTCCTTGAAACCAAATGGTATTTAAAAATCAAATGATAATTTATGCAAATAAAAAAGCCTAGGATTTAATTAGCAAAAGCTGTATTTCATGTCCTGGTATTGATAAATTTGGGGCATATTGTTTTGCTCATGTCCGTCTATCTGTCCATCTGTATGTTTTCCAAAAACTTAACATGAAAACTCAACATATGCATTTTGGGGGGCATTATTGTTTCACAACACATCTTGTTTAGGCCTGGAATTTGGTTCTTTAAGGTAAGCACACAATAGGTTGAACCTATATTCTTTATACAGCCTTGCTATTGTAGCTAATGTAAAACATCTTTAGAGCGCATTGGATTCTACTTTATTTTTAGAACATTGAATTTTCGGTTTATTCTAATTTTCATTGTTATAGATATGATCATTTTAACTATGATGGAGCGAGTACCTGGGTACTGGGTAGTGCTGGTGAAGTGTTCAACTTTTCGGACATCGTCATACAAGGAGGAGCGCATCTAGCGTTCACTGATACAGTCAATGTTCATACTGACAATGTCATTGGTGATAAAACAGGTACGTCCCTTCAACACTTTTCCTTTTCGTGAAAGAACAACTAAATATTGACATAGCCTTTTTGTTGTCTGTATTTTTCAAAATGCCTTGTTGAAAAAATTACTTGTGTTCTTAAAAACCATGGTAAATCAGTTCCCAATAAGAAAGTTACTCAAGATTATAGAAATTTATATTTACATGTATCTTAATGCAAGTTTATAACAATTCTGTTATTCTTTTCTGATACAGTTGTTTTTTAGTTTGGGTAGAATTCAAAAGCTGACATAACTTCAAACAGAAAACTTTAATGTTTTGGCATTAACAAATTTTGAAAGAAGATGAAAATGTTTTGTATTATATATATTTTTTCAAACAACTAAAATACCATTCTACCACTAAATTACAGGTTACATCCATGTAGGATATGACCAGTCTCTAACGTTGTTAAGTACAGACTATGATGTACCATTTAGTGCCCATGTGTATGAAGAAGGCCATATAACGTATCCACCTAGACTTTTCTTCTATAAGACAAAGCTTATCTCCTCTGGAAGGGTAATGTATCTAAGCTTTTCCTCAATTTCTCGAAAACTTTACTTTATTGAACCCCTTTATTGAACCCTTTATGAAACATTGTCGATTTATAATACACTTTATAGAATATGCTTGGGTAGACATTGAGATATTTTTGTGTTCATATCATCCAGAATGCTAATTACATCTGCAGTTTTTCTATCACTTTTTCTCAGAGCCAATGCTGTGACATCTTCTCAAGCCAAGGATTCTACCTCCACTTTGCTACGTTTGTTCATAAGGAACAAAGTTGGTGTAGAACACTTGGCTTTTGAAGATGTTGCTATGAACAAAAAATAAATTTTTATTATTTTTTTGTCTGATACCTAAAAAGCAATTTTCTTGAATTAGGTGAAGTTTAATTTTTTGCGTACAAACTAGCCAGATATGGTTGTCAATATATGAACATACTCACAAGGTTCAGTTTCTGATGTTTATGACCAAATGGAACAAAAACTTAGAAAACACTGTGAAGAAATGAAAATGCAAACAATTGTTTTGCGTATATAATTAAGGGATTTTTTCCTAGAAATTGACAGTGTTCTTTCACATTGTCTGTCAACCAAAGCTCCAGCCATTTATGCATTTCAACATCTTATGGATCATTTATAAGTTTATATATCCTGCAGGTATCTGGTTTGGAAGACATCTATGTGTTTAAGGAAGGGGAGGTATATTTGGACACGAATGGTAGTATCGCCACTAACCATGTACCTGGTACGGTCTCCATCAAGTCTCTACATGTACTTGTTTATAATACTATGTTTATATATCCTGCAGGTTTCAGGTTTGGAGGACATCTATGTGTTTAAGGAAGGAGAGGTATATCTGGACACAAATGGTAGTATAGCCACTAACCATGCACCTGCTACTGTCTCCCTCAAGTCTCTACATGTACTTGTTTATAATACTATGTTTATATATCCTGCAGGTTTCAGGTTTGGAGGACATCTATGTGTTTAAGGAAGGAGAGGTATATCTGGACACAAATGGTAGTATAGCCACTAACCATGCACCTGGTACTGTCTCCCTCAAGTCTCTACATGTACTTGTTTATAATACTATGTTTATATATCCTGCAGGTTTCAGGTTTGGAGGACATCTATGTGTTTAAGGAAGGAGAGGTATATTTGGACACAAATGGTAGTATAGCCACTAACCATGCACCTGGTACTGTCTCCCTCAAATCTCTACATGTACAGGAAGGCGGCTACTTCAAGATGGTGTCATATGACCTAGATAACATCTTCCATTTTGATGCAACATCACTCTTTGTGAGTATAATTTATCAATATTAGTCAAGTCATCCTGTATGAAGAAAGGCAGGTAGTGCAGAATGAGTTCAGCCTGCACTTATGTCAGAATCATTCTATAATGCCAGACAGTCTAAGAAATATCTTGTATCATCATAAAAAGGATTAGAAATACACTTTTCAATTTTTAAGTTGTAAGTGAAAATCTCTCTACTTGTGTATAAATATCTGTCCCACTGTCTGTCTTTCTTCTAATCAGGATGCATAATGACAACATATTTGAGAATTTTTAGCGCAGCTATTAATAGAATGAGGGGGCTATTCTGGACACCTGGGCGTTTGCATTGGCGTTGTGTAATGCTTTGGTTAAGTTTTTACATGCAAGTTTGTCATATCTACAATAGTACCGGCCGAAAATGACAGTGACGTAGGCTAATGTTTACTACTTGACAACCAATCAACTCTGTTCGTATTTGTAACGGTGCAAATCAGACGAATTGATTGGTTTTGCAGCAGTAAACATCAGCCTACGTCACTGTAATTTTCGGCTGGGACTATTGTACGTTTCTACTCATGCTATTGCTCTGAAACTTTTCACAGGCCTCTGTGACCATAATATTTGCCTCTAGGCAAAGATTAATTAATCTAATATGTAATTTAGTAGCATTTTTACTCTTTTGGACATAGAAATTCCTGGTAACCGTAATATCCCGAAGTGATCGGACACCCAAAAAGATCGGACACTACCTATAATTCTTCAAAATAATTTATTTTATGTCCCTAATTTCGGACATTTGGTCAAATGGTCATCCCTTAATTTTCGGCCACGATATATTGCGTATGATAACGCAAGTTATAATACACGCTATGATCAGCAAAGAAAATCGATAATTTTGTGCATTAAGCCATTTACGTTCGTTGCTAGTTTAAAAATCCTTAATTGTTTGACACCCGACATTTAGCAAGTTGTCAGGTAATTATCGTGGTATTTTGAAAGGTGTGTGTTTATCTCTAAAAGATCAATTGACACTTCATTACAGGTAAAGATATCGGAAAAATAATCTATCTGGTCAAATTCAGGCATTGCGATCGCAGAAACTTACGATCGCGGCCACTTTGACTTAGAATAAGATCTACGTCGATTCAATGCATGACTCGGAACAAAACAAGCTTTTACTGTATATTCGATGGTTTTTGTGTAAAAAAAATTAAACTATGATAAGAGTACCTTCTTTGCAAGCGAAAGAATAAATTCCATACTCCGTGTTAAATATTCCAACTACAAGCTTTCGTTATATTCCCATTCATTCCCGGTCATATCAACAATGTTGTAACAGCATTCAGTATACTCTGTTGTTACATCGCTTTCGTTTAAGTTCAATGCATGATGGGATAGCTTAATATCCTAAGTGATTGACAGGGAATGAAACCGAATTACAACCAATCATATGTAATCATATGTAACAAAATTTGTTTGCTCCACCCCCAAACTGTACCCGAAAGTGATTGACGTATAACTGATTACAGGCAAGCGACATCAACCGTGACAGTGTTGACCGATTTCTAAGTACACGAGTGAAGGTCGTCGGGCGCGTCTCACATCAAAGGGACCGCTGACCTTGTGGTTATATTAGGAAACACGCTTTTCTCTCTCACCATTTCTCCATTCAATAACCGCGTAACTATGCAATATTTATAACGTAGTTAAATCTTATCGATTTTCATCTCCGCAAGTCATTTAGTCTGCCGATTTTGACAGTCAAATCTTCCTAAAACAAAAAGCTGGATAATCAGTGTTAGACTTGGATTTATTATGACAAGGTAGATCTACTTTTATCATTCCCCGAGGAAATAAAATCTGATCAAAAGCCTGCGTTTTATTCAATCTACGGGAATTTTGTCAAATATGATGTTCAATTGATGTGATATCGCGAAAAGTTAAAAGAAATATTCCATAATCGTTCGCGTTTTGTTCGCTTCATTGTTAGGATTTTTGGTAGGCTACGAATCATTTTCTTTATAGCGGCGCCCGAAGTGATTCCCGAAATGGTTTTATTATGATAAGGTAGATCTACTTTTATCATTCCCCGAGGAAATAAAATCTGATCAAAAGCCTGCGTCTTATTCAATCTACGGGAATTTTGTCAAATATGATGTTTAATTGATGTGATAACGCGAAAAGTTAAAAGAAGTATTCCATAATCGTTTGCGTTTTGTTCGCTTCATTGTTAGGATTTTTGGTAGGCTACGAATCATTTTCTTTATAGCGGCGCCCGAAGTGATTCCCAAAATGGATTTGAAAAAAAAAATAGATAAAAAGATGAACTCGCCTGTCAAATGCAAAACTTATAGCAAGTGAATATCGCATAACGTGATCTATGCAATATTGAACATTTGACTGTTGCACAAACTTATCGGACCTTGAAACCATTTTGCGATCATTTCAGATCTAGATCTAATACCACCACTCGACTGTTTCTACTTTGAAGTTGGGACCGAAATTTTTGGGACATGCTGAAATCAATCCAAAATTTTCGGACACTATTCAAAATATTTTCCGAAGAAATCGGACAACAAAATAAATAATTAATTAATTCTGTCCGAACAATAAGGTTTTTTACGGTAAGTTTTTATGTGCAACTTCCATATATCTGTGATAACTTTCTTTCTGTAACAGCTTTTGCTTTCAAACTTTGCACATGCTTCTCTACAAAGATTATTTAATATAATGGAATTTTTACCCTTTTCAGACATAGAATTTTTCACATGCAGCACTTGATGCAATGCTTGGCTTGGCCTGAGACAGCTCTTGTTGTTCTCCTTTATCAAGATATCCTAAAGAATATTTTCATATTTAAATTAAGAAAGTTTATATCCAAAATGATGTTTTCGTTTTTATATGTTCTTGAATTTTTTATATTTTGAAAGATACAATATGGATAATATGGATGCTTTCTCTCATTTAATCTTGTCTATATTGATATAGATTTATGGTGGAGGTCATTTTGAAGTGAACACAGCTCTAAACCTTGTGATTCACCATTGGTTGGCGATCTACTCTGGAGGGAAACTGAATCTGACTGGCGCAGGATTCAAACAAGATGAAAAACCAATCTGGCAGGGCACTGGAATAGGTAATGTTGGCAAAAACAATATCTTGATATTGTCCAAATTGAAAACTGTTGTAGATGAATAAATTGGAAAAAAATGTTGAAAATATTGACACAAAGGGAGAAATTGATGGCTATCTGCTTTTTCTTCTCTACTCTCAATGTTTTTCCAAATTTCCTCTGGTGGAGATGTCTAAACCAGGCCTTATTTCCAAATTGTTTAACTAGTAAAATGACGGTTGAATTTTACTTACATATCTGCCTATTTGATATTTTGAGAATGACCAATATGAATATAATTGCTACAAGACTCTAGTGTAATGATAGCATCTAAATTTGGACTTTAAGAGACATAATGAGAAGCAAAAACATACAGATTGGTTGAGAAAAGGTTATTTTTTGTTTTAAAATTCCTGTTATACATGTTTATATTTTATCTAGGTTCGAGCAGCGGCGGTAGTGGAGGTGGACACGGTGGTAGTGGTGGTCGTGGATCATCTGTCATGGCTGTGGGTGTCGGGTATGATTCTCTCTTTACACCACAGCCAGCGGGTCCTGTTATACATGTTTATATTTTATCTAGGTTCGAGCAGCGGTGGTAGTGGTGGTCGTGGTGGTCGTGGGTCATCTGGTCTGGATGTGGGTGTCGGGTATGATTCTCTCTTTACACCACAGCCAGCCAGCGGGTCCTGTTATACATGTTTATATTTTATCTAGGTTCGAGCAGCGGTGGTAGTGGCGGTGGACACGGTGGTAGTGGTGGTCGTGGATCATCTGGTCTGGCTGTGGGTGTCGGGTATGATTCTCTCTTTACACCACAGCCAGCGGGTCCTGTTATACATGTTTATATTTTATCTAGGTTCGAGCAGCGGTGGTAGTGGTGGTCGTGGTGGTCGTGGGTCATCTGGTCTGGCTGTGGGTGTCGGGTATGATTCTCTCTTTACACCACAGCCAGCGGGTCCTGTTATACATGTTTATATTTTATCTAGGTTCGAGCAGCGGTGGTAGTGGTGGTGGACACGGTGGTAGTGGTGGTCGTGGATCATCTGGCATGGCTGTGGGTGTCGGGTATGATTCTCTCTTTACACCACAGCCAGCGGGTCCTGTTATACATGTTTATATTTTATCTAGGTTCGAGCAGCGGTGGTAGTGGTGGTGGACACGGTGGTAGTGGTGGTCGTGGATCATCTGGCATGGCTGTGGGTGTCGGGTATGATTCTCTCTTTACACCACAGCCAGCGGGTCCTGTTATACATGTTTATATTTTATCTAGGTTCGAGCAGCGGCGGTAGTGGCGGTGGACACGGTGGTAGTGGTGGTCGTGGATCATCTGGTCTGGCTGTGGGTGTCGGGTATGATTCTCTCTTTACACCACAGCCATCCAGCCAGCCCGCGGGTTCTGTTATACATGTTTATATTTTATCTAGGTTCAAGCAGCGGTGGTAGTGGCGGTGGACACGGTGGTAGTGGTGGTCGTGGATCATCTGGTCTGGCTGTGGGTGTCGGGTATGATTCTCTCTTTACACCACAGCCAGCGGGTCCTGTTATACATGTTTATATTTTATCTAGGTTCGAGCAGCGGCGGTAGTGGAGGTGGACACGGTGGTAGTGGTGGTCGTGGATCATCTGGCATGGCTGTGGGTGTCGGGTATGATTCTCTCTTTACACCACAGAACTATGGCTCAGCTGGAGGGTACGGACACAAGTTTGGTAAGCTTAAATTTATCATTATGTCAAAGTGTAAAGCTACCAAGGGATGTAACTAAAACCTACCCAATAATGCACTATGTAATGGAAGCTGAAATTTTCTTAAGCAAAAGTAATTCTGATTGATTCCTGATTTCATAATCTGACCACTTTGAAATGACAAGAAAATAATTCAGTTCAGGACATGCTCATGCCAATATGCTAAAGTGTTTTCATATCTTTTTCATTTCTCAGGTGAGATATATTTTGGTGACCATGTGTATGGTAATGAGCCAATACTGAAGTATTCTGGAGGTCGAGGGGGCGGAGCATTGTGGATTGAGGCCACCCACATTGATATAGATGGGAGTATTTATGTAAACGGTCTGGCACCAGATCAGAGATTTGATGATGGAGCAGGTAATAGTTTACCAAATATTGTACATTTTTATGACCAATAAATAGATAAGCTAATGTAATATTGCTATAATATTCCAAAATTTCTAAACCTACTTTGTTGTCATAAGATTCTACCATTCGATATTGGTACAGCTTGCTATCTTACCAATGCGTAAATATATGTTGCTGTTTTACAATTTAGAGTAATCAGTACATGTACACTGTTTATGAACTTACCCATTTACATAGGATTTCAGCATGTGTTTTCTTACACAATTGTCAAAAGGCTATATACATTGTGGAAAATTATTATTGAGACAATGAAGAATGTAGAAATGACAGATACCTTGTCGCATATTAGACGGGTCAATATACTGATTTACCCCCAAAAAATTGCAACAAAAGGTTTTTAAACTGTTTTGGTTAGTATAAAGGGTCCTTGATAACATACTAAAAATCTACCAAAATCTGGGTCACGGAAAAGGGTTATTTTCAAGATGGCGTCCAAGATGGCCGCCGAAACACTAAAATCGCCATAGCTCCATTACTATTTGTGCTAGGTTGGTAAATTTGGTGTCTATCCATAGGTTTGAGGGGTCAAGGAATTCATTTAAAGCATCAAAACTGGTACAAATTGATTACATAATGAGTAAATGGTATGTAGGACCAATGCTGGTCACCGAGGCATTGCTATAACTGGGATTAATTTACGGCGGGCCATGCATTAATTGAATCAGTTGTCAATATATATTCATATGAGCCATTACCTATAAAGGGGTCTGATATGACATTTAGGACCAGCATTGACCCAGATCAGCCTGATCAAGATCCATGTTGTTCTGCTATAGCTTTATCGTGACAGATAGCAACTGTAAAGTACCAGCATGGATTGTTATCAAACTGAACATAGGCTTATACATTCTGAGGTCTTGTGAGTCAATTTTCCATTCCATTGTTATAAAGGAGCATCAAGTAAGTATGTTTTGAGAATACAAAATGAATTTTGTTGTCCTTTTATAATTTGAAAATATACGAAAGCAATTGAAATATTTGTAATATCTGCACACAAGCAAAATTCGGTTCAAAATTCCGATCTTATAGACAACATACATACCACTACCATGGAATTCATTTTCCACCTTCCGTCGAGAATTGCCTTCCCTTATTGGTTACTTGGAATTAAAAAGCTGATTTGAATTATAAGGAACGAATTAGTATTCCACCAGCTACTAGATACCCAAAACTTTTTGTAACTTCAGCGACATCAGCTCTATGGTTTCCAAATCTGGATATCCTTGTCAATTTCCATTGCCACGGAAAACGGCAAAGTTGGAAGCAAAATTGCATAAAGTAATGGTATCTAATGATGGTCGGATTACTTTATTGCCAATTTTCACTGCGTAGAAACGATCTGCCCTTAAGTTTAAGGATTCGTGTGTAAGTTCTTGTGTATATTTTAAATGTTTTTATTTTAACAAACTAGCATTCATGAGTCCCTTCTAGAACTTGATTTAGCGAAATATAACGTATAACGAAGTTAAACTCATGGACTAGCAGTTACAATTATAGCAAGTATCAATTAAAATTTGACAAAAAATATATTAAATATGATATGAAATCTGCCTTAGAATGGAAAATAATATGCTGTAATTGTTCTTGCCTATTTGTTAAACTTTTATAACAATTTTATAAATCATATTGATGTCAATTTCCACTGGACAGAAACGATAACTCATATTTCATATCTTGTGTATAATTATGTTTCATCTGTTTGCATCGACCTTTTTCAGTAAATTTGAAAATTTACACGTCTGCTAAGAATTACATTTCTATTATAACTATAAGTATTCCGATCAATAAAAACAATAGAATATGTGTGTTTTAAGAGAAAAATATGTAATTTAGCAAATTTGACACACTGTTTATGATTTTTTTACCCTTCTTTGTTAATTCCTCTTTAAATTCTATTTGTCAGTGAAGCACAACTGTCCAAAAAGGAAATTGCAATGTACTAACCAGTACTATCTAAAATATCAAATAAATGGCATTGGGCCTTTTACTGTCTTACATTAATTTTTGAACTCGTATAATATATGAAGGTCATATGCGAATTTATCAAATGGTTCTTCCATAAAAGTTATTGAATGGCTATATCTATATTCTGTAAATATAAAATCCATACCGGTCTGTGGTTACTTAGTTACGATGCTTTTTCATATATATGAAATATGCATTTTTTCCAGAGTTCGTTTTTTCTGTTAGACTTGTTTAGCATTAGGATGCATGGACAATGCAAAACGTCGTATTTCGATGTCTTTTTGTAACAAATTACAAAAAAAATGTCATCGTTATCCTATGCCATATTATAGGAATTATCTTATTTCTGTTTCAATTTGATATAATGGGGTAAACATGCAAATTGCAAACATGCGGCTAGTTTTATGATATTGATCTACTGCACATTGTCCGCTGTCAAGATATAGCAGATTGGCTAACACTTAGTCCCAAATTTTGGAGTTTTTGAACGTTTTTATGATCTTGGAATGCTTTTCATCTGACAGCCGAAACAAACTAATAGCATAATCTTTCTTAATACTAACTGAATGATGACATTCATGTCTTCTTCAAGAACCTTTTAGATATAAATGTTGCTCTTTTTTGTCATTTTGAATGTCTTAGTGACTACAAATACCTCTATGATATACATGTATGTTATCGTATTGACAAATATAATTCAAATCCTGCTATGGCACTATTTTTCTTGATCAGCTAAGGTCTGATACATCATTTTTAGCTCCACTGGCCGAAGGCCAGCGAGCTATTGTCATGGCGTTGTGTCCGTCGTGCGTGCGTGCGTCCGTCCGTCCGTGCGTCCGTCCGTCCGTCCGTTAACTTTTTCTTTAAAAATCTTCTTCTCAGAAACTACTGGACCAATTTTAATTAAATTTCACAGAAATGTTCCTTGCATAGCCCTCTTTCAAATTCCTTCAAAGAATTCAATTCCATTGAAAACTCTGGTTGCTATGGTAACAAATACGAATTTTTAGAAAAAACTTAAAAAATCTTCTTCTCCCAAACAACTTATCAGATTTCTTTGAAATTTGACAGGCATGTTCCTTTGGTGACCCTTTTTCAGATTCCTTGAAGAAATTTTGATAATTCGAAAAACATGGCCGCTGTGGGCGGGGCTTATTTTCCATATATGGCGCATAGTGTAATTTTAAAAAATCTTCTTCTCAAAAACTACTGGACCAATTTTAATTAAATTTCACAGAAATGTTCCTTGCATAGCCCTCTTTCAAATTCCTTCAAAGAATTCAATTCCATTGAAAACTCTGGTTGCTATGGTAACAAATACGAATTTTTAGAAAAAACTTAAAAAATCTTCTTCTCCCAAACAACTTATCAGATTTCTTTGAAATTTGACAGGCATGTTCCTTTGGTGACCCTTTTTCAGATTCCTTGAAGAAATTTTGATAATTCGAAAAACATGGCCACTGTGGGCGGGGCTTATTTTCCATTATTCGGCCAGTGAGCTATTGTCATGGCGTTGTGTCCGTCGTGCGTGCGTGCGTCCGTCCGTCCGTGCGTTCAACTTTTAGCTCACGTGAAGACAAAGTACTCAAGGTGAGCTATTGTAATCGGTGAATGTCCGTTGTCCGTCTGTCTGTTGTCTATCGTCCAACAATTGCTTTAAAAGTCTTTTCCTAAATCACAAGGCCAAACGACCTGAAACTTTGCAGGGATCTTCTTTGGGTTAAGCTCTACCAAAGTTTTAAAAGGAATTTTATTCCTTTTGAAAACACAGGAAAAGGGGCCTTATTTACATTTTCACTGTTTCACTCTAGTTTACATTTGTGAAAAAATGTGGCTGTGGCAGGGAGGAAGGGGCTTATCAGACTTAGAGAAATCATAAGAAAATTCTTTAAAAATCAACCATAAGGCCAATTTGAACCAGACTTTGCAAGAATGTTCTTTGAGTCTCTCTTCAAAATTTATTCACAAATATCAAGATTTGGCTGCCGCTGTATAAGGCTTACAAGAAATCATGGGACAATTCTTCCACTTTAACCAGTGGAGCGATTCAGGCCCTCCTGGGCCTCTTGTTCTCATTTGTCGTTGCGCTTGTAGCAGTTTTAATACTTTAAATGAATTCCTTGACCCCTTAAACTTATGGATAAACACCAAATTATGGATTATGATCCATGCTGTTACTTTACAGTTGCTATCTGTCATGTTAAAGCTATTGCAGAACAACATGGATCTTGATCAGGCTGATCTGGGTCAATGCTGGTCTTAAATGTCATATCAGACCCCTTCTTAGGTAATGGCTCATATGAATATATATTGACACCTGAATCAATTAATGCATGGCCCACCGTAAATTAATCCCAGTTATAGCAATGCCTCGGTGACCAGCATTGGTCCTACATACCATTTACTCATTATGTAATCAATTTGTACCAGTTTTGATGCTTTAAATGAATTCATTGACCCCTTAAACCTATGGATAGACACCAAATTTACCAACCTAGCACAAATAGTAATGGAGCTATGGCGATTTTAGTGTTTCGGCGGCCATCTTGGACGCCATCTTGAAAATAACCCTTTTCCGTGACCCAGATTTTGGTAGATTTTTAGTATGTTATTAAGGACCCTTTATACTAATCAAAACAATTTAAAAACCTTTTGTTGCAATTTTTTGGGGGTAAGGGCCTTATTTTCATATATTGACCCGTCTATATAAATTCTTTTGATTATATTATTGTAAGATCACAAGAATAACCTGGCATCCCTGTGTGAAAGCTGATCTTTAATCTTTCACCATTTTCTGTTTATCTTTACAGGGGGAGGTTCTGGTGGCTCAGTTCTGATATACTGTACAGAGATTATTGGTCATGGCTATATAGCAGCCAATGGTGGTAATGGGGGCGGAGCTTCCAGTAGCCTGGCTGGAGGGGGCGGGGCTGGAGGCAGGATAGCTGTCCACTGTGAAAACATGAATAAACTCAACATTACAATGGAAGCCCATGGAGGTTTGTATTTAACCCTTTCTCAAACAACAAATTCTAGAGGTCCAAATTCAATGATGTTTCATGCAACAATTCAAAGTACTTTTTGTGTTTTCAAACTTGCCATAAAGTATATTTATGATGTCTTATTGTGCACTTGACATTTTGTTGAAGGATTGCTCATTAGTACATGAATTTGTGCCCATTAATTATTGTGTAGTATGTGCCCTTGTTTTATAAAACAAGTCCAATTGCAATTACAAGCCTTTCAGACGTTTAACTTTCACTGCATAAATCTCTAGCCCTAACCCTTTCCTCTTAATCATATATCATTGCAGGTGTAAGTGCGAGTGAATCAGGAGGGGCAGGAACAATCTATTTAGAATCTCGTAATTCTACAAGCGGTGAACTTCTACACAAGAACCTCACCGTGGATAACAATGGTAATGCGTATCCAAGAGAGGCAGGATTCAGCTGGGGTCCATTGAAGAATCTCCTGAACGGTGAATACCAGGACATCACGCGTGCTGGTGGTATCACCTGGCTATATGATGACAGTCTGTTTTACTCCTTCAACAATCTGGAGGTCAGCGGGAATGCACATGTTGCCATTCTTAGTGATACCGACAATGAAGTCATTGATGTGCGTGTAAACTTTCTCTCTGGCGACAGGACAGGTGTATTGCATGCTGGGAAAAATCAGACTTTTGGTTTGACAGAAGTTGATGTTTACATGCCAGTTAATTTTGCTTCTTACAGGTTAGTGAATAAAGAGGTCAAAACAAAACAACTTTTAACATACAAAATGATGTTGAGTCCTGGTATGATAAAATCAGGAATACATGGGTCGGAACACCATCTGTGTAAATATAACTGCAAATTGTTCATTGTGGCGTTAGTCCTTCCTTAATCCTTAATTTTTGACATTTTTTTTTAAAATGAAGGCCATGTTAAACATTGATGCAAAAGAAGAACAATTTTCCTCTTTCATTTTAATATTCCTTTGCTATATTATACATAAATCCTATACTTAGTACATTTAAAAATGCAGAGTTTTCAAAGCCTTATATCAAGATGTTGTAAGATGTTATAAGAAATGGAAATATGTGTTATGAATCTCCCACAAGTTTTTAAACGTGAATAGAAAAGAATAAAGTTAGTAAACCTGGAACATTTTACGACGCCTTAGCCAAAGCGTTAAACACGTTTTCGCTGCGTAAAACTGGTGCACGTGAAACTCGAGTTAAATTGCAACATGTTTATAAAGTTTGTCTATAGGGACACTATAAAAACAAGTTTTATTGAAAGAATCTCATTTCTATCAGTATGAATCGTCTTCTTGAAAATGTGAGGAACCAAGTTTTTGGAACGCGTTTGCTAGGTTTTTCAAAATCGGACATTTCACCGCACGTAGGGTGCTGTGTCTTATTAATATCACGACTAACGACACGATGGCTCCGCCACATACTGTGGTTACACACTACTGGTCTGTTATGTACCCTATAGAACATGCTTGGAATGACCCGAAGAGATAAGTGTATTTACGCACCCCACCACCCAAAACGTTGCAAAAACTTCGTATTCCTGTTATTCAAGAGCTGAACAAAATATCACAAGAGGTTTCATTGCGAGAAAAGTCCTTTCTATGCCACGACGATGTAAGACTTTAATTCAAGTTTTAGGTGGGCACACGTGTTATTAATTGATTTGACCTATCTCAATTAAAAATAATTAATTTTTATTCCGATGTGTATTTAAAGCATCTTCTACCTTTAGAGTTTATGAAATTAAATAAATCAACGAAAATAAACCCGCATTACGTAGCCTTTGCTTGTCATTTTCATCCTATAAGAGAACGAAGCATCTCTGCGGAATTAAATGTACTCAGTATATCTTTATCAGCATCAATTTGTCATCTTTGGTATTTCTAATACAGCAGTCTAAAAATGAACATTTTGGGAAAGGTTACACATTAATAAGTCAAAATAATTTGTAATTTGTACATCATGTTTGTACATGTAGGTATAGTCGTATAGAAGTTCCTAACCGTGTAACTCTGCGTGAAGTTTGGGTGGAGGTTAACGGTACCATTGAGGGTATGGATGACATCACGGTGGAGAACGAAGGTCGGCTATACATCTGGTCGTACGCCAACAGTGACGGCTACCCGGTGGGTCATGTGTACGCTACAAACATCTCTGTGAGGGCCGGTGGTGGGTTTGAACCTCTAGCTGCCGTAATACAGATGCATGTAGAAGTTGTGAGACTAGTGATCAACGGGAACGGATACCTGCGGACAAACAACCTGAAACTGACCGCTACCAACTGTACAGTAGATGTGTCAGGTTAGTGCTCATGTTGTTATTAGGCAATGTTTATTGTGTTCTGTCGTAAATAAAAAACAAGTAAAATAGTTAATGTCACTTTCACTGTTTGTTTTTGTTTAGGCATTTTGTAATTAACAAATAAACCAGCTTTTGGACTCTAAGTGATTTTAGACTATGCTTGCATCTTCTAATTCTTTTCACTTTACTGCAATAACCAATGTAGTGAAGGACAGATTAGACAACTTTTTCACTTTTTGTAGTAAAAAAACCTTTTAACCCTACTGGCAGGCTTGCATTGTAAAGAAATGAATGAAAACAATAGCATTTTTGTCGAGCCCGCTTGCGGTGAGCTCGACATAGTTGTCACAATGGCGGTTCGGTGTATGTGCGTTAGTGCGTGCGTGCGTTAGTGCGTGCGTCCGTCCGGATGGAGCTTGTCCGGGCCATAACTTCACCATGGATGGAGGGATTCAGAAATAACTTGGCACAAATGTCAAGCTCAGTAAGGCGGAGTGTCGCGTGCAAGAACCAGATTCCAAGCTCAAAGGTCAAGGTCAAACTTGGAGGTCAAATGTCAAAAATGAGAAGATTTTTGCTTGTCCGGGCCATAACTTCACCATGGATGGAGGGATTCAGAAATAACTTGGCACAAATGTCAAGCTCAGTAAGGCAGAGTGTCGCGTGCAAGAACCAGATTCCAAGCTCAAAGGTCAAGGTCAAACTTGGAGGTCAAATGTCAAAAATGAGATGATTTTTGCTTGTCCGGGCCATAACTTCACCATGGATGGAGGGATTCAGAAATAACTTGGCACAAATGTCAAGCTCAGTAAGGCAGAGTGTCGCGTGCAAGAACCAGATTCCAAGCTCAAAGGTCAAGGTCAAACTTGGAGGTCAAATGTCAAAAATGAGATGATTTTTGCTTGTCCGGGCCATAACTTCACCATGGATGGAGGGATTCAGAAATAACTTGGCACAAATGTCAAGCTCAGTAAGGCGGAGTGTCGCGTGCAAAAACCAGATTCCAAGCTCAAAGGTCAAGGTCAAACTTGGAGGTCAAATGTCAAAAATGAGATGATTTTTGCTTGTCCGGGCCATAACTTCACCATGGATGGAGGGATTCAGAAATAACTTGGCACAAATGTCAAGCTCAGTAAGATGGAGTGTCGCGTGCAAGAACCAGATTCCAAGATGAAAGGTCAAGGTCAAACTTTGAGGTCAAATGTAAAAAATGAGTTGATTTTTGCTTGTCCGGGCCATTCCTTAACTTGGCACAAATGTCAAGCTCAGTAAGGCGGAGTGTCGTGTGCAAGAACCAGATTCCAAGCTCAAAGGTCAAGGTCAAACTTTGAGGTCAAATGTAATTTGGTTTTATGGACTTAGCATAAGGTCCCTTTTAGCGTGACGGGTCTATGGACTTAGCATAAGGTCCCTTTTAGCGTGACGGGTCACATATGTATACTCAAATTAATCCATTCTGGGTCTGAGTGATAATAATAGATTATATATTTATATTACCTGTTAATTACTATATAATACAGGTGAGTTTCACGCTGATGATACAGGACACCCAGGTAATGAAGGTATCGGTGCAGGTCTGAGTGATAATAATAGATTATATATTTATATTACCTGTTAATTACTATATAATACAGGTGAGTTTCACGCGGATGATACAGGACACCCAGGTAATGAAGGTATCGGTGCAGGTCTGAGTGATAATAATAGATTATATATTTATATTACCTGTTAATTACTATATAATACAGGTGAGTTTCACGCTGATGATACAGGACACCCAGGTAATGAAGGTATCGGTGCAGGTCTGAGTGATAATAATAGATTATATATTTATATTACCTGTTAATTACTATATAATACAGGTGAGTTTCACGCGGATGATACAGGACACCCAGGTAATGAAGGTATCGGTGCAGGTCTGAGTGATAATAATAGATTATATATTTATATTACCTGTTAATTACTATATAATACAGGTGAGTTTCACGCGGATGATACAGGACACCCAGGTAGTGAAGGTATCGGTGCAGGTCTGAGTGATAATAATAGATTATATATTTATATTACCTGTTAATTACTATATAATACAGGTGAGTTTCACGCAGATGATACAGGACACCCAGGTAATGAAGGTATCGGTGCAGGTCTGAGTGATAATAATAGATTATATATTTATATTACCTGTTAATTACTATATAATACAGGTGAGTTTCACGCGGATGATACAGGACACCCAGGTAGTGAAGGTATCGGTGCAGGTCTGAGTGATAATAATAGATTATATATTTATATTACCTGTTAATTACTATATAATACAGGTGAGTTTCACGCTGATGATACAGGACACCCAGGTAGTGAAGGTATCGGTGCAGGTCGGAGTGTTAACCAGTATGAAGGTGGTGGATCTGGCGGTGGTCACGGAGGTCGTGGTGGACGATCTCTTGGTGGATATTTCTCTGGTTACGCGTACGACTCCATCTACACCCCGACAGAGATGGGATCAGGGGGAGGTAACTCTGTATATGGTGCTGGTGGACGAGGAGGAGGTTAGTGGTCAAGTTATATATACCAGTACTTTGTATTGAGACAAATAGAGCAACAGTAGGTTACTTCCAGCATCGGTAAAAATGTTGGTGATGTCAATGATCTTTTCCAATTATTCTGTCAATTTTTCTACCAAAAAACTATCATTTTTCAAGGAATTTCAACCATCCAACTTTTCCTTTTGACTATAACATCTATCTGACCTTGAATACATGTGTGGTCGATAACTACTTTTATTATTTATTGACCATTTAAGTGCCCTCCTTCCTGTAACTATGTTCTGACATTAGTAACACACATAATTGAAGCCAATACTTCTTACTGACAGTCAATGATCTTTGATAAAGTCAGCCTATTTAATATGTCATGTGATTTGAACAAACTTCACATTGTTGTTATCTATTCTAGGTATCATGCACTTGTATATAAGTGATAATCTGCGTGTAGAAGGTCGTCTACATGCGAATGGTGAGGCTGGTCTAGTATCAACATCCGGAGGGGGTGCTGGAGGCTCCATCTTTATACACACATTTATACTGAATGGCATTGGAACTATTGAGACAACAGGAGGAAATGGTTAGAATTCATCATAAAATCAAATATTCATTGTAGAAAATGCACTGTTGCATTATATGTAAATTGTCCTAAATTTTATTTCTTTACTGGCCAAATGGCAGGTTAGCTTTCGTAATTGCATCCTTGACAACCGTCTGTTTATCTTTATCTTTGACTGGTTTACACTAAGAAAGTACTATTGATAGGCTAAAAAATTTCACAAAATGTGTGTATCACCCAAGGACTTATTATACCCCCGCAAACGAAGTTTGGAGGGGGTATACTGGAATCAGCCTGTCGGTCCAGTGGTTGGATGGTTGGTTGGTTGGTTTGTCTCTAAAACTTTGTCCGGACAACTCCTCCTACACTTGTTGACCGATTTAGTTCATACTTGGCACAAGTGTTTATTGTGACCTGTAGATGTGCAAGACACAAATTTCACGAAAATGGGACCAATACTTTTTGAGTTATGGCCCCTGATTTGACCAAAAAATGCTTGTCCGGATAACTCCTCCTACACTTGTGGACCGATTTAGTTCATACTTGGCACAAGTGTTCATTGTGACCTGTAGATGTGCAAGACGCAAATTTCACAGAAATTGGACCGATACTTTTTGAGTTATGGCCCCTGATTTGACCCAAAAATGCTTGTCCGGCCAACTCCTCCAACAGTTACTGTCCGATTTGCCTCATACTTCGCACAGGTGTGCATTAGGACCTGTAGATGTGCAAGACGCACATTTCTGAACGATTTGCTTCATATTTGGCACAGGTATGCATTAGGACCTGTAAATATGCAAGATGCAAAATTCATTGAAATCAGACTGATACTTTCTGAGTTATGGCCCCTGATTGGACCAAATTTCAATAAAATCCGATTCACAATTTCTGAGTATGGCTCCTGAATCAACAAAAATGCTTGTCCGAACAAAGGTGGTGGCGGGGGTATTTTTATCACCTTCAGTGATAGATTTCTAGTTTTTGATATTTTGAGAAGTTACACACATCATTCCCAATGATATATAGATCAGTATCAATTAATCAATTATAAATGAAAAAAAAAATGCTTCTAACTGCATAAAGTTTTGACTACATGTACTGATGAAAGAATTTTATGGTGATTAATTGTGGTAGCTAAAAAAAAGGTTTTGACTTGTTTGTTTCTTTTAACCATTGTTCAGGAGGTTCTAATGGTGGTGGTGGAGGAGGTGGGAGAATAGCTATCTATCATACAGACAACAATTACTACACTGGGGAGTACCTCGTACACGGGGGTAAAGGTCCGTACCAGTACGGGGGATCTGGTACAGTCTATATACGCTCACTCAATGTCCAGCCTAACTACCATCACTTCATCATGGATAACTACGGATACACAGCGTCCAACAGGATACAGCAGATAGAGAGGCTCAATCTGACGGGGAATTATTACGACACATACAGCTACCCTGCGACCACCTTCTATACACACAGTGGTATAAACGTGACTAGCGATGTGGTACCTAAACATCATCATGTCCATGACTCGTACTACAACCCTGTCTATCCTATCTCGTACATGTTTGGAGAGGGGACCCAGAATGTGATGGATGCCTTTATAGCTCCGTCACCTACAGCGACCTTGACCTTCGACCTTCCTTATGTCACCTACGTAGAATACATCAGGATTTATCCATTCTGTTACTCATCATATTCGTAAGTGTTTTCTGCGCTACTTCAAGCTCAAAATCTAAGTATGATTGGGTTTTTTTTGCTCCTGACATTCAATATTTGGACTTTTCTATATGGTCCTGAATTATCTAAACAAACCATTTTATAACTAACAAGCATTTGTTCAAGTGTAAATGCATCACATCCCAAATGCTCTTGCAAAAGATCCCCAGTCCTTGATGTCTAAGTAATTTATGCAGTGGTCGAAATTCCCACTAGTCTGTTGATCAAAAACTGGTAAGTTTTGTTTTGGGCTTGTGAAAAATCAGCAATGACAGGCCTTACATGCTTGTAAAATTCTGGACTTCTGAAAGAATAATATACTGAGAGGCAAAAATAAGTATACACCCTAGTTCTTTCACGTTTTCCGAGAAAACGATTAATAGACTATGTACGGTTTCAAACGCAACCGAAGGTGATCGTTTATTGGTGTAACCTTCTTCGCCTATCAGTCTGTCTGTCCTTTCTTCCGTTGTGAAGGTGTTTTCATATCGCACAGCGCCATCGAAAAAGGAGACTTAATCAATTAATTAATGCAAATATTCACATTAACACAACGCCTACATTTCTGAACGGATTTGGATAGAATTTTCACGGAATGTGCCCAGTCACCTAGGACCATGCGTAAATTGTAAGTGCTTTTCCATCTAACGATGTGTCATGGCAAAAGGTGACTTGATGTGAACAATTTATCCGACATAACTCCTAAATTTATAGATGGATTTTGACCAAATTTGCACAGAATGTTCCTAGCTACCTGACTAAGGGTTTATAGTGTCATGTTTCTTTCATAGTAAGCTGTGTCATAGAAAAATGGGCCCCAATGCCAAAAAGTAGAATATTGATCGATTTCAACCAGCCACGGAGAATTATGTTATAATGTTAGAGAAAAATTAAGCTTGTGATTTGTTGTGATAACGAATAAAGAAATCAAATACGGATGAATAGCAATATTTGATGCTCCACTAACTCGCATGTGCAGAGTTTGCAAAATCAGCATGTAGCAAGAGTATGGATAGTCAAGCAGTTTCATGTGAAATTTATCGACATTAGTTAGTTAATGGGTAGAAATGAATTTTACAAAATTTTGAGTCGATATGATGAAAATTAAGAGAGATATTGACAAACAAAAACTGTATACTTTCTTTTGCCCCTCAGTATATAATTGAATTTTTTGCATGGGCTTGTAAATCTTCATCTTGGCTAGTAAAAATTATTAATTGGCTAGCCCGACTTGCTTATAAATTTTAGATACGAATTTCAATGTCTGTTTATGTAGGATGTTAGCCATATCCTCTTTATAAGCAAGAGATTAGTTTAGCTACACTTATGAGCCAGGATCTGGTAAAAGGTCTCTTTAGGCTTTTGAGCCCAACATGGTTCCAGATCAGCCTGTGTATACATGCAATCTGATTAGGAATCATGTTGTTCTGTAATAGCTTCTTCATGGTCTGTAGCAATCATGTGAGAGCAGCATGGATCCCAGCCAGACGGCACCTAGACATATGCTGATCTTGGTTTAAACACTCACTTGAATATAGATTACATAAAGTATGCCATTTTCATCTATTGCCTTGTGTTACAGAAACTATGGATCGGTCATGACATCCTACTATGTAGAATCGTCAGTGAATGGAGGCAGTTTACACAACCATACAGACGGATATATGAGTACAGATGAATGTAGAACACAGTCAGTTGATGGTCAATATGGGGAGGTGTATATCAGAGATAATGTGGATAAGGTATGTTATACTATAGTTTACACAACCATACAGATGGATATATGAGTACAGATGAATGTAGAACACAGTCAGTAGATGGTCAATATGGGGAGGTGTATATCAGAGACAATGTGGATAAGGTATGTTATACTATAGTTTACACAACCATACAGATGGATATATGAGTACAGATGAATGTAGAACACAGTCAGTAGATGGTCAATATGGGGAGGTGTATATCAGAGATAATGTGGATAAGGTATGTTATACTATAGTTTACACAACCATACAGATGGATATATGAGTACAGATGAATGTAGAACACAGTCAGTTGATGGTCAATATGGGGAGGTGTATATCAGAGATAATGTAGATAAGGTATGTTATACTATAGTTTACACAACCATACAGACGGATATATGAGTACAGATGAATGTAGAACACAGTCAATAGATGGTCAATATGGGGAGGTGTATATCAGAGATAATGTGGATAAGGTATGTTATACTATAGTTTACACAACCATACAGACAGATATATGAGTACAGATGAATGTAGAACACAGTCAGTTGATGGTCAATATGGGGAGGTGTATATCAGAGATAATGTGGATAAGGTATGTTATACTATAGTTTACACAACCATACAGATGGATATATGAGTACAGATGAATGTAGAACACAGTCAGTTGCTGGTCAATATGGGGAAGTCTATATCAGAGATAATGTGGATAAGGTATGTTATACTATAGTTTACACAACCATACAGACAGATATATGAGTACAGATGAATGTAGAACACAGTCAGTAGATGGTCAATATGGGGAGGTGTATATCAGAGATAATGTGGATAAGGTATGTTATACTATAGTTTACACAACCATACAGATGGATATATGAGTACAGATGAATGTAGAACACAGTCAGTTGATGGTCAATATGGGGAGGTGTATATCAGAGATAATGTGGATAAGGTATGTTATACTATAGTTTACACAACCATACAGATGGATATATGAGTACAGATGAATGTAGAACACAGTCAGTTGATGGTCAATATGGGGAGGTGTATATCAGAGACAATGTGGATAAGGTATGTTATACTATAGTTTACACAACCATACAGATATATGAGTACAGATGAATGTAGAACACAGTCAGTAGATGGTCAATATGGGGAGGTGTATATCAGAGATAATGTGGATAAGGTATGTTATACTATAGTTTACACAACCATACAGATATATGAGTACAGATGAATGTAGAACACAGTCAGTTGATGGTCAATATGGGGAGGTGTATATCAGAGATAATGTGGATAAGGTATGTTATACTATAGTTTACACAACCATACAGATATATGAGTACAGATGAATGTAGAACACAGTCAGTTGATGGTCAATATGGGGAGGTGTATATCAGAGACAATGTGGATAAGGTATGTTATACTATAGTTTACATAACCATACAGATGGATATATGAGTACAGATGAATGTAGAACACAGTCAGTTGATGGTCAATATGGGGAGGTGTATATCAGAGACAATGTGGATAAGGTATGTTATACTATAGTTTACATAACCATACAGATGGATATATGAGTACAGATGAATGTAGAACACAGTCAGTTGCTGGTCAATATGGGGAGGTGTATATCAGAGACAATGTGGATAAGGTATGTTATACTATAGTTTACATAACCATACAGATGGATATATGAGTACAGATGAATGTAGAACACAGTCAGTTGATGGTCAATATGGGGAGGTGTATATCAGAGACAATGTGGATAAGGTATGTTATACTATAGTTTACATAACCATACAGATGGATATATGAGTACAGATGAATGTAGAACACAGTCAGTTGATGGTCAATATGGGGAGGTGTATATCAGAGACAATGTGGATAAGGTATGTTATACTATAGTTTACATAACCATACAGATGGATATATGAGTACAGATGAATGTAGAACACAGTCAGTTGATGGTCAATATGGGGAGGTGTATATCAGAGACAATGTGGATAAGGTATGTTATACTATAGTTTACATAACCATACAGATGGATATATGAGTACAGATGAATGTAGAACACAGTCAGTTGCTGGTCAATATGGGGAGGTGTATATCAGAGATAATGTGGATAAGGTATGTTATACTATAGTTTACACAACCATACAGATATATGAGTACAGATGAATGTAGAACACAGTCAGTAGATGGTCAATATGGGGAGGTCTATATCAGAGATAATGTAGATAAGGTATGTTATACTATAGTTTACACAACCATACAGATGGATATATGAGTACAGATGAATGTAGAACACAGTCAGTTGCTGGTCAATATGGGGAGGTGTATATCAGAGATAATGTGGATAAGGTATGTTATACTATAGTTTACACAACCATACAGATATATGAGTACAGATGAATGTAGAACACAGTCAGTAGATGGTCAATATGGGGAGGTGTATATCAGAGATAATGTGGATAAGGTATGTTATACTATAGTTTACACAACCATACAGACAGATATATGAGTACAGATGAATGTAGAACACAGTCAGTAGATGGTCAATATGGGGAGGTGTATATCAGAGATAATGTGGATAAGGTATGTTATACTATAGTTTACACAACCATACAGATGGATATATGAGTACAGATGAATGTAGAACACAGTCAGTAGATGGTCAATATGGGGAGGTGTATATCAGAGATAATGTGGATAAGGTATGTTATACTATAGTTTACACAACCATACAGACGGATATATGAGTACAGATGAATGTAGAACACAGTCAGTAGATGGTCAATATGGGGAAGTCTATATCAGAGATAATGTGGATAAGGTATGTTATACTATAGTTTACACAACCATACAGATATATGAGTACAGATGAATGTAGAACACAGTCAGTTGATGGTCAATATGGGGAGGTGTATATCAGAGATAATGTAGATAAGGTATGTTATACTATAGTTTACACAACCATACAGATATATGAGTACAGATGAATGTAGAACACAGTCAGTTGCTGGTCAATATGGGGAGGTGTATATCAGAGATAATGTGGATAAGGTATGTTATACTATAGTTTACACAACCATACAGATATATGAGTACAGATGAATGTAGAACACAGTCAGTTGATGGTCAATATGGGGAGGTGTATATCAGAGATAATGTGGATAAGGTATGTTATACTATAGTTTACACAACCATACAGACAGATATATGAGTACAGATGAATGTAGAACACAGTCAGTAGATGGTCAATATGGGGAGGTGTATATCAGAGATAATGTGGATAAGGTATGTTATACTATAGTTTACACAACCATACAGATATATGAGTACAGATGAATGTAGAACACAGTCAGTAGATGGTCAATATGGGGAAGTCTATATCAGAGATAATGTGGATAAGGTATGTTATACTATAGTTTACACAACCATACAGACAGATATATGAGTACAGATGAATGTAGAACACAGTCAGTTGCTGGTCAATATGGGGAGGTGTATATCAGAGATAATGTGGATAAGGTATGTTATACTATAGTTTACACAACCATACAGATATATGAGTACAGATGAATGTAGAACACAGTCAGTAGATGGTCAATATGGGGAGGTGTATATCAGAGATAATGTGGATAAGGTATGTTATACTATAGTTTACACAACCATACAGATATATGAGTACAGATGAATGTAGAACACAGTCAGTTGCTGGTCAATATGGGGAGGTGTATATCAGAGATAATGTGGATAAGGTATGTTATACTATAGTTTACACAACCATACAGATGGATATATGAGTACAGATGAATGTAGAACACAGTCAGTAGATGGTCAATATGGGGAGGTGTATATCAGAGATAATGTGGATAAGGTATGTTATACTATAGTTTACACAACCATACAGATATATGAGTACAGATGAATGTAGAACACAGTCAGTAGATGGTCAATATGGGGAGGTGTATATCAGAGATAATGTGGATAAGGTATGTTATACTATAGTTTACACAACCATACAGATGGATATATGAGTACAGATGAATGTAGAACACAGTCAGTTGCTGGTCAATATGGGGAGGTGTATATCAGAGATAATGTGGATAAGGTATGTTATACTATAGTTTACATAACCATACAGATGGATATATGAGTACAGATGAATGTAGAACACAGTCAGTTGCTGGTCAATATGGGGAGGTGTATATCAGAGATAATGTGGATAAGGTATGTTATACTATAGTTTACACAACCATACAGACGGATATATGAGTACAGATGAATGTAGAACACAGTCAGTTGATAATCAATATGGGGAGGTGTATATCAGAGATAATGTGGATAAGGTATGTTATACTATAGTTTACACAACCATACAGATATATGAGTACAGATGAATGTAGAACACAGTCAGTAGATGGTCAATATGGAGAGGTCTATATCAGAGACAATGTGGATAAGGTATGTTATACTATAGTTTACACAACCATACAGATATATGAGTACAGATGAATGTAGAACACAGTCAGTTGCTGGTCAATATGGGGAGGTCTATATCAGAGATAATGTAGATAAGGTATGTTATACTATAGTTTACACAACCATACAGATATATGAGTACAGATGAATGTAGAACACAGTCAGTTGCTGGTCAATATGGGGAGGTGTATATCAGAGATAATGTGGATAAGGTATGTTATACTATAGTTTACACAACCATACAGACGGATATATGAGTACAGATGAATGTAGAACACAGTCAATAGATGGTCAATATGGGGAGGTGTATATCAGAGATAATGTGGATAAGGTATGTTATACTATAGTTTACACAACCATACAGACAGATATATGAGTACAGATGAATGTAGAACACAGTCAGTAGATGGTCAATATGGGGAGGTGTATATCAGAGACAATGTGGATAAGGTATGTTATACTATAGTTTACACAACCATACAGATGGATATATGAGTACAGATGAATGTAGAACACAGTCAGTTGATGGTCAATATGGGGAGGTGTATATCAGAGATAATGTGGATAAGGTATGTTATACTATAGTTTACATAACCATACAGATATATGAGTACAGATGAATGTAGAACACAGTCAGTAGATGGTCAATATGGAGAGGTCTATATCAGAGACAATGTGGATAAGGTATGTTATACTATAGTTTACACAACCATACAGATATATGAGTACAGATGAATGTAGAACACAGTCAGTAGATGGTCAATATGGGGAGGTCTATATCAGAGATAATGTGGATAAGGTATGTTATACTATAGTTTACACAACCAGACAGATATATGAGTACAGATGAATGTAGAACACAGTCAGTTGATGGTCAATATGGGGAGGTGTATATCAGAGATAATGTGGATAAGGTATGTTATACTATAGTTTACACAACCATACAGATGTATGAGTACAGATGAATGTAGAACACAGTCAGTTGATGGTCAATATGGGGAAGTCTATATCAGAGATAATGTGGATAAGGTATGTTATACTATAGTTTACACAACCATACAGATATATGAGTACAGATGAATGTAGAACACAGTCAGTTGATGGTCAATATGGGGAGGTGTATATCAGAGATAATGTGGATAAGGTATGTTATACTATAGTTTACACAACCATACAGATATATGAGTACAGATGAATGTAGAACACAGTCAGTTGATAATCAATATGGGGAGGTGTATATCAGAGATAATGTGGATAAGGTATGTTATACTATAGTTTACACAACCATACAGATATATGAGTACAGATGAATGTAGAACACAGTCAGTTGCTGGTCAATATGGGGAGGTCTATATCAGAGATAATGTGGATAAGGTATGTTATACTATAGTTTACACAACCATACAGATATATGAGTACAGATGAATGTAGAACACAGTCAGTTGATGGTCAATATGGGGAAGTCTATATCAGAGATAATGTGGATAAGGTATGTTATACTATAGTTTACACAACCATACAGACAGATATATGAGTACAGATGAATGTAGAACACAGTCAGTAGATGGTCAATATGGGGAGGTGTATATCAGAGATAATGTGGATAAGGTATGTTATACTATAGTTTACACAACCATACAGATGGATATATGAGTACAGATGAATGTAGAACACAGTCAGTAGATGGTCAATATGGGGAAGTCTATATCAGAGATAATGTAGATAAGGTATGTTATACTATAGTTTACACAACCATACAGACGGATATATGAGTACAGATGAATGTAGAACACAGTCAGTTGATGGTCAATATGGGGAGGTGTATATCAGAGATAATGTGGATAAGGTATGTTATACTATAGTTTACACAACCATACAGACGGATATATGAGTACAGATGAATGTAGAACACAGTCAGTTGCTGGTCAATATGGGGAGGTGTATATCAGAGATAATGTGGATAAGGTATGTTATACTATAGTTTACACAACCATACAGATATATGAGTACAGATGAATGTAGAACACAGTCAGTTGATGGTCAATATGGGGAGGTGTATATCAGAGATAATGTGGATAAGGTATGTTATACTATAGTTTACACAACCATACAGACAGATATATGAGTACAGATGAATGTAGAACACAGTCAGTTGCTGGTCAATATGGGGAGGTGTATATCAGAGATAATGTGGATAAAGTATGTTATACTATAGTTTACATAACCATACAGATATATGAGTACAGATGAATGTAGAACACAGTCAGTAGATGGTCAATATGGGGAGGTGTATATCAGAGATAATGTGGATAAGGTATGTTATACTATAGTTTACACAACCATACAGATATATGAGTACAGATGAATGTAGAACACAGTCAGTTGATGGTCAATATGGGGAGGTCTATATCAGAGATAATGTGGATAAGGTATGTTATACTATAGTTTACACAACCATACAGATGGATATATGAGTACAGATGAATGTAGAACACAGTCAGTTGATGGTCAATATGGGGAGGTGTATATCAGAGACAATGTGGATAAGGTATGTTATACTATAGTTTACACAACCATACAGATATATGAGTACAGATGAATGTAGAACACAGTCAGTAGATGGTCAATATGGGGAGGTGTATATCAGAGATAATGTGGATAAGGTATGTTATACTATAGTTTACACAACCATACAGATGTATGAGTACAGATGAATGTAGAACACAGTCAGTTGATGGTCAATATGGGGAAGTCTATATCAGAGATAATGTGGATAAGGTATGTTATACTATAGTTTACACAACCATACAGATATATGAGTACAGATGAATGTAGAACACAGTCAGTTGATGGTCAATATGGGGAGGTGTATATCAGAGATAATGTGGATAAGGTATGTTATACTATAGTTTACACAACCATACAGATATATGAGTACAGATGAATGTAGAACACAGTCAGTTGATAATCAATATGGGGAGGTGTATATCAGAGATAATGTGGATAAGGTATGTTATACTATAGTTTACACAACCATACAGATATATGAGTACAGATGAATGTAGAACACAGTCAGTTGCTGGTCAATATGGGGAGGTCTATATCAGAGATAATGTGGATAAGGTATGTTATACTATAGTTTACACAACCATACAGATATATGAGTACAGATGAATGTAGAACACAGTCAGTTGATGGTCAATATGGGGAAGTCTATATCAGAGATAATGTGGATAAGGTATGTTATACTATAGTTTACACAACCATACAGACAGATATATGAGTACAGATGAATGTAGAACACAGTCAGTAGATGGTCAATATGGGGAGGTGTATATCAGAGATAATGTGGATAAGGTATGTTATACTATAGTTTACACAACCATACAGATGGATATATGAGTACAGATGAATGTAGAACACAGTCAGTAGATGGTCAATATGGGGAAGTCTATATCAGAGATAATGTAGATAAGGTATGTTATACTATAGTTTACACAACCATACAGACGGATATATGAGTACAGATGAATGTAGAACACAGTCAGTTGATGGTCAATATGGGGAGGTGTATATCAGAGATAATGTGGATAAGGTATGTTATACTATAGTTTACACAACCATACAGACGGATATATGAGTACAGATGAATGTAGAACACAGTCAGTTGCTGGTCAATATGGGGAGGTGTATATCAGAGATAATGTGGATAAGGTATGTTATACTATAGTTTACACAACCATACAGATATATGAGTACAGATGAATGTAGAACACAGTCAGTTGATGGTCAATATGGGGAGGTGTATATCAGAGATAATGTGGATAAGGTATGTTATACTATAGTTTACACAACCATACAGACAGATATATGAGTACAGATGAATGTAGAACACAGTCAGTTGCTGGTCAATATGGGGAGGTGTATATCAGAGATAATGTGGATAAAGTATGTTATACTATAGTTTACATAACCATACAGATATATGAGTACAGATGAATGTAGAACACAGTCAGTAGATGGTCAATATGGGGAGGTGTATATCAGAGATAATGTGGATAAGGTATGTTATACTATAGTTTACACAACCATACAGATATATGAGTACAGATGAATGTAGAACACAGTCAGTTGATGGTCAATATGGGGAGGTCTATATCAGAGATAATGTGGATAAGGTATGTTATACTATAGTTTACACAACCATACAGATGGATATATGAGTACAGATGAATGTAGAACACAGTCAGTTGATGGTCAATATGGGGAGGTGTATATCAGAGACAATGTGGATAAGGTATGTTATACTATAGTTTACACAACCATACAGATATATGAGTACAGATGAATGTAGAACACAGTCAGTAGATGGTCAATATGGGGAGGTGTATATCAGAGACAATGTGGATAAGGTATGTTATACTATAGTTTACACAACCATACAGATGGATATATGAGTACAGATGAATGTAGAACACAGTCAGTTGCTGGTCAATATGGGGAGGTGTATATCAGAGATAATGTGGATAAGGTATGTTATACTATAGTTTACACAACCATACAGATGGATATATGAGTACAGATGAATGTAGAACACAGTCAGTTGATGGTCAATATGGGGAGGTGTATATCAGAGATAATGTGGATAAGGTATGTTATACTATAGTTTACACAACCATACAGATGGATATATGAGTACAGATGAATGTAGAACACAGTCAGTTGCTGGTCAATATGGGGAGGTGTATATCAGAGATAATGTGGATAAGGTATGTTATACTATAGTCTACACAACCATACAGATGGATATATGAGTACAGATGAATGTAGAACACAGTCAGTTGCTGGTCAATATGGGGAGGTGTATATCAGAGATAATGTGGATAAGGTATGTTATACTATAGTTTACACAACCATACAGATGGATATATGAGTACAGATGAATGTAGAACACAGTCAGTAGAGGGTCAATATGGGGAGGTGTATATCAGAGACAATGTGGATAAGGTATGTTATACTATAGTTTACACAACCATACAGATGGATATATGAGTACAGATGAATGTAGAACACAGTCAGTTGATGGTCAATATGGGGAGGTCTATATCAGAGATAATGTGGATAAGGTATGTTATACTATAGTTTACACAACCATACAGATATATGAGTACAGATGAATGTAGAACACAGTCAGTTGCTGGTCAATATGGGGAGGTTTATATCAGAGACAATGTGGATAAGGTATGTTATACTATAGTTTACACAACCATACAGATGGATATATGAGTACAGATGAATGTAGAACACAGTCAGTTGATGGTCAATATGGGGAGGTGTATATCAGAGACAATGTGGATAAGGTATGTTATACTATAGTTTACACAACCATACAGATATATGAGTACAGATGAATGTAGAACACAGTCAGTTGATGGTCAATATGGGGAGGTGTATATCAGAGATAATGTGGATAAGGTATGTTATACTATAGTTTACACAACCATACAGATATATGAGTACAGATGAATGTAGAACACAGTCAGTAGATGGTCAATATGGGGAGGTGTATATCAGAGACAATGTGGATAAGGTATGTTATACTATAGTTTACACAACCATACAGACGGATATATGAGTACAGATGAATGTAGAACACAGTCAGTTGATGGTCAATATGGGGAGGTGTATATCAGAGATAATGTGGATAAGGTATGTTATACTATAGTTTACACAACCATACAGATATATGAGTACAGATGAATGTAGAACACAGTCAGTAGATGGTCAATATGGGGAGGTGTATATCAGAGATAATGTGGATAAGGTATGTTATACTATAGTTTACATAACCATACAGATGGATATATGAGTACAGATGAATGTAGAACACAGTCAGTTGATGGTCAATATGGGGAGGTGTATATCAGAGATAATGTGGATAAGGTATGTTATACTATAGTTTACACAACCATACAGATGGATATATGAGTACAGATGAATGTAGAACACAGTCAGTTGATGGTCAATATGGGGAGGTGTATATCAGAGATAATGTGGATAAGGTATGTTATACTATAGTTTACACAACCATACAGATGGATATATGAGTACAGATGAATGTAGAACACAGTCAGTAGATGGTCAATATGGGGAGGTGTATATCAGAGATAATGTGGATAAGGTATGTTATACTATAGTTTACACAACCATACAGATATATGAGTACAGATGAATGTAGAACACAGTCAGTAGATGGTCAATATGGGGAAGTGTATATCAGAGATAATGTGGATAAGGTATGTTATACTATAGTTTACACAACCATACAGATATATGAGTACAGATGAATGTAGAACACAGTCAGTAGATGGTCAATATGGGGAGGTGTATATCAGAGATAATGTGGATAAGGTATGTTATACTATAGTTTACATAACCATACAGATATATGAGTACAGATGAATGTAGAACACAGTCAGTTGATGGTCAATATGGGGAGGTGTATATCAGAGATAATGTGGATAAGGTATGTTATACTATAGTTTACATAACCATACAGATGGATATATGAGTACAGATGAATGTAGAACACAGTCAGTTGCTGGTCAATATGGGGAGGTGTATATCAGAGATAATGTGGATAAGGTATGTTATACTATAGTTTACATAACCATACAGATATATGAGTACGGATGAATGTAGAACACAGTCAGTAGATGGTCAATATGGGGAGGTGTATATCAGAGATAATGTGGATAAGGTATGTTATACTATAGTTTACACAACCATACAGATATATGAGTACAGATGAATGTAGAACACAGTCAGTAGATGGTCAATATGGGGAGGTGTATATCAGAGATAATGTGGATAAGGTATGTTATACTATAGTTTACACAACCATACAGACGGATATATGAGTACAGATGAATGTAGAACACAGTCAGTAGATGGTCAATATGGGGAGGTGTATATCAGAGATAATGTGGATAAGGTATGTTATACTATAGTTTACACAACCATACAGACAGATATATGAGTACAGATGAATGTAGAACACAGTCAGTTGCTGGTCAATATGGGGAGGTGTATATCAGAGATAATGTGGATAAGGTATGTTATACTATAGTTTACACAACCATACAGATATATGAGTACAGATGAATGTAGAACACAGTCAGTTGATGGTCAATATGGGGAGGTGTATATCAGAGATAATGTGGATAAGGTATGTTATACTATAGTTTACATAACCATACAGATATATGAGTACAGATGAATGTAGAACACAGTCAGTAGATGGTCAATATGGGGAGGTGTATATCAGAGATAATGTGGATAAGGTATGTTATACTATAGTTTACATAACCATACAGATGGATATATGAGTACAGATGAATGTAGAACACAGTCAGTAGATGGTCAATATGGGGAGGTGTATATCAGAGATAATGTAGATAAGGTATGTTATACTATAGTTTACATAACCATACAGATGGATATATGAGTACAGATGAATGTAGAACACAGTCAGTTGATGGTCAATATGGGGAGGTGTATATCAGAGATAATGTGGATAAAGTATGTTATACTACAGTTTACACAACCAGACAGATATATGAGTACAGATGAATGTAGAACACAGTCAGTTGATGGTCAATATGGGGAGGTGTATATCAGAGATAATGTGGATAAAGTATGTTATACTATAGTTTACATAACCATACAGACAGATATATGAGTACAGATGAATGTAGAACACAGTCAGTAGATGGTCAATATGGGGAAGTGTATATCAGAGATAATGTGGATAAGGTATGTTATACTATAGTTTACATAACCATACAGATGGATATATGAGTACAGATGAATGTAGAACACAGTCAGTTGATGGTCAATATGGGGAGGTGTATATCAGAGATAATGTGGATAAGGTATTTAACCTCTTAATACTAACAAGCAAATAAATTTTTAGCTCCACTGGCTGTCAGGTCAGCAGGCTATTGTCATTGCGCTATGTCCATTGTGTGTTTGTCTGTATTTGCATTTGTTTTCCTTTGAAAACTTTTTCTTTGAGAATCTTCATCTCAAAAATCATTGGGTGGATTTCAACCATATTCCCAAGGAACGATGCTTAGGTGACTCTCTTTCAGATCCCTTCAAAGAATTTTGACTGAATTCTGAGGGCCTGAGTTATCCGCCATTGAATTTAAAAAAAAAACTGACTTTGACTGTGATTTCACTCTATCAACTACAAATTTTCACAATACAAACTTGGACAGAATGTTGGTGACATTAAAATCTTGTTTAATTTTCAGGTTGATTGGAATCTAACATCATAGTTATGTGCCCTTTTTGTCAAATTGACAAAACTGCTATTTTCAACCTTTTTTTATTCTAACAACCATAAATATTTACCAATCAAGACAAAACTTTTACAAAATCATGCTGACCATAAGACCTTTATGTTACAGATTTTGGTACATCTAGCTGGAGAAAGCAGTCATGTTTCCATGAGTGAGATTATATAAATATCGCATGCCTCTCAGGGCAATAGTACATATTGTCTACCCGAGACCGGTAATATTGACCGAGGCTTCAGCCGAGGTCAATATTACTGGTTCGAGGGTAGACGATATGTACTATTGCCCTGAGAGGCATGCGATATTCATTTTATTATACCGAAAAAGAAACAACATCAAAACTTTTAATCTACAATTTATCTAACTTTATAAGTCCTTCACCGTTAATCAAAAATGTTAAAATCAACCGAATGCCTAATCAATTCATATTTGTGACATGCACGCAAAGGCAGGCCTACCATCACTTTTGCCTAGGTAATTCCATGATCTAGATGAGAAAGAGATCAGGCTAAACAGAGGTAAACTGATTTTGCGATTGGAAAAAAACATAAAGTAAGATAGAATAAAAATCTAGTTTCAGTAAATTAGCTTACATTTTTAAATCAGGATGTGCAGTTCGCACAGACTGACTATAATCCATACTTTTTAACATTTTCCATATGGTCCCTTTTTGCGTAACAAGCCACGTCATTTAAGCGTACTTATGTTAAACTAGCTATGATTCAGCAAATATCGTGTTAAGAAACATTGTGACGTCACGTTACGTCATAAAAAACCAGAATTTCTATTTATAGTACGCTCAGCGGTTAATATGAAAAAATATTAACCGGTTAATATTATCTGAGCGGGTAATATGAAAAAATATTAGGTTTGTAATTATTGAATGATAAGGTCACGTGAGGTATAATAAAGAGATATATGCAGGGCGCCCAGTAACCTATAAATACCTATAAATACCTATATTATCCTATATTTCTGGACCTTACCTATAAAAACCTATAATATCACCCATTTTGCCCCAAATACCTATAAATACCTATATTTTTGTGTCTTGCCAAGTGATGATTACAAATTTAAACAAATACTTTCAAAATAGCAGTTTTCTATGATTTAAAAGTAATTATTATCTATCAATATACAGTAGAAATTAGTATATTCCTTTCAGGCCTCTTTCAAACTTAAATGCCAGGGAAAGACTGATCAAACATAATATTTATCATTGTTGAAGAAGCTTGCATGTATGTTTTGTTATCTCTTACTGGTATTGAACATTTTATTTAGTTGGTATGTTCCTTTTATGAACAGTAAAGTTCTGTTCAAATAACTTTGCAAGTATTACTTATGGACAAATGAATAATTATATCTTTATAATGAATGCAGGGGGTGAACCTTTATCACTTGAAGCAGGTCAGTTTTGCTTCTGATTACAAAGCTAAGGTTGAGTTTCTGTCCTGAAGTTATCACATAGTCAGTACCAGTCTTCCATTTAAGCTCCGAGGAAGATTAAAGAATAGAGAACCTTCTTTTGTACTCACTGTTGATGACTAGAAGCCAAATTTAGGTAGAAATGTTTTATTTTTCATCTTGCTGTCACAGAGACTAATTGAAATTTGTACATGGAGTTGCTTGTCATGTTATGTTTAAGAGACAGCCAGTATTAAAAATAATAAAATTAAACATTTATTTTCAGATCACCTTAGCAATTAGTGCTAAGTGTGAGGTATTGTGATTGCTTACCATGGTCATCCATCCATCTGCCTGTACATATTCTCTCAAACAATACAGCAAAGTTTCTTAAAATTTGGTTTGTAGCATCAGCCAAAGGCCTGCTACCTAAATACTTAAGATCATTGTGGTATTATGAAAATTGGCCCTATGTTCTGGGGGTATTGGCCTATAGATGGCATTGAAAATGGTATGTGAAACTCTATTTTTATCCTCTACCGAAATACTTATTATCACAAATTTATGGTATGATAAAAACTGGTCCTATGTTGTGGGATATCAGATTTCATATAGGGATAAAGAGGGAAATCATGTAAAATTCCCTTCACCTAAATTGCTTTGCCTAGGGCTTTAAACTTGGTATAAAAAAATGTCTCATGGCCCTCTGCCAATACTTTTCAAATTATATTGGTACCATGAAAAGTGGCCCTGTGTGTTTGAGTATCAGACTTCATGTACAGACAAAGCAGGAAATCTTACACAATCTTCTACTCTTGAATCATTTGACATAGGGCTTTCAATTTGCTGTGTAGAACCACATCATGGCCCTCTACCAATATCTTTCAAAATTTTGTGGTACAATGACAATTGGTCATATGTTGTTTGATATTTTATTTCATGAGAGACAAAGTAGGAAATCATGCACATTCTTTTTCTCCTTCAGAAACAGTTTGGCCTATGTCTTTGAAATTTGGTTTGTAGAATTGTCTTAATTCAGGCCCACTACCAAAGCACATCAAAAATGTTTGGTTCTGTGAAATTTGCCCCATGTTGTAGAATATCAAATTTCTTTCATTCATCTTCTACTCCAAAAGTATTTAACCAATGACCTTCAAATGTGGTGTGTAGAATTGTCTAATGACCCTCCATCAAAACACTTCAATGTTTTATAGTATTACATAATTAGGAAATTTGGCTCTTATGTTGTGGAGAGATTCCATATCAGTCACATTTAGAGACAAAGATCTTAGAAGGAGAAGGAAATCTAGAGCAAAATTTTCTCGACAAATCATTTTTTCACAGACCCTATAATTATTGAGGTTTTTACATGTATCATGGCAGCATGACTCTTTGCCAAAATTCTTCAAATTGCCTTCTTGCAATGAAAAATGGCTAGAAGTTGTGGGTCTAGGATGAGACAGAAGATATCAAATACAATCATTTCCTCAAAGCCTCAATGTTCTTTACGGTGAGAGATAAATGGCTTTCTTGGCTCTTGTGTCCTGATAAGTTTTTGGTATTCTCTTGAACACCTTAATTTTCAGAATAGAAAGCAATAGCTAATAAATGGCTGTATTGTCTGTTTCTCCTGTTGTCCTATTAATAATAGAGAGCTGGAAGGTAGTGGTCGTGGTAAAGAAATGTTTAAAGTAATGTTTTCGTCATCAGAAACACAACCTATATTATCCTATATTTTTGGCTAACTGATACCTATATTATTGGGACATACCTATATTTTTGACACTGTAAGTCACTGGGCACCCTGTATATGTATCAGAAGACCCACTATCTACAACACAGACACCCTATAGTGATATTTACACATCTCTATGTTTACACATATTTATATTACAGATTTTGGTACATTTGGAAGGAGAAAGTAGTCATGTATCTATGAGTGAGATAGAGATATATGTATCAGAAGATCCGCTGTCAACAACACAGACTCTTTATAGTAATGCCTATGGTGCTGGTTATATACTACCTGAAGATGGAAATACAGAATTTATATTTGACAAGGTAGGCTTATTAGCTAGATGGATGCAATCGTCTGTCACATGTGGTATAATATTCTAATTTGGTGAATGTTTAATAACCCATGTTTTTATGGCAAGGGAGCTAATGTTACAGTTGTCAATGTAGACTATAAAACTTGATCTCTGAAAAATTGATCTCTATCTGAACTCTATGATATAAAGCCTTATTTTTTTCAATTTTGAACACCTGCATACTTTCATTTTGGTCCATAATCTTCGATCTAGGAGTTATACCTATTTTTTCAAAACTTTAACTCAGCTGATACCTTATGCACTTTTTGAGATAAAGCCTCTGATTTTGCTACTGAGAAAATGTTTAGGTATATGACAAATGATATTGTCCCTTTTCAAGAAAAACCTCGTAACTGCAGCTTAAAACAAGCTGCAGTTATGAGGTTTTCCTTGAAAAGCATCAATATTTATCTCAGGTTGACATTCTGGGAGGAGCTACACTAGCCCTGGATGGCAGCACTATGTCAGTCATCACGGATGTGCTGGAAGGGGATGATACAGGCAGGATAGAGCTGCGGAGATCACAGGGGTATGAAAACACAGCAGATCGTATACTGCAGACTGTGGGTATACTGTCACAGAGGGACTCTACTGTCAACCTACCACCCGAACTTGACTGCAGGGGAATTGATATGTACATTAAAGGTGAGATATTTCAATACCCATGGCCAGATGACTAAAATTTTAACTAGTCAAAGTCTTATTACAAAGATGATAAGAAAAGAAATTAAACTGAAATCCTGAAATGTTTAACTGTTAGTGTAAAAAACTGTGAAACAAAAGTTGAAAATGCTGGTTGAAAATTTGAGAAAATCTCTTTTGTCTTTGGTTACCCTGCTCAGGATAATATTTTGTTGCATTTACCAAAGCTGTCTTACCAGGAGAACAATTACATTATGTCCCACCTATAGAGAAGAGAGGAGTATGTTGGTTTCACCATGTGCCATGTTAGCACTTGAATAAATAAAGAACTCATCCATGAAAGATATGTGTCATCAAGTTCGATCTTTTTTGTTATGCAGGATATTTCAGACAGATGGAGAATGTGACGATCAACGCCAGATGTAATCTGACTATAGACCATCATGAGATGACCATCAATAAGATAGATATGTGTCATCAAGTTCGATCTTTTTTGTTATGCAGGATATTTCAGACAGATGGAGAATGTGACAATCAATGCCAGATGTAATCTGACTATAGACCATCATGAGATGACCATCAATAAGATAGATATGTGTCATTAAAGTTGATCTTTTTTGTCATGCAGGTTATTTCCGACAGATGGAGAATGTGACAATCAATGCCAGATGTAATCTGACTATAGACCATCATGAGATGACTGTCAATAAGATTGATTATCTGGATGTGAAGACATTTGGGTCGGTGACTGTGTTTACAGAGTATGATGCACTTACCAAACTCAATGGTACTGAACTGACTGTCAGAAGTGGCGCCACGGTGAGGATTTTGAATAAGAATGAGTTCTAGATTTGGAAATTCAGAATAGTTAAATACATGTATAACAATTAGGGCTTAAAGGAAAACTTGTGTAAGACTAAATAAATGTATTATGCATAAACAATAGTTTTGCACCAAGCCTTTAACATATTTTTTATCAAGTCATTTCCATTCACAATTTAACCATAGAACTTCTTCTATTCCTTCATCATTTCAATCTATTACATGATTACAAAATTGATAGTTATATTAAAACAAATAGAAAACCTAAAATGTTCTCTAATTTATTTTTGTTCAGCTGACGTCTAACTACCTACAACTAGACTATGAGACGATGATTATAGAACCGTACGGATATGTGACTGTATCAGAAGGATGTCCTCTAACATTGCAACATCAGGGTAAGTTTGTACCTCTTGCTTAACCTTGGTTGTCATCATGTCTGATTGAATTTATTGTTACTTTTTGACGTCAAGATGATAAAGCAAAACAAAAACGGCTAAAAAATAATGTGAAATGCTATATCAGCCTTATTGACGTTGCTGAAAAGCTCTCAAACATCATAATGGAATATAGTTCCTTATGATATCTTTTAAATGAGTTGTGTTTTGACTCCACCATAGTCATCTAACATCAATATCATGGGTTTTCAACAAAAACCTCATAACTGCAGCTTAGAACAAGCTGCAGTTATGAGTTTTTTTTGTTGAAAAGCATCAGTCTATGTTTCTCTGTGTCTAGGTATAGGAGCTGGTATAGGACACATAGAAGGCAGTTCTGGTGGAGGTCATGGTGGCAATGGAGGTCAAGGTAACGTGGTGGCACGCGCAGGGGGCGCTCATGATTCATTCCTCGATCCTCACGACTTTGGTAACAATGGTGGTACAGCAACATTCCCACATCGTGGTGGAGTGGGTGGAGGACAGATTATTCTGAACATCCGTCACACGCTGACCGTAGATGGGTTCCTGCAGGCCCAGGGTGGAGCCTGGAGGTCTGTAGAGGCTGGTGGGGGTGCAGGGGGAACCATCCATGTGATTACATACACCATCGCGGGTAACGGCTACATAGACGCGTCCGGGGGTCAGGGGTATGATGGGAACCATGCAAGTCATGCTGGTGGTGGTGGAGGTGGTATTATAGTCGTCTACTACATGTATAACTTCTATGTTGGTGAGTTATTGACTTATTAAGAATTATGTAATATTGGAAAAAGCTTTTAGGGCTGAAACAATTTGTGAATCATTTGAAAAAAATCAGAACATTTTACTTCTTAGATCTTAAGTCAATTTCAAACATGTGACATTTTTTATTTTCTTTGTACTTGAGTTTTGTACATTTACTCCTAAATGTCTATTGATTGTTTTTAGTAAAAATGGGGTATGCCCTTCTGTATTGACTGCTTTAAATGATTTTAAATGAAAACTAAATTCTGTGTAAATCTAGATCAAATTTAATTGCTGTCTAAAATATGAATGTTGTTTTTTGAAACACCAAGTAAAGGCCTGGTCCCAATGCACTTTCGGATGCAAAGAGGATATAAAACGTTCAAAAAATCTTGCTTTCCGTTAGACGTCTTTTGCCATCCGTTTGAAGTCTCTTGCCATCCGATGTGTACTTATTGCATACGTTTTATCCAACGGGCATCCGTCAACCGTAATTTCATCCACGCAAGAAGTTTTGAGCTGCCCAAAACTTTTAGAACGGATGAGCCTTCCGTCGTGTACGATATAAATCCGCAATATATACGAGCAACAGACGTTCTATGTCCGTTATCAGTCTGTTGTATCCTTACTTCATCCTATAGGCATCCTTGAACATTTTTATCTGGGATGTATTCCATATATTTAGCTGACATCCGCTCCCATCCGCCAGGCTTCCCACGAATATCCGTTTAAGATCCCCGCTATATACTACTGACGTGCTCTCTTTTCCGTCATATTTTTGCCATTTTCTAAAGCAGATGAAAACGGATGGTACCACTACCGAAATTTTGCTCGTCCGCTGAGTCCTTTTTGCATACATTTTTGTCAATCGGCCAGTGGGACTGGGCCTTAAGGCATTTTGTTCCACTATTTCCTCCTTCCAGGTACCTTCAAGAATCATGGCGGTAGTGGAGGCTCAAATGCAGAACCTGGTGGTCCAGGAACCACATACATCCACCGAGTACCTGACCGAGTGAACGGCCAGATTCCTGACGATTACTCCGACAACCGTACGTTGTTGGTGGATAACTTTGACTACGAGCCTCGAGATCCTCTACGTAATCTGACAGATACATACTCTGATCATGCTATAGCTAGTGGAGTAGCTTGGATAAAACCTGGCAATTACCCAGCATCTGTAGATGTAGCTACTCAACTAGATGATCCAGAACAAGATATTGTCATTGACTATCTTAAGGTGAGGTTTAACCTTTTAAGGTTTTCCCAAACAGCGAAATTTTAGACAGAATCAATTTAATAAAGATGATACATACCACAATTTCAAGTGATTGATACTTTACCCTTTAAGTCTTAAATTTTGAACAGGTAATATAGGATGAAATTAATAAATTGCAATTTGTCTTTACTATGCCCTGGTACCCGTAGCAAACGAACCTTACAATGGTCTGAATTAGGACTCATGTGAATTATATATTTTGATAACAATCTTTGGTTCCATTATTAGCAATTTTGAATTATTGATGGGCAATAACGTGAGGATGACCTATTGTTCTTTGATCTTTGCAGTTTTACAGAAAAGCCCAGTTAGCCATGGTGAGGGATGTATATACAGACTTTATTAACCTGACTACAGGTTATACAGAAGGAGATAGGTCAGGTCATTTACATGTTGGATACAACCAGACATTATTTGTGGGTGAGTTGATTGACAGATGCCTTGCGACGCTTTCTTTAGGGGTTAAGACCATAAAGAAACCCTTAGACATATTATATTGTTTTGATCAAAAGTTCTAAAGACTGATGAGGTTGCTATGATTGACATACCACTTGTAGCATTTATCATTTGTGAGAACATTGAAAAGTCAAGGACTGAATGACTTGCTTAATTGGTCAATTGAATTTTATTCTATTCATATTTTTTATACTTCTATGAATGTGGTCTTGTATTGAACATGTGTACACTTCTAGGTACCGGAGAACTCCCCCTGGATGTGTCGATGTATCATGGTAGTTTTACCACCCTACAAGGTGAATTACGGGTAGCTGGTGTTTATGTACTGATAGAAGGAACCATCAACAATGTGGAAAATATGACCATACAAGATGGAGGTAACTAGATTTGTTATGCCCAAAAGATTTAGTAAATTGTCTGCTGGTCTGTCTATTAGCAATTCCTGTATGCGACTCGTACAGTATCAATCAGAAGATCATCAAATGGGCCACAATTAAACTCTTTAGTGTCTAGGGTTGCATGCCACATTTGAAATGCAGATTACTCTTGTTGATCTTGAATCATTTCCCCTGAATTGAAAATTGACCAATTTTACTGACAGATCTGCATTTGGTGTATTTGTGCACCTCAGCAGAGCTCTTGATATTTATTATACAGAAATTTAGATGTGGTTACATGCCTTTTAACCCATTACCAAACGACAACATTTTGGACTTGTCCAAATTCAAAGATGCTGCAGACAACAATTTCAAGTGAATGGAATTGCACATTTTTTGGCCTTTCCTGATATAGAATATAGTGGGAAATGAAGAAATTGCTTGTCACAAGCAATTTCTTCGTTTTCCACAATGTTTTCCAAAGCCTTTATCATGAAGGGCGTCGAAAAGCGTCATTGTTTGGGAATGGGTTAATAAGAAAAATGAAGTTATCAGAGTCAATGTAGTCATAGATTTAATTGCTACTTTGATTTAAAGCTGCAACAAAGAACTACTATAAGCAAGCTATGTATTTTCTGCAGGTACCCTTAAGATAAGCGTGATGATGGATCTTGAGTATCAGAGACTGGATATTGTTGGATTTATGTCACTCAGTGTCCGTAACCAGGGCTATCTTATAATGGACAATGATCAATATGCTCACATTATGACAGGAACAATTATGCAGGTATATATAGATTTATGCCCCTTAGTGTCCATAACAAGGGGTCATCTGAGATTCAACAATAATAAAGGATGAGTGTCAATAAGGCCCTTTCCGTGACCCAGCCCGATTTTCTTCATTTTCGCCACACATGACCACTAACATATTGACCTTATTTAGGCAAAGTATCAACTTGAACGGAGCCTGTGTTTGGAAGATATATTAAATCAAAGTGGGTGGGGTAAGTCACTCACTATGCCAATAGATGGTAATGAATTTCTTATATAGTTTTACTACCAATTTATATCTTAAAAACTGGTGATGCAGTGAAATGTATGTGTAATGCACTTTGAATACACTTTTTTGTTTACTCCATTGGATGCCATGTACAGGAGAAAATGGGCATTAAACACGTTTATGAATTTTTAGGATTTTTGGATGGACTAACTTTACGAAAAACCACAACAGGCTTTTATTTCTCATTTCATTTGATTTATCTTTCTGGTGGTGAATGAAGATATATAACCATAATATGTAATATGAAAATTTTCAAAATTGCTTTTGCATATTCTGGATTACCTGCCCTTGATTTCTTGAAAAAACTCCAAAAATTATAAAAAGTACTATTTCGTTTATGAACCAAATAATTCTTTATAAATCACCATAAAATACAAATAGGAGGACGGTACAAGCCTAATGTACACAAAAACATCAGATAATGAGGTTGCAATTGCTATCTTAACAGAGTGGGTGGGGTAATATACTCCAAAATTAAGCGTGAAACAGACATGAATATTTCATAGTCAGAATTGCTTTATTAGCATCTTAAATGTATGGTAACGTTTTTATTAGCTCATCTGAGCACAAAATGCTTAAGTTGAGCTATTTTGATTGCTTTTCCTCCATCGTCTGTTTCTCTATCTGCCCATCTGTCTGTTGTTAATTTGGTGTTTACATTCTAGCATCCGCAAATATAAGCCAATCTTGACCGAACTTTGTCAAAATAAATATGGTCATAAGTTCTCTTAGGAGTTCGATTATATGCCGGATCGAAATAGAAGGGCCCAGAGTTAACTGCCCTTAAAAGTCAAAAATAGTAAGTTTTGACATTGTTTCCACTCTAGCATGTACATTTATTGACCAATCAAGATGAAAATTATACACTAGGTTGGTTACTATATTTGCTCAAATTGCTCAGATTTTCAGTCTGATCGAACAAGAAAATCATGAGTTATGTGCCCTTGAATTTGACAAAATTGCAGTTTTCAACTTTGTTTTACTCTTACAAATACAAATACCCACCAATCGAGACAAATCGTCGACACAATGTTGGTCACTATATGATCTTTAATGAGTTCAAATTTCACCACAATCGGAAAACAATTTGCGAAGTTGTCTGCCCTTGAATTTGATTAAATTGCAGTTTTCGACTTTGTTTTCACCTCAAAACTACAAATATTGACCGATCAAAATGAAACTTGGACAGAGTGTTTGTGACTATAAGAAAAAGTGTGAATTTCATCATAATTAGGGTAAGACTTGCTCAGTTATTCACCCTTGTATTAGACAAAATTAGAGTGAAAACAAAGTCGAAAAGGGTAACTTTCTGATCCAATCAGACTGAAAATCTGAGTAATTTGAGCAAATATGGTAACCAACATTGTGTCTAATTTTCATCTTGGTTGGACAATAATTGTAGGTGCTAGAGTAGAAATAATGTCAAAACTTACTATTTTTGACGTTTAAGGGCAGATAACTCTGGACCTTTTTGTTTGATCCGGCCCATAATCGAACTCCTAAGAGACTTATGACCATACTTGTTTTGACAAAGTTCGGTCAAGATTGGCTTATATTTGCGGATGCTAGAATGTAAACATCAAATTAAAAACAGATGGATGGATAGATAGAGAGACATACGACGGAGGAAAAGCTATCAAAATAGCTCAACTTGAGCATTTTGTGCTCAGATGAGCTAATAAAAACATTACCATACATTTAAGATGCTAAAAAAGCAATTCTGACTATGAAATATTCATGTCTGTTTCACGCTTAATTTTAGAGTATATTACCCCACCCACTCTGTTACGATAACAATTGCAACCGCTTTACCTGATGTTTTTGTGTACACATGGCGCTTATCGTCCTCCTGTTGGTATTTTAAGGAGATTTATAAAGAAATGTTTGGTTCATAAACGAAATAGGACTTCTTATATTTTTTGGCATTTTTATCAAGAAATCAAGGGCAGGTAATCCAGAATATACAAAGCAATTTTGAAAATTTTCATATTACAAATTATGGTTATATATCTTCATTCATCACCAGAAAGTTAAATCAAATGAAATGAGAAATAAAAGCCTGTTGTGGTTTTTCGTAAAGTTAGTCCATCCAAAAATCCTAAAAATTCATAAACGTGTTTAATGTCCCTTTTCTCTTGTACATGGCATCCAATGGAATAAACAACAACATGTAATTCAAAGTGCATGACACATACATTTCACTGCATCACCGGTTTTTAAGATAAAAATTGTTAGTAAAACTGTATAAGAAATTGATTACCATGAATTGGTATAGTGAGTAACTTACCCCACCCACTTTGATTTAATATATCTCCCAAACCAAGGCTCTGTTCAAGTTGATACTTTGCCTACATAAGGTCAATATGTTAGTGGTCATGTGTGGCGAAAATGAAGAAAATCAGGCTAGGTCACGCAAAGGGCCTTATTGACACTCATCCTTTGCTCACAATATGGCTGTAACAATAATGCAGGTATGTATAGATTTATGCCAAGTGTCCATAACAAGGGGCCATCTGATAATGAATAATTATAAAGATGCTCACAATATGGCAGGAACATTAATGCAGGTGTATATAGATTTATGTCCCTTAGTGTCCATAACAAGGGACCATCTGATAATGGACAATGATAAATATGCACACAATATGGCAGGAACATTAATGCAGGTGTATATAGATTTATGTCACTGTGTCTATAACATGAGGCTATCTAATATTGGACAATAATGAATATTCTCAAAATATGACTGGAATTATGATGCAGGTATTTATGTGTTACTTGTTATGTGATAATAAACCGTTTGCTGAAGGGATCCTTGTCAGTCTATTTTACAAATTTTTCATTGAAACAAGAGCTTTCTTTTACATGAAATTTGTGTGTGTTTGTTACAAATGCTTTGAGACACTCACCCAAAAAGACATAGTGAAATAGACATATTAAAGAGATGATCCTTCAAGAAAAGTCATCAATTTTATCCTAGTTAAGGTAGAATACCCATAATTAGCACCAAAGAGCCTGCGGCGAAATTTGAAAAATGCCAGTAATTCCTAAACTGTGTTACATTTCCATTCCAAATATGAACATTGGCATTTTGTACGGTTCAGAATTTTGAATTCATGCATACTTATGAAAATATTTGACAAAAATTACCTCCCTTGCATATGAATATAGATTAAAATGATATTTGTAAATTATTTTCTTCTTGAAGCATAATCTTGAAATTGGGCACCGTGAATCAACTTATGTGAAGTGTATATACAAGTGTGTGTAATTTGATGCATTTCATATGGCTAGAAAGTTGTGTTTTTCATTATGGGTCTTCTATCTTAAGGAATAATTGGTGTAAATTTTTGCTTTTGACAACAATTTTGAATAAGTTTTATTCAGACGTCTTCATTTGTTAGTTTCGATTAAACTCTTATGAATATTTATATAATACATCTAAAGTTCAAACAAATTTTTAGTTATATGGACCACTAATTGAATGTTTTTCAGGTATTCCCCGGTGGTACTGTGATAGCCAAGCATCTACATGTGACTGTGGAGTATCTTTATGTGGATTACCTGGCTAGATTCTCAGCTGATGGTCAGGGATTTTGTAACATGGGTAAGTAAGTCCAGTAGTCTTTTTATATAAGGACAACAATTTTATTTGAAAATAAGATTTTTGCTGTCCCTAAACATTCATGTTCAAGTTCAATATTTCAACACTTTTCAAGACTATTGCATTGCTACTGTTCACATGTGTAGGGAATATTACACAGGGATAGGCTTTTGCGCCTTTACATATCAACTGTTGAGAAAACTTGAAAAAAATATAGTGACAGAAAAATACAATATACTATACCTACTTTTGCCATATGATATCTTAAAAACACCCCTAATATAAGTCAAATTCCAAAAAATTGCTTCGTGAAAAAATTACCATTGACATGCACTGGAACACCCATTTCATGAAGGGGATGCAGGAGCTGAGGGCAATAGAAATAAAACTCTGTCAATCTAATTGGTTAATTAACTCTTTGTAATATATTGCAGAGGGACCTGGTGCAGGCTACTATATAAATGGTTATGGTATCGGAGGGAGTCATGGAGGGGAAGCTGGGGCCGGGGGTAGTGGTAATGATCCGCCATCAGCGTACGGAATGTTTACAGCTCCCGCAGCGTTTGGTAGTGCCGGAGGGGACACTAGTAGTAATACAGGTAACAACTTGCTTTGTTGTTGCTTTAACCCTTTACCAAACAAGACCTGGTTTTGACGTCTCTGAATGAAAAGTCTTTGGAAAACATTGAGGCTAAAGAAGAAAATGCTGATAATCAGCAATTTCTCCTTTTGCCTCAATATTTTCTTAGCTAATTGTACCTTATCCTCCTTTTATCAACATCCATTTTGTCATCATGAGCAGCTTTTGAATAGGACCACCCTTGAATTGCCATTTGGGAAGGGGTTGATGTTTGGTGATCTGTAGTAAGATTGTTATGTGTTTAAAATGTCTTATATTGAATCAAATGGAAAAAAAATGAATATTTCAAAAGAGATTACAAGAAGGTGAAAAGATTTACACTCTTTGACTTCTGTATGTGCACATATAGAATTGTCTTTATTACATAGCACTCAATAGGAATTTGTGCTTGATTTATTTTTGAGATCTCGATATTGGCACTGTTGTGTTATATTTCATGCTTATCTTCATCATATTGATTCATCTCCTTGTTTAGGTGGTTGTGGAGGTGGTATACTACGTCTAGAGGCCACCAACACTATGAAGATAGATGGTACAGTCAGTGCTAATGGTGAGAGTGGTTCAGGTCTGGCAGCTGGAGGGTCCGGTGGCAGTATTTATCTCATTACAGCAGAATTTGATGGAACAGGAAAAGTGGAGGTAAACATTTTGTTTAATAGTAGCATGGATGGTCCAGGTGAAACATTGATGGTCATCTGTTTTGATAAAAATGATGACAATTCATTACTCGTAAGTGTTAGAGTTGAGAAATATCAAACCTTAAACAAATACATTTGCTATTGTGAACCTTTGTGGGGGAGCAGCTGGGGGCTCGGTAAGGGTATTGTGGTAGTACTGGTATGAGAAACGCCAGGAATCCATGGTTAAGAGCTCTAGCCGCTGCGATATGACCTTAGTAGATGAAAATGGGGTAAAACCCCAATAAATCAAATTAACAAATACAAGGCATGGGAAAATTTTGCCATTTAACCCTTTCCCACACATTGGCGCTTTTGGACACACCAAAATAAAGGCTTTGGAAAACATTGTGGAAAATGAAGAAATTGCTTGTGACAAGTAATTTCTTCATTTCCCACAATGTTTTCTACGAAGAAAGGCCAAAACATATTAAATTTTGTTCAATGGAAATTGTCGTCTGAAACACATATGAGTTTGGACTAGGCTAAAATTTTTCCAAAGCCTTTTTATGCCCCCGTATCGAGAGATCGGGGGCATATTGTTTTACTCATGTCCGTCCGTCTGTCCGTCTGTCCGTCCATCTGTCCGTCCGAAAACTTAACATGAAAACTTAACATTGGCCTTTTCTCCAAAAGTATTCAACATACAAAGCTAAAATTTGGTATGTAACTTTCTTTCAATGATAGCTATCTGTTCAATGCAATTAGACCTTCCTCAAGGTCATCCGTTAACCCTTATCAACCCTTTGCTCTACGAAAACTTAACATTTTATTCCGAAAACTAAACATTTTCCTTTTCTCCAAAAGTATGTGACATACAAAGCTCAAATTTGGTATACAACTTCCTTTCAATTATATCTTTCTGTTCCATGCAATTTGACCTTTCTCAAGGTCATTCGGTCACCCTTATCAACCCTTTACTCTACGAAAACATAACATTTTACAAAAATGGCCATTTCGGGGGCATTTGTGTTTCACAAACACATCTTGTTTTTGTTGGGCGTCCAAAACCATCAATGTGTGGGAAAGGGATAAGGTTCAGTATTCAGTGATAATATCCTCAGCCTTACCTGTTTGACAGAAGTAAATAAAACTCTATGTTAATTCTAGGTTAAGGGAGGTTCTGGTTACAATGGTGGTGGTGGAGGCAGACTGGCTATAGAGTACGGACACAACAACACAAACAATTACTTCGAGGGTCAGTATTACTCTGACGGTGGAGAAAACACGGGCCTTGAGAACGGAGCAGCAGGTACCGTGTACACCAAGGATGTGAAGGATGGAGGACTGAAGTCTCTCAGAATTTATAACATTGAGGGAAATGGGGTTAGTAATCATTTTGAATGTTTAACTCTTTCCCAAACAAGACCTGGTTTTGATATTCCTCAGAGAAAAGACTTGGGAAAACATTGAGACAAAAGAAGAAACTGCTGATAACCAGCAGTTTCTCCTTTTGTCTCCATATTTTGTGATCCATAATATATGCAATTTCCATGTGAATTTATACTAATTTTGTCCTCTGAAGCAGCTTTTAAATTGGTAAAGCGTAATTATCCGCTGTTTGGGAAAGGTTTAAACAATGTTTGACATCATTAAATTTGTGATTTAGTAGAACTTTCAAATCGATCACAATCAGTTCAAAATAATGAATAAGTAACATTTTTCTTTGTTAGCTGTATACAACTATAGTAAATGTCTTTTTCTTCAATATTTTCCAAGGGTTTAACACTTGAATTGGTCAAAGGTCATCCCTGTTTTGGAAAGGGTGAACATTTGTCTCTGTTGTCCATGTTCAAGTCTATTTATACTTATTACACATATTTTTACAGGATTCCAAAACAAGAATAACGATTCCGGAGAACAAGACAGCTGACCATGACATTGATGTCCTTGACCTTGGACTTTACGCTTCAGTGGGTCTACTAGCAACAGATAATGATGGTATACCTACAGAGGGGAGGCGGAGTCTATATCTAGAGGTAGGACAAACTGACTGGTTAGCACTTTCCCAAACAACAAAATTTTAGGGGGGTCCAAATTGAAAGACCCTGCAGACGACAATATCAAGAGAATGGAATTTTTATGCCCCCGATAGGGAGGCATCATAAATTTGACTTGTCCGTCCGTCCGTCCGTCTGTCCGTCCGTCTGTCTGTCCGTCCGTCCGTCCGTCATTCCGTCCAAAAACTTTAACATTGGCCATAACTTCCTTATTACTTAACATATTCGCTTCATACTTTACCACAACATTCCTTGGTACATTACCTTTCTGTAGGCACATACTTTGGTGACCTTGACCCCTGGATGACCTTGACCTTGAACATAGATTGGCCATAATTTAAAATCAAAGCGGTGTCGGGGGCATTGTCATCTTACAGTGACAGCTCTTGTTAATCTTTAGGTCTTTTTGGATGGAAAACTTTGTGGGAAATGAAGAAATTGCTTGTCACAAGCAATTTCTTCATTTTCCACAATATTTTCCATGGCTATTATTTTGTGGGGAGTCAAAAAGAGTCATTGTGTGGTAATGGGTTAACCCTTTCCCAAACAACAAAATATAAAGATGGGATTGATGTTGATTAAGATAGTATTTATGCAAAATATATCACATAAACTATTGGGACAAATGGAGAAAATGATTGTTACCAGCATTTTCTTCTTTTGTATCAATGTTTTCTCAATCATGTTCTATGAGGGATGTCAAAACTAGGTCTTGTTTAGGAAAGGGTTTAAAAAAGAAAAATGTACAAAATGGAAAAAAAAAAACGACAAAAAGTGATTTAAACCTAAGACAAGAGAGAAACATAAACAAATGAGCTCTGAAATATTTTGGCTATACTTCCAGGAGCAATCTCAATGTGATTTTCATGACATCTTAGCCACAAACATTCAGTCTGACCCCTATTAGAAGTTTGTGGAAAATAGATTCTATAATGATAGAATTAGTCAGGACAAAATTCTGAAAAAGTCGCTTAGTTTTGAAGGTATAGGCATTTCTTGAAGAAAAGGGTTTGAGATCATTTCTAGGGGTATTTGGGTATGCTGAATCCGAAAAACAATGTTGCCAAGCTGAAAAATGAATCCTTCATCATCTAATTTGCATATTTTCAAAATGGCCGCCGAAATTTTAAAAAAAAATGCAAAAATAATGTTGTTATTTATCATTTTTCGACATCGTTTGTTCTACATATCGCACATTTCATGTTTAAAGACTAAACATAAATGATTTAACACGTAAATGAGAAAAAAATGATATTCATTTTTGGCAATTACCGTATAAATGGCAATAAATCGCATCTAAACAATAACATTTATCTACACTTTATTTTCACGTATGAAATGCAGTGAAAGTATTCAAAATATTATTTTAAAAATGTTTTGCATTAAAGGTAAAGTTTCAAAGGCAAATATGATACAGAACGCAACTTTGAGCGCAAGTCCTTTTACTACGTATTTAAGCTTTTAGCAAACCTCAAACATGCCCATTTTAAAATCATGTACATAATGTTTCACCTAATTCTGCAAAAATAATGATAAATCTTATCCTTTATATTGGAATCCAAAAATGTTGCCAAGATATCTACAAGTAATTCTTAAGAATATGAATCACTGTCCAAACATTTTGGAAAACGGTTTACCGTATTCATTGTGATAAAATACAGTGCAGTGTGGAAAATTTCATTTTGTGGGAAATTCCACTTTTTGCACTTTCATATACATACACTCATGATTCCAAACTGATTCAGAAATAGTAACTAAAATAATTTTAATTTACATTTTTGATATCCTTAGAAATTAAAACGTGTATATCTGAAATCGAACACATATTAAACAGGTAATCAACTTAGGCATTGGACAATATTAAAAAAGTACCAATATCCTAGGTGTTCAAATTTTGTTAAGTTACAAAAAATAATTGAGTGTGGCAAACTTAAGCGACATTATGTTACAAATTCACTATGGCACGTTGAGCTTGATTTTTTTCAGAGGAAAAACTAGTTGTTTACTTTGACAATATTTCAAAGAGACAACTTATTTATCTAACTTCGACAAAGAGAAGACTAGAATTTGGATATATTCACTAATATACTATATAATACAGATTTTCTAGTCAACAAATGCACAGCACATAAACGTTAATGATTGAATTGGGTTAAATTTTCAGTATGATTACAGTGTCTGGTGTACATTTCCATTATGTTCCTGACATTTTTCGCACAGGTAAAGTACAAGATTCAATCAAAGTCAATAGCTGCTTATCAAACGTACATGTAGATAATATGTAAGCGATTCATCCTTTGGTTACAGAATCTTTTTTGCAATACGTCAAAAATGATGTTGACACCCATGGGTTCGAACCAGTAAGCCCTGTATAGATAGTCTCTGATGTTATTTATTGAAGTATCACAGCTATATCCGAAACTGTTAGGACTATATCATCTATTTAATGATAATATGTAAATTATTGGCAGTTTCATCGAGAACCCCTATCATAAGTTGTGCGCTGTCGAGGGATAGACATCAAACATTTGTTTAAAAAATAGTCCCCTTTTTAGCTATGCTCGTGGTAAGGGCCATATCATTTGCCGTGGATTGTCATACAGATAAAATATGAATTTCTTGGTGTATACCTCCATGCTTTCAAAGTTGATACATCAAGTTTAAAATGAAGGGTCAAATATGGTTGCCATACCAGATATTTTGATAAGGATGGCTTAGACAGAGGCATTTGCGTCTTCAAGACTTAACATTTCTTCACACAGGGTAACCTCAACTTAAAGGCAAGTAAGAAGGGGATGGTTATAAATAGAGAAGTGGTTTTCCACTTAATGCTGCACAGAGACATGGATAGCTTCACAATCATAGACATGAAGGAATCAAATGCTGACATGTCAAGTTGGCTTTGTCATATAATCAGTTTGAAGAATACAGTCTGAAGCTTATGTTCAAGTATTAACTCATATTCTTCATATGTCTACGTCATTTCATCGGTTCTCATGCGTGAATAATCTCAAATAGGTACACTAAGCCTCAATATCCAGCTCCATCTGTTAAGAAAGTTTATTCCGAGTGACGGAAAAATCAGATATGTTACACGGAATGAAATATTGTAATGACATTTTTGGAAACGAACGTTAGGTATATTTCATATGATGCTATTGTACTGAATACAAATATTCTGTTCAATTTCTTTGATATTGCTGCACTTCGTTGCTGACCAAAGATTTGTAAAATGTATTTAAATGTGGTAAGTTTTAAGATGCGCTTTTAGTATTCTTAAAAATACTATAATCGACTTATCTGCATGTATCAAAAATGTTGTGTTTGTTGACATCGCCTGCGTTATTTCTGATGAAGACATCTGACTTACATCTTCTATTCAAAAGTTTCATTTTAATAGTCCTTGAGATCAGTGTAGTTGTCATTTTTTCATGTGTGTTTCTAGACAACTGTTCGATGTCCTAACAGGGGCCCATGCTAGTATGTCAAACATAAAAACAGGTAAAATATATTTCTAAAAAAAAAATATCGTATGGATTGGTCAACCTGTATATGTAGATACTTACGGTATGATAAAAATTCGCATCAAATTTATTTAGTTCTAAATAATGTTTGTATTTAACTTTACTTACAACATTGTTAGTTTCTAATAACGTTTACAAGAAACTGATCTTGATGAAAATCTTAGTACCAACGATATAATCCTTTTTTGGCACAGAAACTATGATGTGCATACCTCTTAGCAAACTGTAAATGTTCCCATGTTGTTCTGATGCCTGAAATATCTAGCATGGCCCCATTAAATAGGAAGGGAGATGTCTAATCAACAGCAACAAAAATCTTTATACGCTAGCACTTACAGTTAGATTATATGAACGCAAGAATTTCCTATTTGAAAATCGGACACATTCACTTTCTTAAACATGCAACTCAATTCAAAAACTGTATATAGGGTTTGTTATTGGCTTTATTGGAATAAGTACGGTATTTAGCTCTTATGACATTTTATGTTATATAGTCAATTCTGGTATCAATGAATTCAGACAAAAAAAATCCATAATGCAAGTGGGATTACGGAGCTCTTTCCAATCGTGTCATAAGTACCCAAGATTTGTTAAAATATTTTAGCTTTGCATTATTTTGAAAATGACAAATCATCTTACGTAGGCTAAAATTAAATTATCCAAAATTTTTGGGTTAATCAAATTGTAAATGTAAACATCTAAAATGGTACTGTTGACAAAAGTTGTGTGTTTTAACAGCGCATTTTAAAAAAATGCAACATGAAAGTGATATTATATATGTTTAAAAGGGTTTTATTGCCCGTGATACGGTAAAAGATTATCACAAATAGTGCCAAAGAGGTTCTATTTACTTTTAGAATTATTTACTCATTAGTTTTAAACAATTTATAGCATTATATCTGAACAATTTGGTTAAGATTATGCCAAAAACTTTGATATTATATGGCAGATTTGATTTTTTGGCGGCCATTTTGAAAATATGCAAATTAGATGATAGAAGAGCCATTTCTGTTCCTCGTTCTCCTAGTAAACCATTTAGTTTTAGTCTGTAAACATGAAATGTGGGATTTTTAGAACATAACATGTCAAAAAATGATAAAAAAACAACATTATTATTGCATTTTTGAGGTTTTGGCGGCCATTTTGAAAATATGCAAATTAGATGATGAAGAAGCCATTTTTCAGCTTGGCAACATTGTTTTTCGGATTCAGCATACCAAATTACCCCTTCAACTGATCTCAAACCCTTTTCTTCACAAAATGCCTTTGGGTGATAACTTTTCTGAATTCGTGCCCTGACTAAATATGTTACAATATCAAACAGAAATCTTAGTAATAGGACTTTTGGGAAAAACATGATAATGTGAGGCGTATAAGTCACTGAAATTTTTTTTCCAAAAAATTGGAACTTTGAAGAAATTTAGTGTTAAATTGACAGTCAGGTAAGTTTGATCTGGTAAAATTTTGAAGTTTACCTGTCCCGATGTCCTGTAAAAACTTTAAATTTTTGCTAAATTTCTTTATAAATTCAAGGCTACTTTAGGAGTTTTTTACGATTAACCCTTATAACCACTTTTCCTTTCCAGCTGGTGAATGGAGATTTTACAGCAACAATACATGTAGAACCAGGCATGTGGCTCAATATCAACTTTAAAGATTCTGCAATATTGTCATTCAGTGTCGCTGTGTACGAGGTCAGTCACATTATTAGAAAGTCAAACTTGTTTAATCAACATTGGATAAGTCTAATTTCTACTAAAGTCAAGTGAAAATATATTCCCGTCCTCATCAGTGGATATAAGAAATCTCAAACATAATAATTTTGAAATGAATTAAGCCATTGAAATATGGAAGAAAAAGGATAGAAGTTGCTGGTTTCAAGCAATTTCTTTCATTTTCCTACTATATTTCAATTATGAACTGATTTGATATTTAACAAAAATCATAATTGATCAAATATCATTTTAATCGAATCTACTTAAATTTGGATGAGTCGAACTCCGGATCATCTTCGCAAGCCAAGGGTTCTACCTCCACTTTGTTCCTTACGAACCCTTGGCCGCTCGCTTCTATAGAAATCGAAAGTACCGCTGCGCCACCTTTCGGTGAAAAAGAGTCACGGCCCTTTGCATTTGCTATTTCTGGCCAATCAAAAGCCTTGTACTAAAACGTGTTAGGCGGTGCATCAAATACGGATATCGATTTTTCCGTCAGCCGCATTGTTTTCGTTTTGACAAAGAGGGCTTGTAAAGTGTATTTTGATTGGATAATGGGAAAGTTATCGCGTCCAATGAAATCGCACGGCGGTACTTTCGATTTCCATAGAGGCGAGCGGCCAAGGGTTCGTAAGGAACAAAGTGGAGGTAGAACCCTTGGCTTGCGAAGATGACTCCGGATATGTCAAGATATTTTGACAACCTCTCCGACTTCAACACAAATATCGGTGGGAAGATCCGTAGAAAACTGGTTGGTCAGTACCAAAAAAATTTGTGTGCACAACTTCTACACTTTGAATTTGAAATCTGATTTGCTTCTCCCTTATACTTGACACAAGTGATGACTGTTAACAGGGTTGCCACGCATCAGGGAAAAGTCAGGGAAATTAAATTTTTTTCAAGGTCAGGGAATTGTCAGGGAATTTTGTGAGCTGTCAGGGAAATTTAAAAATACTGGAAAATGTCAGGGAATTGTCAGGGAATTTTGAAAAAATAAGATGCAGTGTCATATAATTCATGATTTTAACATTTCCTTTTAAAATTGTCCCGAGACATTGCAAGTTGATGCGAAATAAACGCGACGAAACATGTCAGGGAATTTTCCAATTTTGTCAGGGAAATTTCAGGGAATTGTCAGGGAATTTTGTTTCTGATGACTAGTGGCAACCCTGGTTAAGTGTAAAGACACAGAGATTCTGGTCAATATTTTCTTAACAAGATATTCAGTACAAAGGAATAAATATCAGTCATGAAAAATGTAAATTTACACACCAGGATGCTGAGGTCAATCTCCCTGCTGACACGTACTTGAAGGATAGTTCTGTATACGACTATGGAGGTACCATTACTGGTCTAGAAACATTCAACATCTCTCGTAACGGTGCAGTACATATCTATCCACTACCTAGAAGCTCTGAGTTTTATCAAGCCACAGTCTACAACCTGAATACCATCAGTATCCTAGATGGTGGAACATTTACATACTACGGGACGGCCGCGGAGGATGATGTCATGACAATAAATCTGGTGGGAGATCTTGTGATACGAGGTGGTGGAGAGATGGTTGTCAACAATCTTAATCTGTCAGGTGTGTGTGAAACTTTTCTAAACAACAAATATTAGGACATAAATGTTAGGCTGTATATTTTTGTTAAAGGATAGTTATCGTAAAATTTTCAATGGAAATTTCTTAAAATAGTTTAAACGATTGCAAAGTATCAGTTTGTTGAGCTGAAATTTTCAAAAGCATTTTCAGACATTATGCCCATAGTCTACTTTTTAAAAGTTTTCTTCTGAAGCCTAATGAAATTATAATTGTTTATTTAATAACATATCTGCTTTTTCAGTTGTAAACATCACCATTGACACTGATGGTATTTTGAGTGCATCAGAGAAAGGTCATGCTTCAGCAGAAGGACCAGGTGCTGGTATCCCAGACGAGGACGGAGCATCAGGAGGCTCGCACGGAGGACTCGGAGGTCACGGGACACATGTAGGGTACGCTGACCTGGCGTATGACAGCACATTTAACCCCAGCCAGTATGGGAGCGGTGGAGGCACAACACGTACCACAACCAGCGGGTATGGCGGGGGTATACTGCGACTGAAGGCTAGTGGTTACGTGGATGTTGATGGAGAGATAAAGGCTGACGGAGCGGATGGATCAGATACTGGTGTAGGCGGAGGATCCGGGGGAGCTATCTGGATAGATGCGCAAACTTTCTCAGGTATGCCACTTTAGATATTTCAGATATGGATACCTCCTGCCAAGCCCTTTTATTTGGGATCATGATTTTTGACAACTTTTGTCAAAATTCTTTAAGTTTGATATATGTATGTTAAACATGGTGATTTTTTCAAAATTTATTTTAGGATATTTATGTTTTCACAAGCACATCTTGTTTTGTAAGGGCTCTGTCACTTTCTGATTATGCAGATGTAGTTGTACAGAACAAAACTGAAATTAAAACTACTATAAAGGTGTCTTTATGGTTCCTATTTAAGGTAATGGTAAGATATCAGCTAATGGTGGTGCGGGTGCATGTGTCCCTCACTGTGGTACATGTGATTCATATAGACGTTGTACATCATGTAGTAGTGGCAGCCTTACAGACTATTGGTGCAGAACTGGCACCACCGACACTCCTGTAAGTAGTCAAATTCTTATCTTTCTTACAGTGTAACACTAATGATTATTTGTTAGAATAGAATAACTTGATAGTGTCTAATGGTATTAACTTCAATAACATTACTTTGAATGACTATATCTCAATTGATATCAAGTCTTGATGCATAGACAAATCAAGAAAGGTCTGAAAAAATTTTTCCTGTGATAACATGTTGAATTAAGAGGGCACAGAATGTTGCACTGTTTAAGTACAAATGCATGAAACTACATCTACGGACTTTGAAAAGGTCTATATCTCTTTGCCATTTCTAATAAGTTTAGTTTGTATTTAACTTAAAACATATTCAATATATTTTTGATTGATTGTTCTGTATCTACCCCCCAACAGAAAGCTGGTGGTGGTGGTGGAGGTGGCAGGATAGCTGTCTATGTGAGTGAGGAAGACACATACAAGGGTCGGTTCTTCACTTATGGTGGACGAAGTTTCTCCGAGAGTGGAGGCTCCGGAACTGTGTATAGGAAGAGTCCAAATGACCAGGGAGTGATGGAATCTGTGTTGTTGGTAGACAACAGGAACTCTGTACCCAGTAACGTGTACATCACCAACACAACACGGGACAGTGGACGGACGGTCATCGTTACAAACGAGGGGGACAGTCAGGCAGACATGACGTTTGACCATGTGTACATGAATGGTGATGCTCATATATCCCTGTACAAGAACACGACAGATGATGTAAATGTTGTTGTGAATCATCTACACGGAGATCTGAGTGGTCTGATCCACACCTCTGTAGATCAGAAGATAGAAATTGTGGACAGTGATAGTCCCATACCTGCGTCTATACGGATCTACGACACAGCTACTATAACACTACCACAAGGTAAATCATGCACTCAATTAGACATTTATTTCATTACCAAAGTTATGATGTATAAAATCATTGCATAAATTCTTATTATAACATGTCACCCATATTCTAATAACCAGCCAGTTTTGATTAACAAAATATTTTTGTATTTTACCATCTGGTACTTCTCAATATAGAATCAAAGAACTGAAAGTATTGTAGTGTCAGACTTTGATTCAAGATTCTCTTAGAAAATTTACTTTGTTATTGATGAGAATGTTGATAAACTTGAAGGAAGAATTTAGTGTGTGTTAAGGTCATACTGCATTTATTTTTCAAACTCTATGTTGTTTGTTGCCTGAATAATCTGAGTCTTTGAATCACTTAAATGTTATTGCAATATTTCTCCCTTTTTCTTCCCCACAGAGCTGTATTTCAAGGGCCTGAAATACCAGGATATTTATGTGGATGGTGAGATAAGTGGTGTGGAACGTCTCAAGATTGGGGAAGGTGTCAACTTTGTCATCGGTGAGAATGTGAGTAGTGGACTTTTGGTGATCAGAATTGACTGAAATCAAATAATAGCTGACAAGAAATAAACGCCTTGAGCATTACACTGTATGTTCCTTAGATTGATCATTGGTTTATATGTGAAAAATATGCTGAGAACCCAGTCCTTAAATCATGCCACCAATGTTAAACGCAAATCAATCAAGGAGAATCAATTAATCAGACATGCATTCTGTTATTTGTATCTCTGTATGCTGACCAGGTAGATAAGATTTATCAAAATTCTCTTTTGCTTTTTCGATACAGCCATATTTATATATTTTCAATTCTAAATGAGATATATAGGATATATAGGAAAATATAGGAAATGATGTTATTCAATGGAAAGAATATTCCATGATACAGTGAAAATTAATTGATTCAATTGCATCAGAGCAACATTTAAGAGGAGGTGATGACATTCTAAAATTGTTATATCAAATCCAAACCTTATGTTGTGGGTACTCTTCCAATGAGTAACCAAAACATAGTGTTGGATCAACAGTAAAGGAAATATTGCGTTTTGAAAAGCTATCACCCCTTCTATCTGTAAGTCTGATTACATGTACATTGCAGGGCTATACCTCTGGACAAGCTAAACTGTCTTTTGACATGGAGTCTGTTGAGATATTTTCTGGCGGGAAGATGTCGTCTGATACAGTAGATGAAAGTAGTCCATCCCTGGTGTTATCTCTGGATCAGAATCTTAGACTTCATGCTGGCAGTGAAATTAAGGTAAGGAAATTGTTTAATGAATTACTACCACTTATAATGTATAGACATCACTACAAATACTCTTAAAATTTTCTTGATATAGGTTGAACATGAAAAAAAACTTATTGCAAATTTTCATAGAAACAAAGGAACACTTTTTATGACTTTTTATGGCAAAGCTTATATTGTGCTACAGTCCCACTGCTCTTTCAATCTGTCCATACATATTTCCATATTTGGATGGTCTCAATGCTTTTTTCCTGCTTTTCTACAAAAACATCGTAACTAGCGCATGTTTCTGAAGAAAAAGTTACAATTCACACCTTTGAAAAAATCTTGTTAAACATTTCATTTCCATTTCCAGACACCATGGATTGAGGTGACAGCAGGAGGAACTATCCAGCTAGACTCTGACAGTTTTATAGATGCGAGTGGTCAAGCACCGGTCAGTATAGATCAGAGTGGAGTGGCCACACCAGACGGAGGTTAGTAATGTGGTCTGTAGTCTGTTATATCTGACTCTGACAGTTTTATAGATGCGAGTGGTCAAGCACCGGTCAGTATAGATCAGAGTGGAGTGACCACACCGGACGGAGGTTAGTAATGTGGTCTGTAGTCTGTTATATCTGACTCTGACAGTTTTATAGATGCGAGTGGTCAAGCACCGGTCAGTATAGATCAAAGTGGAGTGGCCACACCAGACGGAGGTTAGTAATGTGGTCTGTAGTCTGTTATATCTGACTCTGACAGTTTTATAGATGCGAGTGGTCAAGCACCGGTCAGTATAGATCAGAGTGGAGTGACCACACCGGACGGAGGTTAGTAATGTGGTCTGTAGTCTGTTATATCTGACAGTTTTATAGATGTGAGTGGTCAAGCACCGGTGAGTATAGATCAGAGTGGAGTGACCACACCAGACGGAGGTTAGTAATGTGGTCTGTAGTCTGTTATATCTGACAGTTTTATAGATGTGAGTGGTCAAGCACCGGTGAGTATAGATCAGAGTGGAGTGACCACACCAGACGGAGGTTAGTAATGTGGTCTGTAGTCTGTTATATCTGACACTGACAGTTTTATAGATGCGAGTGGTCAAGCACCGGTGAGTATAGATCAAGAGTGGAGTGACCACACCGGACGGAGGTTAGTAATGTGGTCTGTAGTCTGTTATATCTGACAGTTTTATAGATGTGAGTGGTCAAGCACCGGTCAGTATAGATCAGAGTGGAGTGGCCACACCAGACGGAGGTAAGTTACAAGGAAAATAAGACTTAAAAAGGAAATCCATATCTTACAATTGATGTTGCATTATGATAATTAGTTTTTGTTGTCTCTGTATAATGATAGCTTTCTTATATTAGTCAAAATGAGCACTGTCATGAGAGACAGTAATGGAACTTCAAGTCTGGATACATCCCTTGTTTTGTTCTTACTGTTGACATTTATTAGAATGTGTTTTATCAGTAATTATTGCGTAAATTTGTGTTTTTGGGCCGTTATCAATATTGAATAACGAGAAGAAACCGGGCGGATATCCAGAGAAATCATGCATTAATCGGCAGATTCATGTGCGATATCGGACCAGTTTTGCACTCAAATATCCTCGATTTGACCCTTCAAAATAAACAATTGTCTCTTTTCCCGCAAAATTCTCAACGTCTTACGTTAAATAAGCGACGTTCGCCTTTTGGCGCCAAATTATGACGTAACGTTGTTTTACCGACGTCACGCATAACAAAAAATTCTTGGAAGATTTATCAGAACAAAACAACAATGGCGGACATTTTCTTATCTCACCTGGGTTCATTTTTTGCACATATCAAGGGGTTTGGGGTAAGTAATCATTGGAGTTTTATGCTTTTTATGCAATAATAGTGTCAATTCACGTATTTTTCAGTCGTTAACATTAGCAGAGCTAGGCCCGCAAAATACGAAAACGACCCTCCTGCTTTGCAGTCGGGCATTAACGTATTTCTTGGGCCTCTGCAAATGTTAACGACCTCAAAAATGTGAATTAACCCTATTATGGTATCTACTTGAAGGTGGTAGTGGAGGTGGTAATGGTGCTGCAGGAGGTCAGGGGTCATACCAGGACTATGTGGGGTCACCCCCAGAAATTGGTTCTACAAGTATTTATGAGCCGCTTGTTTTCGGAGGTAACGGTGGAGACGGAGCTGGATCAGTCAACAATCTCAGATGTACACGTGATGATGCACAGACTGGTGGAAAAGGAGGTATGCGTTTTCCAAATAATCCAAAGGGTTCCTTTCCTGTATAGACCTATTCCCACAAAACGAGGCTTTTTAATGCCCAACAAGATATAGGCTTGAGAAAACATTTTGGAAAATGAAGAAATTGCTTGTTTTCTACCCATAAACACCAAAAACTGTTAAATTTCATTCATTTGGAATTGTTGTCTGCAAGCTTTTTGAATCATTTGAACCAGCCTAATGATTTTCCATCTGGTAATGGGTAAAGCAAATTTTTAACACAATTGCCATGTTGTTCATATCATTAAAAGATCGTTGCTTTGCATTTTAGAATATTTCAATTTTCAAATAATTTTATTTTATTATAATAACATACCTTATTTAAATGAAGGTCTTTCTAATTTGGACTTAAGGGGGAATGCTCCAGTTTCCTAATTTTTTCCCCAATAATAGAATTTATTTATATTTTGTGTGTTGAAATTACATGTTATTACCAATTGAAAAATAAAATAAAAATGGATGGTCGGCGATCTTGTTTGAATTTTATAGGCATTCGTATAACATACCCCTACATCGAAAAATTGCACAATTTCTTGCACCTGTCCAAGGTCACTAAAATGCTAATAAAATGCTGTATATTCGTCGTTTAGTCCCGAAAACGGATTTAAAGTAACGTCTTACATTTAATAAGAACAGAAAACCCAAAATTTGTGCTATTATAAACGCGTAAATGTATAAAACAGCATGCTCACGTGTTCAGTTAGATCAACGAAGCTGGAGTGTTTTATGTCAAAATTTGCATATTTTTGGAAATATTTCAAGTTCTACATAATAGAATTTGATAAAACTCCCTCATTGTATTAAGCAACATGTCCTGGCAATAATTCAAAAAGAAAATGTATAGGTCAGCGCACTTATAAGAGAATTACAGCAATTGTTATCAGCTACATATGAATAAAATGACGCAAAACAGTGGTAACTACATACACACTTACGACTGTCTTGCTCTAAATAATCGATTTCCATCTTGAGGAAATCAGTTTGGCATAATAAATACACTTTAACCGTCGAAAATGGTATATCTTAATAATGTGTTATATTATTGAAAATATGGTAGCGAAACATATTGGTGCGAAACATTTAATTTACTACCGTAATGACCGAGTGTTCCGAAAAACTGGAGCATTCCCCTTAAAGATACATAATTACTTATTTTTGGGATAATTTGCTGTAAGAATAACTATACATAATTAAAATATGGCCTTTAATATTTTCTCTTTGCAAAATTTCAGCTTCGCCTGACTTGTATTGGCTTAGATTACGACAGATTTAAAATCCAATATCACATCATTTTGTAAATACAATCGTGCAGCTGAATATGTTTTACATAGTTTTACACCACTGCATGATTATCGATTTATTTCATTTACTGTGTGAATCTTGTATTTTGTCATATAAAGTCTATAAACGTTGTTACAACATGCTTAAAGCCAATTTCTGTGGATCATTAGGGATTAAGGCCTGGGGATACTAATGTCCCTTTAAACCTTTAACCCATCTATGCCTGAATTTTTATTTTAGGAAAAAAATCAGAGAAAACAATGAAAACCGTGTGAAAACAACAAGTTAAGCTTTAATTTTGTGAAATTTCAGTGGAAAAGTGTGATTTTGTTCAAAAACATTTTTGTCCACTTAAGTGGAGGCTAGGCACGAATGGGTACAATGTAAATTATCTTACATTTTTCCCCTAAAACTATAGTTTCCATCATGAAATTTGCAAATATACAAGCATAATTTGTTATATACACCCCAACCTACGTAGTAGAGGGGTTGTATTGGTTTCATAATGTATGTCGGTCTGTTCGTCCGTTCGTCCATCCATCCATCCATAGACTTTTTTTGTTTCCCTGCTCTAACTCGAGAACCGTTTGACCTAGGGTCATGAAACTTTACTCAGTTGTTGACCATGACCCAAGGAGGTGCCTAAAGTTTTTGGGTTGCGAAGGTCAAAGGTCAAGGTCACAATTGGACTTCGTTTAAAATCTTTTCAGTGCTCTAAGTCAAGAGCCTATTGACCTTGGACCATGAAACTTAAGACAGATGGTGCCCATGACCCAAGGAGGTGCCTATTGTTTTTGGGACATGAAGGTCAAAGGTCAAGGTCACAATTTGACTTTGTTTGAAATTCATTTCGTGCTCTAAGTCAAGTACCGTTTGACATAATATTATGAAAGTTTACTCAGTTGTTGCCCTTGACCCAAAGAGGTGCCCTATTGTTTTTGTGTCACAAAGGTCAAGGTCACAATTGGGCTAATATATCTTCCTTCATCTTCCAGCATAGATACAACCACATTTACCGTATATTTTCTGCATAAAATTAAAAATACGTTGTTACTATACAAAGACTTTACAGGCACTCTCTCAGTCCTAGCGTCCACTTAAGTGGACAAAATTATATTATTCTATAAAACTATGAAAACATATCATTATTCTCTGGAAATTGTATCTGCAGTTACCTACAGATGAGGAACATTACATATTAATAATCAAACAAGAAATATAAAAATATAAAGGAAATAAACATATCTTTTCTCCTACCTATTTTCAAGTCTTTTTTTTTCTCAGTAAAATCACCCCCTTCTCTTATAATATTCACTTTTACTGATACATTTATTGCTACTGAGCACTTGGATCAACATTTCCCTGCTTATCAATGGATTATCAATACAAACAAATGATGAAAACCAGAGATAAACATATATGTAAGCATCTTCTTACAGATAAAGCCCAGTGTCGTCTTAAGTGGACGCTAGGCACAAATGGATTAATATGATACCTGAAATGCAAATGACTATATAATCAAGATATATTTCCAAACTTTTGAATTTCCACTGATTTGACAGACTATGATTTATTGCAGGTGGTATAATCCAGTTGAGAGCCCACACAGTGTTACTAGATGGTCAGTTAAATGTGAATGGTGAACTAAGTGAAGGGTCAAGGTCAGGTGGAGGAGCTGCTGGTAGTGTCTTTATACAGGTATATCCTTTCAATTGATTGATTTCTAGCCTTTTTAAATGCTCATCAAAGTTTGAAAGGCAGTATTATGAGATGACCCTTGACTTTGGGGCAGGATACTTCCACTGCTTTGTCTGATTCATAACTCTGTCACCTTTTGTCCTATTGACTTGAAACTAGGTAGTTATCTTTTTCTCATTGTAATGGAGGGAAATGTTAAAGAATCCTTACTGTACCTAGCTTATTTTATAGTCAATACCCTTTGTTATTTGACACTTAGCAATATAAAGGGGGTATCTTGTGACAGTTTGACACTCTTGTTGAATCACTGTATTCATGCAATTTTGGTACAATTAACTGAAAAAACTAGAACTGTCGCAAAGCGGACAAATACCCCCCACTAGCGCGTTGTTACTGAAAAAGTGCTAAAGTTCAAAGTGGCATAACTCTGAAACTACTGCCTGGATCAAGATGAAAATTGCAGGTGCACAACTTCATATGATAGGAAACAACCTGCTAAAATTTCAGCAAAATCGGTCAAAAACTGTGGGAGGAGAAGAGGACACAAAATTATGTCCACGGACGGACGGACGGACGGACAGACAGACGGACAGACGGACGGACAACCTGAATCCAGTATACCCCCCCCATAACTTTGTTGTGGGGGGTATAAAATCATTTACACTGATACCTACTTGGCCAGACCTTTGTTCTATCATATTTAACAGATTCACAAGACAATTTCCAACACTGACATATTTTTGTCTTGGTCAGAAAAATGAAATATAATTATCTGAGTTTGTGTGAGCCATATTGCTAAATTGGTCATTTTTATGCTCCCCGAAAAAATTTCGGGGGAGCATATAGTCGCCATGCTGTCCGTCCGTCCGTTCGTCCGTCCGGCTGTCTGTCCGTCCGTCCGTCCGTGTGTCCGTCCGTCCGTCCACAGCCAGATCTCAGCAACCCTGGGACCAAATTCAATGAAACTTCACATGTGAATGCACCGTTCCGCTACTGATAGTTTCATCCAATCAGAGCGCGTCATTTATTCACCGCCGATAAGCTTGTTGCTCCGCTTCCCAAACACTACCTAGCAACGTATACGCAGATAGTTAAGGCCGCAGGTTAAATACGAAATTTGTACACATTTCTAGCATTTTGATGCAAAAATGCGATTTGGGAAACTTTTGCATGGATTTAGGTATCCAAAACGAATGAAAGGGGCAAGGTTCATTACATTCCACAAGCCCCAAACAAAGCAAAAGAGCTGTTTACGCTTGATTGTAACGCATTTGACCCCATTCATTTAGCAGATTTAAAGGTTTTGAAGACAGCAGATTAGATTTTGATAGAAAACCCAGCATAGAAACTATTGGGACAAAAGGAAGAATTGTGGATTTTCAACGTGGATTTCTTCTTTTGTCTCAATATTTAGCAAACCTTGTTTTATTAGGGACGTCAAAACGGGGCTTGTTTGGGAAAGGTGAAACACTTTCTCTGTTACGATGCTGCAAAGTTCTGGTTAACTCAAAATCATTCTCCTTGCATTTTCCATACAGGTACGAACATAACATCCAATCCAAGCCTCCAGCTGCTCATCCCGAATAGAAATCAAGTTGAATGTTAGTTGTAAATCAGTGGCGGATCCAGAGGGGGGGGGGGGGGGTCAAACGAACTCTCCTCTGAAGCCTAATTCTTTCATTTTCATGCAGAAATTCAGTCAAAATTGTATATTAATAGCAAAACGAACCCCCCTAAATGTAAATTCGACCCCACCCTTTTAGAAATCCTGGATCCGCCACTGTAAATGGACGCGGGGCATAAAATTACTGAGAGTGTTAGATCTACTAAGTGTAGAAAGTTGAATGTAGATCTAAATCTACTAACATGAATAGCCTTAAAAGAAAAGTAGAAAACAGGTTGGGTATCAGCATGTTCTTCTTTTCTCTCTATGCCTTTCAAAATGACATTTATTCAGAATCAGGTATTATTTGGGAAAGGATTAACAAAATAGGTTTGAGCCAAGGGCGGATCCAGATTTGTTTCCAGGGGGGGGGGGGGGGGTCAAAGCCCAAATAATGGCTTAAATATGTGTTAAATATGTTTTATATAGTCAAAATTCAATTTTTGATCAATTCCAGGGGGGTCATGGCCCCCTGACCCCATCCCTAGATCCGCCCTTGGTTTAAGCTGTGTGATAATTTTGCCATTGATTTAAGTACCACCACCATTGCTTTTTCATACACTTTTTTATTTTTTGAAATAAAAATGCACAAAACAATTCAAGTCAATGTGCTTCATTTCACTGTTTGGTCTACTTGATAAATTGGTTAAACCTTCATTCAACTCCTTTTGATAGAAGATCAATCTGAAAAAAAAAACACACACACAAAACAGTTAGTATGAGTGTTAATTCATTAAAAAGTCACTAAACTTTCTAACTTTTGACCCTTTTCAGAATAATTCTTGCAAATAAACATACTCACAAAGTATATTTATTTGTAAACAAGAACTGCTTTGAACACACTGGGGCCATTTAATCCCAAATTTTGATGATAAAACAACTGATACATGTGGCAAACACAGCAATGCATATGATGAACAGCAAAAATACATTTGTAATTATAAAAATATTTTGTTATTTCAAATCCTAAGTCATATGATTTTGGGTCAGGAGCATGGGGTTTAATGTTTTGTGTGTGCTTTCAACATCAAAATAAATTGACAAAGCACCACATACTCCTTTGTAGCTTTATGGGTAATTTGGTCACCTACCTTAATAGAATATTTTGGGAAAAGGATTTAAATCAGGTTATATCAAAGGTCATTAAGGTACCACACCCCTAATGAGATTCATACATATCCAAACTTATTTGGTCCAGGTTGTAAACATTCGGGGGAACGTTCACCGCTGAAAATTTACGTTGACCGAATAAGTTTGGATATGTAATGAATGTGTCGCGCGAAAAAATCCGATGTCACATATATATCTTATTCGGGGTGTACAACCTTAAATTAATATTTAGCTCACAAATAGCATTTTTCCTTCAACTGTAATTTTGTTCATGCTTTTATGCACTGACATCAAAATGTAGAACCTTATGTTGGCCATATCTTGCTTCCTACAAAGAGACTTTCATCAAGATAATATTAATATTAATGTTTACAACTTACCAATGAAACAATAGATTCTCAGGAAGAACTGGAAATCCATAAATATGTTTCCGAGAAGTGAGCATGAGAGTGTCTTGAATTCTTCAGCATGGATTCACCTGTTATTTGAAAGATAATTCTCAATATACATGGTATTTGTATTTGTGCATGCAAATGCTTTCCACATTATACTATCAAAAATACTATTAGTATTTATCTAGTCACAATATCCTAACTTATTATGACAATGGCAATAAATATCATTGAAAAAAGATAAATCCTGACCTCAAATAACAAAGATTTGAAAAATACTCCTAGAATTGCATAAAGATTGAATATTATAACATATAATTCTAATCACTTATCCCTATCCCAAACAACAATCAAACTAACTGATCCAGGTTGAAAGACCAGAGTGCATTCACATTTAAAACTATTGAATAAAAGAAATCTCTTCTTTTCACTAAATGATTTTTAAAGGCAGTAGCTATTTGTCTGGTTCAGACTATAAGTCATTTATATTATCTGTCAGGAACCGGATAACTAGCCATATAGAGCTGTTGACATTATTTGTACGGAACCATACAAGCCGCTATAAATGATGCATTGGAGATATTTGTGCATTCTTACTGGTGGATGTGTTGTAAATACATTTTCATTGAATATGAATGAGGTTACGAAACTGTCTGAACAGAATATCATTTAACCTGTAGATATAGCTTTTTGTCATTTGGAAATAAATGACAATTTTGTGCTGAGCTGTTAACTAAGTTTTTTTTTTTTTATTTTGTTACCTTTCGACTAAGAGGGACCTTGTGGTGAGTCCATAAAACCAGAAATGCATCTGATTTAGTAGATGACAACCAGATGTCTATTTTTTGGGACCAAAGACAAAGTAGGCAAGGGATTTTCTATGTTTTAACTTGTTTTCTCATTAACCCCATGGAATAGTTACAAAAGTAGCAAAGGGTTGATACCCAAATGGAAGGAAAAAATCCCCAAGCCCCCATACACCTTTAAGGAAACCCCTGAATTATAATATTAATGGCTAATTGTTTGGTTCTGAACAAACAAAACTCAGCTGTGTATAGGTAATCTGTCCTGGACCGGATAAATTTATAGCTTTTAGCAGAGTACAGGCAATTAGTCCGGTAACATGTATGTATACAAATAGACACTTTTATTCTTAAAAAAACATCCTGCATACTACTCATGCAAGCTAGGAATTGTTTGGGAAAGGGGTAAATAAGTGATCAATCTCATTTGGCAATAAGTACAAACAAAGATCAGCCTCTTTTGTGAAATATGATCTTTATCTTCTTTACATCTGGTAGAATAAAACACAGAAAATATTGACAATTTGCTACCTTGGCTTGGATGGAAGGAAAGTTCATTGAAACCTACTTTCGCTTTCACTTTATCATTGGCGTTGGAAAGGCTGGGTTAAAACTGCTTAGATGTAAACTCTATAGTTCTGAGATTTAAAATGAAATCACTTACCATACTTAACAAGTACAACGTGACTGTACAATCTCCTCATCCCTCATTTCACTGGGAAAGGATGCATATCCTTCTTTCATTTTGAGCTTCGACCTGCAGCCAGCAACTAGCGACACTTTCACGCCTGGATTTCCGGATTAATCTTGGTGTTATGAATATAACCTTGATTGTAGTAATTCTGTCCTGTTTTTAAAATTCGACCAGCATGTTTTTTGTGGTCAGGTAGATAAAATATAGAAATATTCTCCGAAATAGAAGATAAACAATCGGTCGTTCAGCATCCGCGGCGGTCATATTGGATTTTGTTTGTGAAGCAACAGTAACTAGGGGACTGATTTATCGCGGAACGGTGCATTCCCTGGGATAATACCTAGGGACCTTTTTCTCGGTTTCTTAATTTGAGGCTGCGTCATGGAAAAAGGGGCCTTAGTGTAAAAATTAGTTTTTCTCTAATTTCTCTTCATCTAATGGGCAGAATTTAATGAAATTTTGTACTTATGTAATAAATAAGATGTTCTAGACCATATTTTATAAATAATGTGTGTACAAAAAGGCTGTCGTGGGAAAAGGGGGCTTAATGTATGATAGTTTTTATTTTGTGACAAACACTTATTCGGGGAGCATAATCCGTCATTGACGGCTCTTGTATTGGTCTAAGGATGGTTGCTATTATTGGCAGTGCACTTAGTTAAAAATCAGTCCATGTCTGCTAAAACTATATCAAGCCAGAGGCGCGTTCTTAAGAGCGAGATTTCGTGAGATATCTTGAGATTTCTTAAGATGTTTTAGGATAAAGCGCTCTTTTGAGTAAGATTTTTAAGAAGATCACTGGGAGCCGCCATTGCTCTATACTTCTTTCGGAACCCCTCGGTAAATTCTGTAGAATCTATATGGGATAGAATTGACCGAGTTGTTCCGAATGCTCAATGATTCATAAACCGCGAAGTTCCGAATGCTCCATACTTCATACAAATGACGTCATGATGACGTCATTTGTATGAAGTATGGAACATTCGGAACACCTCGCTTAAAATCTCGGTCTTAAAAACGCTGTATCAAAAACATCTTAAGAAATCTTAAAAAATCTCGCTCTAAAGAACGCGGCTCTGGTTAGTCAGTAGATAACATCTGAGACCATCAATCAGAATCCAGAGAGTGTGATTTTGAATCTTGGCTCCTCTTTGACATTTGACAAAAGCTATTTATCTTATCACCAATCACTGAATCCATTACAAATGACATGTATGGAATGAGCATCTAGTTGCTTAGATTGGGTAATGTTTGTACTGAGATGGCTAGAAGCATATGTTATGCAATAGATATCCTGTGTCAAATCCCATTCAATTTATCAGTAATGATTGTACTGAAATGGCTAGAAGCTTATGTTATGCAATAGAAATCCTGTGTCAAATCCCATTCAATTTATCAATTTGCTTCCAGCTATGCTTCATAGTGTCTTATCAGCGAATGCGTGCTTTTTTACATGCATTTTAATGTTATCATTGTCCAAATAACCAAATGTTATTATCCGAGAGTTTACAATTTTTCAGGCTGACACATTTTCTGGTGGAGGAGAGATAACAGCATTGGGTGGAAGTGTTGTAGGGTCAGTCAGGGGTACAGCTGAACCATCTACAGTTAATATGGGCACCACAAATACTAGTAGTGAGTATACATATAGTACATGCATATGTGTTGATATATAGTACACATATAGGGTCAGTGAGAGGCACAGCTGAACCATCTACAGTTAATATAGGAACCACAAATACTAGTAGTGAGTAAATAAACAAATGAGCAGGGATTGTGAAAGAGATATCTAAACATTTGGGACAGCCATGTTTAGAGATCAATCTGTGCCCGAGTGGAGTTTGACTTGGGTTGATGCTGCTCTCTATTAGTTGGTACAGGCCATGCTGAGGCTATAGTATTTGAGAACAATACTGCTCTTTATCAGACAAGGAAGATTGCATTTTTTGCACTGATTGAAAAAATGTTTCTACAGGTCTGTCTTATGTATAACAGATGTTGTTGACAAACATCATTTTCTCTTCCAAAACTGCAAAAGTTAAGACTAATTTAATCCGAAAGCTGCTGCAGAAAACACAAAAGATGTAGATAAAGATAGACTTTGTATGAAATAGACTTTGTGTGTGATATGACAAAGAAAATACTGATGAAAGGAAAAAAAATGATTATCAGCATTTTTTTCCTGTTGCCTCTTTGTCTTCATAGACATATTGAATTAGGAGGGTCAAAACAAGGGCTTGCAGGGAAATGAATATTTAAATATTTCTCATTACAGCAGCGGATCCCAACTGTCTGGGCGGTGGAGGAGCAGGAGGTAGAGTCAGTGTTCACTATAATGAGTCTGTGTATGAAGGATCTGTCACAGCACATGGAGGTACTGGGTTCGAGTGTGGCGGTGCGGGTATTATCCTCATGTATGACACAAACAACGGCTCCAAGAGTCTGACCATCAATAATGACAATGTGTGTACGCCACTGAGTGATACAATAGACTGGTCCTTACTGACGGACGCACACAGAGGACAACTCAGCTTTACTACATGGATATTTGATGAACCAAACTCACATTTACATTCTTTTGATGTAAGTTATTTACCAATATTTGACATCATTCCAATGATAAATATTTAAAATGACATGAAATTCAGATGTATCGAAGACACCAAAATAAATATTATTTAGATCATCTTAAGTTAAGATCAGAAATCATTGAGAGTTAAATTGAAAAAGACAAAATTTAGTGGACAAACCAAGGTGGCAGTGTACAGAAAGTTTCAACAAATCCAGTCAGTTTGATGAAGACCAGTAGAGATACATCTAGAATTCATGCTTTATTTCATTAATGATTGACAATGGTTTCTATTTTCCCTGTATAGGAGATGACATTGAGTGGACAAGCTCAGCTAGCTGTATTCAGGAAGGTGGATGATGACTTCAGCCAGATTGTCAGTGTAATGAAGACGAGCGGAGACAGATCCGGAATCTTACATATTGGTAAATGTTTGAACTTTTACAATTTTGGACAACCGTTTATTTGTAAATCAAAATCATTTTAATCACAAGTTTTTTTTTCAAATAAAAAAAGACATAAGAAAGATATCAAACAATCATTACACTACAAGCAGAAACAAATTTAGTGTTTCAAACTTATGTTTCATGAAATGTTGTAATCATGTCGGACGATTTTCAAAAGCATACTTATATCTTGTTATTCTTAAATGACGCGATATAAATATATGTATGTATGCATGCTTCTTGCAGTACCAAACTTTTTAAGATATATGCTGTTTGAAGAAAGGAACTATTTGTTTAGACCATTATGCTCATCATGTGGGGCTTGATGGTCTAGTGGTAGGAAACATTCTTTGGGATCCGTTACCTTATGATGCTCCACGTCACCCTGGTGTATAGGTATGTGTGAGAGATTTAATCCTTTCCCAAACGGCAAAATTTTAGGATGGTCCAATTTGAAAGCTGCTGCAGATGACAGAGTCAATGTTGACAATGATAGGTTTTGTGTTTGAAATTGCTCAGAAAATATCGAGGCAAAAGGAGAAACTGCTGGTTATCAGCAGTTTCTTCTTTTGTCTCAATGTTTTCCCAAGCCTTTTCTATTAGGGATGTCAAAACCAGGTCTTGTTTGGGATAGGGTTAAGCCCAAGTGCTGTTGCTGCCAAAGGCGGTGACTGTTAACAGTGGACATGAAATAAATAATAATCGATCAAAACCTAAAATCTGAGGCTGAGAGGCCAAAAATGTATTTCTTTGAGCTTACTATTTATACACATTTACTAACAGGACCTCAGCAGAAGTTGGAGGCGAGTTTCCCACCAGACAGTCCAGAGCTACAGTTTGGTTTGAATGTTTATGGAAATGGAACATTCCAGGCCACTGATTATCTGAGTATTACGGGAGTGACCATTATAAATGAAGGGTTACTGAGTGGTGTGGAGAATGTGGTTATTGGACCACAGGCTAGATTCATCATCAGGTAATCAATGACTGAAAATAAGATGGACTGACTTTACATTTTACATGTTGTGCCAAAAGATTAAGTTTATTAGGGAAGTAATAATTACTTTTATAAGCAATTATGCAGAAGTATTATACCTGTTTACTATGAGTTTCTGTAAAACTATAAATGTATTAGTGTTAAGTTTTTGCTCATGTAAAATCAATAATTTATTGATGTCCATTGGCGTCTATATTCAAATTGACAGGGTTGTCAATTTGCGCCTGAGTGTGGTAATGGGTTTACATACAACATCCATATCCCTGCAAATTCACATGCATATGCTTTTGAACTGATTCATGGCACTTTAAGTTTAATTACTTGTACAGGTCTTTCTGTATCTATTACACATTTCATACTGTAAACTGAACTTATTTTGTTTAATGTAGACCCAATGTTGTGTCTGGTGTTGTGAGTGAGGTAACCTTCACCAGTATGACTGTGAAGGGTGGAGGTACACTGGAGATAGACACACAGGGTGAGGGGATGAGGATGATCGGTTCTAGTTTTATAGTAGAGAGTGGAGGACAAGTGTTTGTAGATAACCTACATGTTGTGGCTGATACACTCACAGTTGAGGATGCTGCAACTATCTCTGTGGATGGAAAGGTAGATGTTTAACCAATATCTGAAAAAGGGCCTTTAGCATATAAGAATACCACAGGAAGAGGTCAACTTGTTACTTTGTTGCTAAGTGTAAGCTGAACAGGACCCATAGTGCTCTCTTACAATTGCTCTATACCGTACTGACTGCAGACTGAAACATGTCAAAATTATTTTGCAAGATGTTGTAATTACTACATATTGATATAAACACTGTCATTCAATTAATTTTGACTTTCAAACTTAGTGAATTTGTAAAGATTTAGAAAAAAGCAAAATACAAAAGTACTGATGGAAGTATTTTTGTTATGTCATTTCCCATGTATCCTTTCCTTTGTTGAAGAAATCAAGGGATATTTAAGAGTATTATCTTACATTGTAGGCTGTTCACACAGAAGGTGGTACTGGTGCGGGTAACTTTGGTAGTGGTGCGGGTCACGGAGGTCAGGGAGGTCACGGTCAGACGGCGGGTAGTACCGGCGGGGGAATGTACTACAGCAGTATAGACCAGCCTGATGTACCCGGCAGTCACGGCAGATATGTGGACTTCGAGTATGATATAGAAAACATGGGAGGAGGAACTCTCAACTTTAGTATTACTGGAACTGCCACTGTGGATGGTAGGTTCATACTTTACTGATATGGAGAGCTTGAGAAAATCATTGTTTTGTGAATTCATTACGCTAACAAATATATATGATAGCTGTCCTATTCAGGGTAATATTAAGTGTAATTGTTAAATGTAAGTATGCTTGTATACTTTTACTGACACCTAGAGTAAAGTCACCAAGAACATATTGTAAATTCTACTGTGTGTCTTATCTGTTTTCAATAAAGAATCTGTTCAGATTTTGGTTGCACCTTCATAATTATCATGCTATTCTTCATGACAGGTACTATAAGCAGTAATGGTGAAGCTGGAGGGGGCCTGGCTGGTGGTGCTAGTGGAGGAAGTATTCTGTTATCTGCAGGCATGTTTACTGGAACAGGCAGAATTACAGCTAATGGAGGAGAAGGTATGTCATTTGGTTCAGTATACATCTGTCATCTGGACATTGGCTCTCTGGAAATATCACATACCTTGAACTGAACATCTAGTGCCATCCTTAGATTATCATTGAGGCTTGCCAATTAGCAATTCTACCATCTTCGCAAGCCAATGGTGACATCTACAAGGTAATGTCGTTTCTGTATTCACCCTTGGGGTATTAAATCCGAATTTCTTGGTGTCCTGGAAAGCGTTTTCATTGGTTCCAACGAGTTCTGGTTCCATCATCAGATTGTCGACTGACACATTTGTTATGAGTAACCAATTCATGACAACAGGCGGGAAAAAGCATTGCATTTGCAACTCATAAACGCAAAGATGGGCGATTTTTCCTAAGAATTTCAATGCAATAGACAGGAATTCCCTGTCTTTAATCAACGAATCATTATATTTTTGACAACTCGACCAAAGAAGCAGCTAACTTTTACCTTATCCACATGACTTTTGACGCGAAAGATAATACACCTTAATGACGTCATCAATAATGGACAAAATAACGTAAACAACCAGCAGGACAACCGCTAGGTGGCGCTTCGCAATTTCAAGAAAATCGGACTAAATCCGCCAATGGTGAATACAAACATAGGTGGGTTGAACCTTGGCTATCGAAGATGCAATTCTTCCAACATAGTGATATTTTTATGCTCCCCGAAGGGAGAGCATATAGTCGCCGCTTTGTCTGTCCGTCCGTCCTGTCCGTCCGTCATTCCGTCCGTCCGTCCGTCCGTCCGTCCGAAGCGATTTCTCCATAACCCTTGGGCCAAATCAAATGAAACTTACTATGTGAACTCCCTATGACATAATGCCGATGTACTTTTCCCGTTTTTTGGATTTGAGGCCTCGTCATGGGAAAAAGGGACTTAAGGTAAAATATAGTTTTTCTCTAATTTCTCCTGGTCTAATGGTCAGAATTTGATGAAATTTCATATTTGAGTAGTAAATCAGATGCCCTTGACAATAAATTATGTGAAATTTGGTTTTAAAAATTATGTCATGCAAAAAGGGGGCTTAACATTTGCTAGCTTTATGTTAGCTCTGCATGGCATACATTTATTGTGACAATGCCTTATTCGGGGAGCATTGTCCGTCTCTGACGGCTCTTGTTATATGCCTCCAAAGATGGTTGTATATTTGTATCATCTTCATCTACTCATGCTCATTAACACAACACTTCCAACATTTACGGAACAATTTTGATAAAATTTAGACATTTCTTATATTCCCAGCCACCAGATCATGTGTATATAATTACATGTATGTCATAGTATTTTTATCTTGGAAAAAGGGCTCTTAATGCAAAGAAGCTTGTAAACACCCATGGATTGTGAAGAATTTTAAAGAATGTTCCCAAATACCTGGCCTTGTATATTGTCAGAAATTAGCAATATGCTGTATCATGTAAAAATACTTCATGAACTTCATGCAAAAAGCAACATGTATTATAAGTGGGACACTGTTGTTTTCATATATGATGGCAATAAGTATATCTAATAAACATATTTTCTCCTAACTAGGTACCCCAACAAGTGGAGGTGGGGCAGGAGGTCGTATTGCCCTCTACTACACTACATCAGAGTACACCGGCGTGATCACGGCATATGGAGGGAGGTCGGAGCTCAGTTGTGGTGGTGCAGGAACAGTCTACCATAATGATAACGGAAAAACTAAACTCTATATAGACAATCACGCTCCTTGTACACTCACAGTATGTATGGATATACTCTTAAACATTTCAATCTTCATATGATAATGGAAGTAAATTTGTCAAATAATATAATTCTTTACAATCTTGACATCTTTGAACGCCATCAATGCCGACTGTTATCATCTTGTTCATCAAAGACCAGTTTTGAGTTGGGATGTATTTGATTACTTTTCTTTGTAGTTTTCTTCATTGTGTAAGGGTGAATGTGATGAAGCTTAACCCATTCCCAAACGGAACAATTTTAGGGTGATCCACTTCAAAAACTGCCACAAATGACGATATGGATGTTGTTAAAGATAGAATTTGTGTAAAATAGGGCACAGAAAATATTGAGACAAAAGGAGAAATTGCTGGTCATCAGCAGTTTCTTCTTTTGTTTCAATGTTTTCTCAAGCCCATTCTCTTAGGGACGTCAAAACCAGGTCTTGTTTGGGAAAGGGTTAAACTTTACTGCTAAATATCACTGATAATACATGGCCATTATCAGCTTTTGAAATGTGGTATGGCCCTAAAACTCTGAAGGTATATCATAAGCACCGATAATTTAAGGAGAGCATTACATGTGCCATAACAAAAGACAAACATTGTTTACATTCATCATTAGCTCGACTTTTCGAAGAAAATGAGAGCTTATACTGTCACCCGGGCGTCGGCGTCGGCGTTGGCGTTGGTGTTGGCGTTGCAACCAAGGTTAAAGTTTTTTCAAACATCAATAACTTCCATACTATCGAAGGGATTCAACCCAAACTTGGAATACTTATTCACCATCACACCCTCTACCTTACTATCAGGGCCCATGACCCTGGGACCACTCTATTTGGAGTTATGCCCCCTTTATACTAAGCACTTAGAAAGTCGAGCACGCTGTCTTCGGACAGCTCTTGTTTTTGTAATATAACCATCAAACAAGACTGACTGACTGTTTCAGGCATCAGTTACGGAGTATACATTACATGGTATTGAGACGGGAGATTCCTCCCGGACCTGGATAGTGTTTCCTGATTCTGGTGAACTCAGTGTAGATCAGTTCCACATTTATAATGGAGCCCATGTAGCACTAGACCCAACTCACACCAGCGTATCATTCACAGCCAGTGCTATATACGGGAAAGATTTTGTACAGGACAGTGCTAACCTGGGAACCATCCATGTAGGACCTCAACAAACTGTTACTATCAGGTACTAGGTTTGATCCATTTTGATTTCTTTTCTTAAGATATTGTGTAATGTTTTAACCCTTTTCCAAACAACAATATTTTAGGCTGTTCCAAATTAAAAGATGCTGCAGACAACAAAATGGATGTTGATGAAGATAAGATGTGTTCACAGTATAGCACAGAAAATATTGAGGCAAAAGAAGAAAATGCTGATTTTCTTCTTTTGTCTCAATGTTTTTCTCAAGCTTTTATCATAAGAGATGTCAAATCAGGTCTTGTTTGGAAAAAGGATCAATAAATGTTGTCATTTGTTTGTAATGCTTTCTCAGTCCTGAATAATTTCCTTTATAGCCTTTGTTGTTTTGGAATAAGCTTTGTAATTCTTCAATTCCAACCAAAGCTTTGTTGTCACTACAGATTGTACATGGTTTTTATACGCCGCCGGAGGCGGACGTATATTGGCGTCATCTTCTCCGTCTGTCCGTCCATCCGTCCGTCCATCCGTCCGTCCGTCCATCCGTCCGTCCATCCGTACGTCCATCCACTTTTCTTGTCAACGCAACTCCTCCTAAGTTTCTGGCTGGATCTTCTTGAAACTTGGTCAATGTTATCACCTCAATTGGTAGATGTGCATGAAGGAAGGATTTTATGGTTCATCGATTTTTGCCTGAGTTATGCCCCTTAAAAACTTAGTCTCTGGGGCTTATTGAAATTGCAGCCTTGTCAACGCAACTCCTCCTAAGTTTCTGGCTGGATCATAATGAAACTTGGTCAATGTTATCACCTCAATTGGTAGATGTGCATGAAGGAAGGATTTAATGGTTCATCGATTTTTGCCTGAGTTATGCCCCTTAAAAACTTAGTCTCTGGGACTTATTGAAATTGCAGCCTTGTCAACGCAACTTCTCCTAAGTTTCTGGCTGGATCTTAATGAAACTTGGTCAATGTTATCACCTCAATTGGTAGATGTGCATAAAGGAAGGATTTTATGGTTCGTCAATTTTTGCCTGAGTTATGCCCCTTAAAAACTTAGTTTCTGGGGCTTATTGAAATTGCAGCCTTGTCAACGCAACTCCTCCTAAGTTTCTGGCTGGATCTTAAGGAAACTTGGTCAACGTTATAACCTTAATTGGTAGATGTGCGTGAAGGAAGGATTTTATGGTTCATTGATTTTTGCCAGAGTTATGCCCCTTTCAATCTTAGTCTCTGGGGCTTATTGAAATTGCAGCCTTGTCAACGCAACTCCTCCTAAGTTTCTGGCTGGATCTTAATGACACTTGTTCAATGTTATCACCTCAATTAGTAGATGTGCATGTAGGGAGGATTTTATGGTTCATTGATTTTTTTTTGAGTTATGCCCCCTTAAAACTTAGTCTCTGGGGCTGAAACATGGTGGATGTTATTACCTTAATTGGTAGATGTGCATGAAGTAAGGATTTTATGGTTCATTGATTTTTGCCTGAATTATGCCCCCTTCAATCTTAATCTCTGGGGCTTAATGATATTTTAGCCTTGTGAATGCAATTCCTTCCAGGTTTTTCACTGGATATTTATAAAAACCTTTTTGTGAACACAATTTTTTACAGGTTTTTCAGTGAAAATTTATAAAACCTTGTCAATGTCATTTTTTTGTCTAAAGTTTTATAAGTGGCGGCGTATATTGTGACGATGGCACTCTTGTTTATATGGGCTTGAGAATTAGAGGGGGTCATTATGAACCCCCTTGTCTTTAAAGTTGAGTGTCATTTCTCCAATTCTGTGGTTCAAATTTTATAAATGCCTTAGGATTCAAGTATCATAGAAAATCTGGATTTTAAAACTTGTGTTATTAATGACCCTCAGGTAAATACTTTTTGGGTCAAATGGGTCTTTTGTTCTGAAATTATGACAATGATGTGCGATTTGTGAATCATGGAAAATCCTGATTGTCATTTCTGAATAATCTTTTTAATTTTGTTTGTTTATTCACCAATTTCAGTGCCTTAGACCACTACTTCCCAGCAAATGTTGATGTACATGACACTGGTCTGTTGATGTTGCCAGGTACTGTAGAATTTATTGGTGCTGTCAGTACATTTAGAGGTCAGATGGGTGGGGTAACAACACTGACATTGACCAAGTCACAACTGATACTGGCAGATACTAGCATGTCTAGAGTAAGTATACATTACACATGTACATGACACTGGTCTGTTGATGTTGCCTGGTACTGTAGAGTTTATTGGTGCTGTCAGTACATTTAGAGGTCAGATGGGTGGGGTAACAACACTGACATTGACCAAGTCACAGCTGATACTGGCAGATACTAGCATGTCTAGAGTAAGTTTACATATGAGCTAGTATCTGGAAAAAGGTCCCTTATAGCATTTTAAACAGCCACATTTCAAGATCAGTCTATGACTATGTGGTGTCTGACCCGGATCCATACCACTCTCTCATGGTTGATACAGGTTATGAAGAAGCTACTGGAGAACAACAACATGGTTCTTGATCAGACTATGTGTATACGCAGGCTGATCTGGAACCATGTTGCGCTCAAAAGCCTTAAGTGACCTTTTTCCAGATCTCGACCCATATCTTTTTACATGCCTGAAGAGTTGTATTATATGTTATGGCCCTGGTTGTTCATCCATCTGTCTCTCTGTCTGTCCATTTACTTATCTGTCTATCTATCTGTGAACAATTTCATCTGGGCACAACTCTCCCTACAGCTACATTTGGAAGATTATCAAACTTACCATAATAAAACTCCTTGGTGTTTAGTTGTGCATGCCACATTTGGAATCCAGATAACTCTTGTTGTTCTTGAAAAAGACTTACCTAACCTTGAATTAAAAAAAAGATTCAGTGACAATGCCCGGTCATGCATATGTGTACCACTCTATGAGGTTCTCTTCTTCTTTAAACAACACTTTCCCAAACGACAAAATTTAAGGGTGGTTCAATTTAAAAGATGATGCAGACGACAAAATGGACAAAATTAAAGATAGGATTTTTGTATGATATAGCACAGAAAATATTGAGGCAAAAGGAGAAATAGCTGGTTATCAACAGTTTCTTCTTTTGTCTCAATGTTTTCACAAGCCATTTCTATCAGGGACGTCAAAACCAGGTCTTGTTTGGGAAAGGGTATATATATCAAATTAAGTGTGGAAATGAGGCTTTGGTAAGGAAACATTTGATTAAAATCTATGTGCAGTTCCAGATTAGCATCAAAACCTTATTTGTGGTTCCTACAGGGCTGATCTAGACCTATACTCTATATTTGTATTTCTACAGGGTAGTACTGAAGCAGGCAAGTTTACACTGAGCTCTGTAAATGTGATGGCAGGGGGTATACTGACTATGATTGATAGTGTGCAGTATAAGATGAACCTAGATACACTGTATGTGGCCCCTACAGGGCTGATCTAGACCTACACTCTATATTTGTATTTCTACAGGGTAGTACAGAAGCAGGCAAGTTTACACTGAGCTCTGTAAATGTGATGGCCGGAGGTATACTGACTATGATTGATAATGTACAGTATCAGATGAGCCTAGATACACTGTATGTGGCCCCCACGGGGCTTATCCAGGCCTACAAACTGTCTCTAGATACTTCAACATTGATTATAGAGGAGGCTGGGCAGATAGATCTGAGTGATAGAGTGGAGCAACTCACAGGACAAGGTGAGACAATGTTTTACTAGGCTAGAAAAAAATAGGTTCAATTAAGTTTATTCACCCTTTCCCTAATTTGAGTCAATAAGTAAGAAAAAAGAAAAGCTTGATAAATTCTTTTTTGTAGTATTTTTATTATGTCCCCATATTGAAAGATCGAGGGCATATTGCTTTACTCTTGTCCATTAGTCGGTCTGTCCAAAAAATTAACATTGGCCATTTAGGGGCATTCACTCACTCACTATCCTGTTTTGGTTATCCAAGCCGTCGATTAGTCCTCTACAGAGGGTGGGGCCTGGCTGTCCAGTCGAGATCGGAGTCTTTATGGTGACCATTCAAGTTTTACAAACACATCTTGTTTGCAATATTTTCATTCAAAATTAGTCTATTTGTAATTTGGTAAGGTAAACTATTACTTGACTTCATAATCATTCAGTTTCAGCAGTTATGTTAGAATTTTACAAAAACAACATCTTTTAATTAGAATTGAATTATTTTGTGTGTTTCAGGCTATATACCAGATTATGGTGCATCTCACAGTGGACAGGGTGGAGGTTACTATGATGCTACAGCCCAGGCCTATGTTAGCGGGGCCGTGTATGGCTACTATAAGGAGCCCATAGAACCAGGGTCAGGGGCAGATAACTGTAGAGGGGGAGGGGCCATTCAAGTGGTCGCTTCTGGAGTAGTGGAGATACTTGGTGATATTGATGCAAGGTTAGTTTGAATATCTACAGTGATATACTGAAAATCTTGAATTTTTCCAAAACTAAGATTGACTTTTACAACCACCTTGTAAGAAAGTAGTTTTAATCATGAAACAAGGCTTAATGATTCCCATACAAAATATTGCCTGTCAATTGTGATGTTGAATTAATTATTCAACAGTCACTTGGATTTTTGAATGTATATTATTTGATCTGCAACTGCCATACATTTGGAACAGTGATGATTTTGTCTATCCAAGAATGAAACATAAGTGATCCAGTAACCACACACAATTCTATAATTGGCTTATTTCTCTCACAATATTACAGTGGAGAAGACACGACATCAGGTGGTGGGGCATCAGGAGGAAGTATCTGGATATCATGTACTACAGCTAATATTAAAGGTATGTCTTGTTTAAACATCTCCTTGTTCTGGACAACTAGACGCAAATTCCAGTTACTATCATACCTTATCCACAATCTATTATATAGCATATGCATTGTTTATTTGTACATATGTAGACATTTTGTTTCCATACTATTTCTAGTATTTGTTTTAATTGTGGATAAACAAATCGTACACACATGTTTTATGTAGATGAGAAGTATTGATTTACACTGTTATAGGTCTAAGTTACAAGATATAATAGACAGGTTTTTCTGTGCTCTATTGCTAAATTGAAATGACCTATGATCTTACAAATTATCATTCTATTATTTCATGAAAACCTACATGTATGTTTACAGGACATCTGAATGTGAATGGAGGATCATCTACCAGTACAGGTGGTGGAGGGGGAGGATATATTTCTCTACACTACACTGACGGTATTGTGGTGACCAATGATATAACAGCATACGGTGGTGACTCTAACAGTGAAGTGGGAGGGGCTGGAGTTATCTATCTCAACCACAATAATCATGAAAAGGTAGGTTTATTTTCTATAAGCTAAAACTTTTACTACCTTACTACTGCAAAATCTTTTAGTTTGGCTTAATGCAAATTATTGGAAGTGGATATAAAATTCTTTGCAGTCATAATAAAATATGTATTTAGCCCACAGAATGAAAAAAAGTTGATAGAGCATTTAGGGAATACAATTAAGAAAATTTACAGATATTTTACATTTTGAAAAGCTTTTAACCCCTCTTATCTGTAGTGCTGACTGCATCTATATAAATTTTTCTTTATTATTACAGATCCTGGTAAAGGCCAACAAAGCTACCACCTGTGAGTCAACAATCGGTGTACCTGACACACTAGTTATTGTCCAGATCAATGAGATAGAGGTTATAGGTGAAGCCGTTGTTAGCTTCAATCCTAGACTCAGTACCCCAGCTCTCAATGCTCAAGTTGGCTCAATTACCAGTGACCCTGATGCCTTGATTAAGGTTGGCCGACATATAGATCTGTTCCTGGCCACTAGAGTTAATTCTATGTCCTTACTAAGACTGGAGAGTCACATACTGGTGGAGGAGTTTGGTAAGATAGATCTACCTGGTACTGTCATCATTGACAAGGGCTGGAGTCTGGATGTATGTGGAAGTGTGACGGCCACCATTGATGAGCTGACTGTGAGGGAAAATGGAGCTCTCAGATTGTCATATCCAGCACTCACATTACAACTAGGTACCCTGGTGATTGATCTGAACGGAATCCTAGCACCGTCTCTCTACTGTGATACCACAAACAACGCAGTGTCCCTTAATGTCGATAACTTCTACACCACACCAGATTATATACTGGACAGTAACAAGTTTTCCCTGAGTTCAGGTACGGTACAGGGTACAGTGACGGCGGTGGGTCAGACACTGAACGCCACATACTGTCCGGGATCAGCGTATATAGAGCTACAGCGAGGACAGACCTGTGTGTTACAGACTGGTACATACACATATGACAACATCACCATACATCCTGGAGGTGAGCTGGTACTGGAGGGAGACCCTGCTGGTCTACAGAAGACTGTTATAAATGTAGATATACTGGACGTGAAGTTTGAGGGTGTGATATCCGGGGTCGGTGCCGGGTACGAGACTGCAGGACCAGGACAGGGACCCACAGCATCACATGGAGGGCGGGGCGTAGACAGTCCATCCCAGACGTATGGCAGTGTAACCTCACCCAGACAGTACGGGAGTAACGGTGCTAGTGGTCGTGGTGGTGGACAGGTAGAACTAGTCACTACTACCCTGGTTCTGGATGGTACTGTAGACATGAGTGCTGCTGGTGATGGTGGTAGTGGAGGGTCGATACTCGTACAGACAACCAGCATGTCTGGGGATGGATATCTCACAGCTGACGGTATACAGGGCGGGGGCGGAGGCAGGATCGCTGTACACTCTACAGGCTCATATACATACACAGGAGATATATCAGCTGTAGGAGGAACTGCGAGTGATGGGAGAACTGGGTCTTCAGGTGAAGTAACAATGTAGTGACTTGTCAATGATTAGATATTAAAAAAATTCATTACTGCAGCTTGAATAACTGTTTTATCGCTGTTTGTCTATTCATTTGTCTGCCTGTCTGTCTGTCAATATGTCCAACACTTAATGCAAATCAAAGAATAGAATGCGTGCAGAATTTTGTATATGTTGGTGTTAATTTTACATCAACTCTATCTCTTTATAAAATGGCTGAATTCAATGCATTAAAAGCTAAACGCGTCCTTGGAAATGTTCTTTCCTCCATTCGACAATTGATGCCAGTGAAAAGCAATGTTTTCCTCAAGTTGTTTGACACAAAAATTTCTCCTATTATATTTTACGGATGTGAAATTTGGGGCCTGCAGCAAATTGATAGTATTGAGAGAATACAAAAGTATGCATGTAAAAGATTTATGTACGTCCCTTCCAATGCAACCGATGAATGTATATTGGGTGATTGTGGAAGAGTTCCGCTGTTTCTTTATACTAGTAAAAGAGTTGTAAAATACTGGTTGAGATTGTTAAAAATGCAAGAACACAGATATGTTAAAAAATGTTATTCAATGATGAAATTATTTGATTCGTTAGGCCATGTAAATTGGGTAACTAATATTAGAATGAATTTGTATGAAAATGGATTTGGATATGTCTGGGAGAGTCAATCAGTTACTAATGAAAAACAGTTTGTTGCTATATACTTGCAAAGACTGAAGGACCAGTATTTGCAAGTATGGAGGAACAATTGTAATACAAGGTCAAAATTAGTTCATTATAATCAATTCAAAATCACATTAGAAATTGAACCATATTTGGACATCATTAGAGTAGTAAAATTCAGGAAAGCCTTAGCTTATTTCAGAACATCTTCCCTATTGCTTGCTGAAGAGCAAGGCAGACATCGCAATGTTGAGTATGAAAATAGATTGTGCTTTTTTTGTAAAAACGTTGTTGAAGATTCATACCATTTCCTTCTTATATGTCCACTGTATAGTGAATTAAGAAAAAAGTACCTGAAAAGGGCATTTTATACCCAACCTTCAAAAAATAAATTTAATGTTCTTCTAAGCCATAAGAATGAAAATGAGTTGAAAAATTTGGCAATGTATATTTATTATGCTTATGAGAAAAGAAATGAATCGTCTCAAGTAGAATCTTAACACTTTATAGATTACAATCTCTCTATTCCGATATTATGAAATTTGAAATGTTCACGTCATATCATGTTCTAACTATATCGCACCAATATTGTACTACATGTATCACTGGTTGTGTATTGAGATGCTTGTTGTAATTGAAAATTGTATTGTAAAGGCCGGTGGCCATATATCAATTAAATAAATATATATATTAATGTAAAAACTAAAGATTTAGGCATTGGTGTTTCACCAACACATCTTGTTTATTTCTAAATAAATTATTATACAAGATTCAAATAGAATAGTACGATGAATATTTACATATTAATAAGAAGGGGCCTTGTAGTTATTGACATTAACGTAGCACCAGATCTTAAGGATATGTGTCTTTTTTTGTAACAAAGTTTAATTGTTTTACGTTATTATCATTTCAGGTACAATATACGTTGATACAGCTGCGAGTGCTGGCCAGGTAATTATCTGTGGTAGCAGCGCGGAGACAACAGATATAGTGGAGAATATAGACACCTTGCATATAGAGGAGGGTGCCAGTGTAACAGTAGCATCTAGTGTGACCATCAACACAATACTGTCTACATATACAGCTGATACAGCGTGTAAACTGACTGTCATGGAGCCTTACACACTTACTGCTACACAGATAGGTAAGTTGTACATTACAATACTGTCTACATATACAGCTGATACATCGTGTAAACTGATTGTCATGGAGCCCTACGCACTTACTGCTACACAGATTGGTAGGTTAACAACCATTGAGATATACAACTTGAGCAACCTTACTTAAACAATTTGACAAGATGATCATATCAAGCATTGCTCCTACAATGATAGATCTTGTGGTAGATGTATGTTGCCCTCAATGTCTGTATATTCCCCTGTATGTCTAGTTAGAGCCTAAAAGATGAAATTTGCCATTTGAAACCTTTCCTGCTATTCCAAATTTAAAACCAAAGTTGTGCTCCCACAACAAATGTTTTCCGCATTCCATGTTAACCTTTTCCAAAGCAAGACCTGGTTTTGATGTCCTTAATAGAAAAGGCTTGGGAAAACATTGAAACAAAAGAAGAAACTGCTGATAATCAGCAGTTTCTACTTTTGCCTCAATATTTTCTGTGCCATATTTTACACTAAACCAATATTTATTTATCTAAATTTTGTTGTCTGCAGAAGCTTTCAAATTGGATTACAGCCAAAATTTGTTGTTTGGTAAAGGTTAATCCATTTCTATTTACAGGGACAATAGATAAAGGATTTTTCTGTGATGTGGAGATAGAAAGTTCAGCTTCTCTCGCACTATCTGGTGATCTGACTCTGAAGGGTAAAGCTCCGCAGCTGATTGTGGATGGTTCACTGACAGCAAGCAGCGCCACAGTTGGTAACCATGGTGTATTGACGCTAACATCATCTGGTAACTTGGATACAGATAATTTGGTCCTCGCAGCTTACTCCCAGCTTCGTGCTTCAGCTGGAGGTCTATTTGGTGGAGCTGTTGGTGAGATGTCACTGCAGTCATTGAGACTGGGTTCTGGTGCCGTGTTTACACTAGATGAGAGTGATCTGACTATATCAGTGGTGGAGTTCTACATGGATTCTGCATCAGAGCTCGTCCTCACAGGTAGCACAAAGACTCTACAAATAGATGCTACAACCCTGACTATACTGGCTGATGCCAAGTTAAATATGAGTGCTGGAGGACTACTGGATACGACTGGTACCCTGTCTCTTACAGCTGGTGCCAGTCATGGAGGAGAAGGGGGAGAGAATTATGGCACTACATATGGATCAGAGACCATGCCTGCAGACCTGGGTAATGGTACCAGTACATCTAGAGGAGGTGGATCTATATTGATGACGGTGACTGACACGGCCCAGATAGATGGATATATACTGTGTAATGGTGAGACAGGGGGAGGTAGTGGGGGCTCTGTACGGGTCCAGGCTGCCACACTCACAGGTCATGGCAAGGTCAAGGTGGATGGGGGAACCAGCTCTACAGGAAGTGGAGGTGGTGGAGGCCGGATTGCCTTGCTGGTTCCATCACTTGCTGGTTTCCAGGGTCAGACTACTGCGTATGGTGGAGCAGGGTCAATAGAAGATGGAGCAGCTGGGACAGTGTATAAGAAGTACAGTATATCAGGAGGATCAGAGCTACGCACCATCACTGTAGACAACAACAACCAGAACACAACAGCTGTGACATACCTCCATACCCTGACTGACATCAATGTGTTGTATCTGTATGGTGAAGCTAGACTCAAGTCTAGTGAGGTGTCCAGTATCACTGTTATAGACACTATAGAGGGAGATCACTCCGGGACCCTGTATGTTACATCAGGTCAATCCATGGATATAGCCACAACATACGGGACGTCCAGTCCATACACATTACAGGCTAGGGTGGTTATAGAAACTGGAGGCTTAGCAAACGTCCCGTCTAAACTGCAGATAAGTAACGGTGGTGATGTCACATCTAGCGTGTATAACCTGGAGCTGTATGGTAACATGTCTAGTTTACAACATCTCACGGTTATTGGTGGTGGTCGGGTGATGATACATTCCGGCAGTAAGTGCACCTACACAAGTACAACTATAGATCCTGCTGGTACGCTGGCGTTGAGGAGTCTGTCTGTATCTACAGACGGACAGATGGATGTGAGTCTGGATAATACTGACCTATATACCCTGGATATACTCACTGATATAAACATCAAGTATGGTGGTACAGTGACTGCCAGACATCTGTATATTACAGCTAAAACACTGGAGGTGGCATATGGAGGCCTGCTGAATGTCGACGGGGGTAATCTGGATGCTGGATCAGGATCAGGCCTAGCTGGAAGTACGGGGTCGGGTGGTAGTTATGGTGGTTCAGGTGGTCAGTCCATGGATGGTACACAGCCTGGTGCCCTGTATACTGGAGATATACGTGAAGCAGACAAGCTGGGGTCAGCAGGAGGACAGGGGACTACAGGGACTGCGGGGCTGGGTGGGGGTCGTCTACATATAGATGTACCCAGTATAACACTACACGGAGAGATCAGTTCTGATGGTCAGTCTGGTACACTAGACAGTGGTGGTGGTAGTGGTGGGTCAGTGTTCATCGTGGCCGATACACTCGCGGGTACAGGGGTTATATCCGTGATGGGAGGCGGGTCTGACCAGGCAGGCGCAGGTGGAGGGGGGCGTGTCTCTCTACATATAGATGACTTTATATACCAGGGTACATACACACTGTGTGGTGGATCATCTGTCACCGGTCAGGCTGGGGGGTCAGGGACAACCTTCATACAATACAGGGACGAGGTCACCAGGTCACTACAGTATGATCTATTTATAGATAACTCATGTTCTACAGGTGGGACGTCTAAAGCAGAGACATACATCGATCTTCCTGCAGAAACATTCTACAACCTTGATAACCTGAACATCGGAGATGATACACTGGTATCCCTGGTTACAGAACAGCTTCACTTCAAGGTAGACTCGCTGTACTGCGGGACTGGTAGTCTGATTACAATCGGTAACTACAGTATCTTCAGTGCTGATGTGGGGTATGCTTACAGCGCTATAACCTGCAGCTTCCTGCTGAATGAAGAGGGAGAAATACGACTACCAGCATCAGTGGAGCTGAAGGGAGAAGCTAGTCAATTAGAAGGTAATAAAAGTTTTGATTGTCTGCTTCCCAAATGGCAAAATTTTAGACTGTTCCACTTTGACAAAAAATAATTAACCTCAACAGTATAAAAGGGAATTGAAAGTATTGAGAGAAAACAGAAGATTGCTGACTATCATAAATTTCTTCTTTTCTCTTAATGATTTCCTGAATTATATGTACTAGAATCTCAAAACAGTTTTGTTTAAAGTGTTAATCAAGGACTTTACTTGATGCAAAGTCAATACTATAGATTCGTATAGGAAATAATTGTATACAAACCATAAAAGATAAAAGAAAAATGTGTCAAAAAGAACAAAATGAAAACAAACTTGGTTTACCCAGCGACTGTCTTAAATACATTAAAAATGTACCTTTCAATTTCGACCATCTCTAAATAGTTCCATTTTGGAAAGAGCTGTTTGGAAATTAGTTTGTAAAATAAGGTCAAGCTGAAGATATAGGCAGGTTATGCCTTTCTATGCTGTCTGTTAAAAATTAAAAAAAAAAAAATCTCAATACCATGTTTGGATGGGAATCAAGAAAATGTTTATCATTCCATATAAACAGGTATCCTGTCAAACATCCAGAACTTGATTGTATCAGCATACCAGAAATTGAACATCTCGGCCACAGCCAGGACGGGTATATGTTGTGATGCTAATGGCCTACATCAGGATCTATCTCCTAAAGGAGAATACAGCTTTGCCAAATTTACCATAAACAGTCACGCGGAGGTTAGGTTTGAAGCCAATGTTGATAAACGGATCAAGTTTGCTGAGTTAGAGCTGAACTACAAAGCTACAGTGTATGGAGAAGGCTTGAACATCAGTGCTAACCAGATCCGACTGCATCATGACAGCACACTCAACCTACAGGGTGGTGGATATCAGGCTGGGCTAGGTCCAGGAGCAGGAGCAACTGTAAGTTTACTTAACCTATTCTCACACATTGACACTTGTTGACGGCCCTCAAGAACAATAATGGAGGAACTATTTTCGAAAATGAAGAAACTGCTTGTTGTCACAAGCAATTTCTTCATTTTCCAAAACCGTTTCTAACAAGAAAGTGATCATATTGTAAGTGTTTTTATTGAATCATTCAATTTGGGATTTTTTACAGTTTGGAAAAGGCATGGTCTGGAAAAAGAGTCCCTATGGCTGTTTAGCTCACTTTGAATCAAGGTTAGCTTGTGGCTATGCAAAGTCTGCTGCTATAGTCATTAGAATTTTCTTATTCTTCCTCAATATTTCCTATATGCTAATAGGTGGGTCAAACAGTGGCATTGTTTTGGAAAGGGTTAACCATGAAGATGCTGAATTATGAAAATCAGTCGGTTTGAAATAAGGTCAGATTTTACATAAAAATAGTGATGGCCATTTGTTCTTTAATATCTATGGTCACCTAGGTAAGAGCAAAAAAGTATTTTCTTTTCAATGAAAACAATTAAACCATACTTTTTGTTCAGATATCCAGTGGTTATGGTAGCGGTGCAGGCCATGCTGCTATGGGTGGTAGTGAGACAGACGCGGAGCCTGGGGGTCTCGTGTATGATACAACACGGAACCCCACAGAGTTTGGTAGTGGGGGAGGCAGCACAACTGGTGGCCCCGGGGGACGGGGTGGAGGATATCTGGAACTGGAACTGTTTGTAGAACTCATTAATTATGGTAGGTCTATATCTGTAGCTTGACTATTTGAAGAAAAGAAGAACTCTTTCCTTTCGCCTAACACATTATTTAGCCATTTGTTAAACAGAAAAAAATTAAACTTCTCCAATTTTATAGCTAAGTCAAACAAACGGCACTAGAATTTGGTGCCAAATTGTTACATTACATACTTCTATTTGAATTATGCATAACAAAGAACTCTTGACAGATGGTATTTCTGGCATTTTTGCTCTCACCTTTGTTAGTTTTTGGCTTATAATAACAGACATGACTTTGTAACATTGACCCTGGATGTGTACCTATTTTAAGATTTGCTAGATTTTTTCAGTTGCCTTTATTTTATAAACTATATTTTCATTGTCCTGCAGGTCTGATACAAGTTGATGGTAACCCTGGAGTGGGTACAAATGCCGGAGGTGGTAGTGGTGGTACTATAGATATACTAACTCCTGTACTGTCAGGGGACGGGGACATCACAAGTAATGGAGGGAAAGGAGACGGTTATGGTGGTGGAGGGGCTGGTGGCAGAATACGGATAGCTGTCACTGACAGGTGGGCAATTCTGTTGTGATGTTTCATTTGATAAAAACAACTAGTCAGTGTGTACTATGATCTGACTTAATTCATACCCAGATTGATATTGATCTATGCAACCTTCAATTTCCACACATCAAAAGGTGGGAGGGGTATGTTGTTTTCATACTGTCCAAGAACTTACCAAAAAACCTGACACTAGATCTAGTACTGGTATAAAATTTTCAGGCAGCAGAATTGAAAGGAATTTATTGAGGTTAAAAATGAAACAGGATCTGGAAAGAGGACAGACAGTCTATGAAGAAAATAGATCCACGATGCTCTCTTACAGCACCTTTATTGCCTAATGCTTCTGTAGTCGAGCAATATGGATCATGACCAGATTGCACATATGAAAGTGCAGTTCTAAAACACAGTATTGGCAAATGCCCTTTTCCTGATTCCACATCAAATATTTTTCATGCCTTTTTCTACAGCAATGACTATACTGGAAGTTACAAGGCGTATGGAGCTGGTAACGATCACAATCTGGACACAGTGAAGGCTGGTGCTGGTACCGTATATCTCGAGGTCGGGGAGGGCTCCATACAAGTACAGACCCTGATTATAGCCGGCGACACGGACAGCTCTATACAGGCACAGACGTACACCAACATCACCGGCAACAACGATGACGAGTACGACTTTGATGTGATCACAGTGGAAGGTAGGGAAAGTTGTATTGTTCATCTCTCTCCTTTCAAAAACTGGTTTTTACTTCTTAAACTGTTATATGCCGTTTTCTCCTTTCTCCGTTCACCTAAGCCTAAAACTGTTTAATGCTTGTTAAATTCAATTTTCGGAAACCAATTTTTGTTATTTCTTAATGAATTAACATCTGACGGACATGATTATCACAAAATATTAAACAATACAAACGGTACAAATAATTTTAGAGCAATTTTAACTGACCTACCCTATGGTTTGGGTGTCATGGCTGGTTTCTCATTCATCCGTTCATTTGAATCACAGATTCAAATTTCGGCTTTCACTTTGAAATTCTCTTTGTAAATGTTTTGATTGATTATTCCAATCATTTTTGTAATTAATGAATTGATTTCAACTCATGGAGTATGATAATTATTGATCTATCTTGTTTTCAAAATGACCCTCATTGAACAGTCCGATTTTACCCCAAATATAGAAATCCAACAACAAAACATAAATTATAAATTCATTTCACAAACATTTGGGCCTTTTTTTTGTCTTGTTTGACTTAAAATAATCAAGTCTTCAAAATATAATACAATTCATATTTGAAAAAAGTCTCGCATGCAAAAAACGGAGATGAACGGATGAATGAGAAAGAACGGAGAAGTGAGAAAAGGGGATACTTATGGAAGCAAAACATTCTTATAGGAGGAAACTCTTGAAAATTCATTGAATAATTTCTAATATCAATATCTACAATTGTCTCAACTAGATCAGATCTGTGTTAAAGATTGTTAGAGATGCATGATACTGAATGAATCATTTGACTCTCTCCTTAAATGGCAAACTTTTAAAATGGTCCTATCTGAAAGCTGCTGCAGACCACAAAATGTATGTTAGTAAGGTAATGATTTGTGAGCAATAAATAATAGAAAATATAGAGGCAAAAGGAGTGGAAGCTGGTTATCAGCATTTGCTTCTTTTTCTTAAGGCATCAAAACTTGTCTCTGTAAATAAACAGGTTTATTGCCCCTTAAATATTTTGGTTGACTGTGACTTTTGGTTAACTCTTTTTGTACTATCTACATGCAGGTTATGCTACAGTGATATATGGAAAGTCAGACACCGAGTTGAGAGCAGCTAATGTTACTGGTGACCTGACTGGTACAATAACTCTCACAGACACACAGATATTTAGAGCCGCATTTGTTGAGGGTGTGATCGGAACATTTACCTTGACTGTCAACATTATAGTGGGACAGAACGCGACCCTACATGTCCCCAACACGCTGATTGTGGAGGGAGTTACCCTGGACATCATGGGAACATGTACATACAAGTCACTAGATGTAGAGAATGGTGGGGTTATCAAGGGTTACAGTACATCCTATACATCATCGTATGCTGGAGGAACATACACGGCCACCAGTCAGAAGGGACAGTATACCCTCAGTTCTGTCAGACTGGAGGCGGGCTCATTGTTCCAGTTTGCTGGTAATCTACACATGCTGCTCTCTAAGTTAGAGCTGAAGAGATATGTAGTTCTGGAAGCTGACTATGTGTTCCTACAGGCGTCTACAGTCATCATAGAGAGAGAAGCTGCTCTGAACACAGTCGGTCGTGCCAGTATTATTGACCCATCTGTACCAGCAACCGCTCATGGACAGGGTATGAACGGCGGAGCACATGCTGCTGCTGGCGGTGTTGGATCTGGTTATACGGTTGATCAGGCTTCTGAACCGTATGGTACAATCTATCGACCTCTGACCCCGGGGTCATCAGGAGGTCAGGGCGGTCTGGGTGGAGGGTACATCTATGTGGGTACAGATGAACTGTATCTGGATGGTTATCTACAGGCTTCTGGTGCTGACTCTGATACAGGCGGGGGAGGTGCTGGAGGCAGTATATTGGTGGAGTGTACCAACCTGAAGGGTCTGGGCAGTATGGAAGCTAGTGGCGGTGATGTGACACGGACAGACGCTGGGGCAGGCAGTGCTGGACATATCGCTGTGTTGATGACGAACGATGAATACCAGGGTATATACAAGGCTCACGGTGGGTCATCACCAGCAGAACATGGTAATGGAGGACCAGGATCCATCTTTACTAAGTCTGTTACATTCGGAGAAAAACTTGTCCTTGATAATGAAAACGGTCAGAAAGACTTCTATACCACCCTGAAGGAGGATCAACTTGACCTTGTGTTTGATGTGGTAGATATGTATAACTATGCTAAACTTCAGATGGTGAAGGATGGTGTTCAGCGATCTCTCACCATCAACAAGATAAATGGAGATGGTACAGGGTTATTGAGAGTACAAACTAACCAATCAGGGACATTACAGAGGACACAAGGGGACACAGAGACCAACTCCAAGGTGTACACAAATCTAGAGTTACATGATGGAGGGGAATTTATCCTGTCCCATGTCACTACGATACTTGGTGATGGTGATGTCTCGCTAGATCTGGATGGTGTGATGAGAGGTGTAACTGAGCTTATACTAGGCTCTAGTAGGAATATGAGGATAGGCTCTAATGCCAAAATTGTCAGCCTGGATCAGACTAATGTAGAGGATATAGATACAGTCACCTTCGGAAAATTCCAACTAGAACCTGGAAGTTCTGTCGAGTATGATGCTGGAACAATCGCTAAAATACAAGCCAGTGAACTCAATCTTAAATTCTCCTCCAGTCTGACTGCTGATGCATTTGATATAACAGCATCATCGATGGATCTAGAGCTGGGTTCAAAACTAAGTTGTTCTCCAGATGACAGGCCAGACTCGCTGGACATGGACATCACTACTGGATCTGGTCTACCAGGGGCTGATGTAAATAAAGGAGCTGGACATGGTGGTATCGGAGGTGGCTACGATTATGTTGACCTTTACCTTATTGGCACATTCTATGATTCTGTGTACAATCCTACTATGCGAGGTAGTCGAGGTACCTACAACAATGTGACAGATGTGAAGTCTGGAGGCCGTGGTGCAGGAGCTGTGGATATCAAGGTTGGGGGTACATTGATATTGGATGGTACTGTATCAGCTAATGGAGAGGATTCTGATGGTGCCGGTGGGGGAGGTAGTGCAGGCAGCATCGCCATTAAGGTGTACGACTTTGAGGGTTACGGTACCTTGTCTGTGTATGGGGGAGCTGGTACTACCAACAATGGTGCTGGTGCAGGCGGAAGGATCGCCGTCAACTCTACACTAAAGATAGATTTTGATGGAGCTTATGTGGCTTATGGAGGGAAAGGTCCAACAGCCCAGCTGGGTGGTGGAGCCGGTACAGTGTATCTGGAGGACAAGAGGTTTGCCAAAACATACAAACGTCTACTGCTGGATAACAATAAAAACAGTCAGGAAAAATTTGCTGTCATCAAGGAGGTATCCATGGCTAACCATTCATTTGATGAGGTCCATCTTGTACAGAATGCAAGTCTTCAGTTTTTGACAGATCTAGCTGGACTAGATATCGAAGTTGAAGCCTTCTATGGAGATGGATCAGGTTTACTGAAGTTGAATGACCACCAATATCTAGATGCTGAGTATAAACCGTCCATCAGGAACGCCTTCCTGGCTGGAGTTAACTTTATTATTGATACAGAAGCAGAGGTTGTGTTGCCATCTATTGTGTATGTGTACGGTAAGGGTGTGTACCTTACAGGGCAGACAGAGATCAGATCTATAGCTGTGTTTGGTCGTATCACCAACATTGCTGATCTTATACTCGGATTTGAGACAGTTGTATACCTCGGTGATGGTGCACATACTGCAGCACTAGACCCTACAACACAACAATATGACACTGTTGATAATGCTGGAACTGTGACTTTTGGTACACTAGATCTGCGGAGTTACTCACAAGTGATTTATTCTCCTGACCAGTCTGTCATACAGCTGATAGCCAGAATAGATTCCAGATTCCAGTCTGTCATATCTGCGGAGAACATTACAATACAGGCGGGCATCTATAACCTAGAAGCTGGAGCCAAGCTGACAGCAGCAGCTACAGATCGTGTACATGACTTGATGGATGATACTACAGGTGTAGGGATAGATGCTGATATAAACCTCACTTATAAAGGAACAGGCGCTGGGCACGCAACACAAGGTGGAGGTAAAACACATTGTTTCTTCAACCAGATCATGCTGAGTTCTTAAGTTTGTAAATTAAAAGTTATTACTTGATCGTTAAGTTACTATACCTGAATATGAATCATTCATTATAAAATCAGTCATTGATCATTGGTCAATTTCAACCTTCAAGTATTAAATTGGCATTTTTGAAAAAGCATGAACATTGGAGCTTTTCACCATTGGTATGGGATATTGAGGTACTGTTGAATGAAGACTAATGCTTTTACTTTCATTGTCTTACTGCAGCTGTATGTATGACAAATGATTTACTTTTACAGCTGTCTATACAACAAATGGCAGTGTTATAGCTGGTGGTGACTACTATAACAGTCTATACAGTCCCAGTCTACGAGGCAGTAAGGGAGGAAACAGTGCAAACACTGCAGGAGGGCATGGTGGTGGAATTGTTTATCTAAAGGTATGGTGAAGATTTTGAAATAAAGGATATTTGGCTAATAGTTGAATCAAATTTATTTTGCATGGTTTGGGAGACAAGTTTTTCATAAGTCCTGTTGGTCTTCAATGACTGTCTGGCAAGAGTATTGTCTGTGCGGTAACACATTTTTCTATATCTACAAGACCATCTTTAGGAATGACACCATCATTTTGTTAGTATGTTTGATGTGAAAGTCTGTTTAATTGAAGCTTAATTCTCATCTATGACTTTTAATGTGCATTCTCAAAATTTATTATTATTCAAACAAGGGTCGTATTATGTTATGGCCCCGGTCGTCCGTCCGTCCGTCTGTTAGCAATTTCTTGTGTGCGCAACTCCTCCTACAGTTTTGATCGGAATTTGATCAAACTTGCCACAATGATTCTCCATGGTGTCTAGTTGTGCACACCGCTTACATAATTCAGATAACTCTTTTCGTTCTTGAATTATCTGCTCTTGTTATTAAAAAAAATGGCCAATTTTAGTGACAAGCCCCTCTCGGGCGTTTATGCGCTGCTCTGCGAAGCTCTTGTTGAGTTTTACTGTGACATTCCAGGTGGCGACCTATCTGTCTATAGACGGTGCAGTATCCGTGGATGGTAGTAGTGGAGAGTCTAATGCTGGAGGTGGTAGTGGAGGGTATTATAATCTATGACATATTGTGACATATTTCAGGTGGCGACCGATCTGTCTATAGATGGTACAGTATCTGTTGATGGTAGTAGTGGAGCGTCTAATGCTGGAGGTGGTAGTGGAGGGTATTATAATCTATGACATATTGTGACATATTTCAGGTGGCGACTGATCTGTCTATAGATGGTACAGTGTCCGTGGATGGTAGTAGTGGAGCGTCTAATGCTGGAGGTGGTAGTGGAGGGTATTATAATCTATGACATATTGTGACATATTTCAGGTGGCGACTGATCTGTCTATAGATGGTACAGTATCCGTGGATGGTGGTAGTGGAGCGTCTAATGCTGGAGGTGGTAGTGGAGGGTTTATAATCTATGACATATTGTGACATATTTCAGGTGGCGACCGATCTGTCTATAGATGGTACAGTATCTGTGGATGGTAGTAGTGGAGAGTCTAATGCTGGTGGTGGTAGTGGAGGGTATTATAATCTATGACATATTGTGACATATTTCAGGTGGCGACCGATCTGTCTATAGATGGAACAGTATCCGTGGATGGTAGTAGTGGAGAGTCTAATGCTGGTGGTGGTAGTGGAAGGTTTTATAATCTATGACATGTTGTGACATATTTCAGGTGGCGACCGATCTGTCTATAGATGGTACAGTATCTGTGGATGGTAGCAATGGAGCGTCTAATGCTGGATGTGGTAGTGGAGGGTATTATAATCTATGACATATTGTGACATATTTCAGGTGGCGACTGATCTGTCTATAGATGGAACAGTATCCGTGGATGGTAGTAGTGGAGCGTCTAATGCTGGAGGTGGTAGTGGAAGGTTTTATAATCTATGACATGTTGTGACATATTTCAGGTGGCGACTGATCTGTCTATAGATGGAACAGTATCCGTGGACGGAAGTAGTGGAGAGTCCAATGCCGGAGGTGGTAGTGGAGGGTATTATAATCTATGACATATTGTGACATATTTCAGGTGGCGACCGATCTGTCTATAGATGGAACAGTATCTGTTGATGGTAGTAGTGGAGAGTCTAATGCTGGTGGTGGTAGTGGAGGGTATTATAATCTATGACATATTGTGACATATTTCAGGTGGCGACCGATCTGTCTATAGACGGTGCAGTATCCGTGGACGGAAGTAGTGGAGAGTCCAATGCCGGAGGTGGTAGTGGAGGGTATTATAATCTATGACATATTGTGACATATTTCAGGTGGCGACTGATCTGTCTTTAGATGGTACAGTGTCCGTGGATGGTAGTAGTGGAGAGTCTAATGCTGGAGGTGGTAGTGGAGGGTTTATAATCTATGACATATTGTGACATATTTCAGGTGGTGACCGATCTGTCTATAGACGGTACAGTATCCGTGGATGGTAGTAGTGGAGAGTCTAATGCTGGTGGTGGTAGTGGAGGGTATTATAATCTATGACATATTGTGACATATTTCAGGTAGCGACCGATCTGTCTATAGATGGTACAGTATCTGTTGATGGTAGTAGTGGAGAGTCTAATGCTGGAGGTGGTAGTGGAGGGTTTATAATCTATGACATATTGTGACATATTTCAGGTGGCGACTGATCTGTCTATAGATGGAACAGTATCTGTTGATGGTAGTAGTGGAGAGTCTAATGCTGGAGGTGGTAGTGGAGGGTTTATAATCTATGACATATTGTGACATATTTCAGGTGGCGACCGATCTGTCTATAGATGGTGCAGTATCCGTGGATGGTAGTAGTGGAGAGTCTAATGCTGGAGGTGGTAGTGGAGGGTATTATAATCTATGACATATTGTGACATATTTCAGGTGGCGACCGATCTGTCTATAGACGGTGCAGTATCCGTGGATGGTAGTAGTGGAGCGTCTAATGCTGGTGGTGGTAGTGGAGGGTATTATAATCTATGACATATTGTGACATATTTCAGGTGGCGACTGATCTGTCTATAGACGGTGCAGTATCCGTGGATGGTAGTAGTGGAGCGTCTAATGCTGGTGGTGGTAGTGGAGGGTATTATAATCTATGACATATTGTGACATATTTCAGGTGGCGACCGATCTGTCTATAGATGGTACAGTATCTGTTGATGGTAGTAGTGGAGAGTCTAATGCTGGTGGTGGTAGTGGAGGGTATTATAATCTATGACATATTGTGACATATTTCAGGTGGCGACCGATCTGTGTATAGACGGTACAGTATCCGTGGATGGTGGTAGTGGAGAGTCTAATGCTGGAGGTGGTAGTGGAGGGTATTATAATCTATGACATGTTGTGACATATTTCAGGTGGCGACCGATCTGTCTATAGATGGTACAGTATCCGTGGATGGTAGTAGTGGAGAGTCTAATGCTGGAGGTGGTAGTGGAGGGTATTATAATCTATGACATGTTGTGACATATTTCAGGTGGCGACCGATCTGTCTATAGATGGAACAGTATCCGTGGATGGTAGTAGTGGAGAGTCTAATGCTGGAGGTGGTAGTGGAGGGTTTTATAATCTATGACATATTGTGACATATTTCAGGTGGCGACCGATCTGTCTATAGATGGTACGGTATCCGTGGATGGTAGTAGTGGAGAGTCTAATGCTGGTGGTGGTAGTGGAGGGTATTATAATCTATGACATATTGTGACATATTTCAGGTGGCGACCGATCTGTCTATAGATGGAACAGTATCCGTGGATGGTAGTAGTGGAGAGTCTAATGCTGGTGGTGGTAGTGGAGGGTATTATAATCTATGACATGTTGTGACATATTTCAGGTGGCGACTGATCTGTCTATAGATGGAACAGTATCCGTGGATGGTGGTAGTGGAGAGTCTAATGCTGGAGGTGGTAGTGGAGGGTATTATAATCTATGACATATTGTGACATATTTCAGGTGGCGACCGATCTGTGTATAGACGGTACAGTATCCGTGGATGGTAGTAGTGGAGAGTCTAATGCTGGATGTGGTAGTGGAGGGTTTATAATCTATGACATATTGTGACATATTTCAGGTGGCGACCGATCTGTCTATAGATGGTACAGTATCCGTGGATGGTAGCAATGGAGCGTCTAATGCTGGTGGTGGTAGTGGAGGGACTATAAGAGTTGAGTAAGTCACTTTAGGTGTTATTGTGACTGTTGCTCAATGAATATGATGGTATTGGAATAGTCATTGTCATGCCCTGAATGTGGTATTCTTTCTACTATCTCCCACCTATTTCAGATTTTTCTTTATTTCATGTATATTTAAATCATTAACAAACACCACATAATTTTCATCTGATTGAGCTTAAAGTAATAGATTCAATCAATCTTTCGTTTTTTATGTAAAATGATAATTTACAATAATTTTAGTAAGCACACTCGGTCTTACATGATTGTTGTTATAAATGATTATTCTGCACTACAGAGCCTATAACCTGGAGGGACATGGTATCCTACAGTCTATAGGTGGTGATGGTGCGGCCGGGGGAGCTGGAGGTCGTATCGGTGTCTGGCTCGATACCCAGATCTACTTCCACGGCTCATTTGAGGCGCTCGGTGGAGACGGAGATCAGACCGGTCTCCTGACCAGCGGTGGACCGGGATCAGTCTATATCAGGGATAAACGGTAGGTGATGGTCTTAGGCTTTCAATTTTGTTATACTTTATAAATGATTCCATGCAGCAATGTTCCATATAAATCCTATGAAAGCTATGCAGCTTTTGAATGAAATTGCTGTCTATTCTTTGTTTTAGCAGCTTACTTTCTACAAGTACCCATATAATTCCATTTTGTCTTAAGATAAATTCAATTTACAGTTTGTTTTATGTTTATCAATTGCATGTTTCTTTCCCAAACAAAACTTGCATTTGATTTCCCCAATAGAAACAGCTGTTTTGCTGTTTTGGAAAGGGTTAAGCAGGACGTCACTTGGATTAATATCAAATTTATCAGTTAGAGATTTCCTGGGAACTTTGTGGCAGACTCTAAGCTTTAAGTCTGTTATACTTTCATCCAAATCTTTTTCAGGAATTCTCGTACATTTGAGCAGTTAAAGTTAGACAACAAAGAGAAGCACTGGGATCATCAGTACATCCTGGATGAGTTTGATGACAGCGGACTGACTATTGTTGAATACTATTTCGATGAGCTATACCTGTACAGAAACGCCTCACTACAGATGAAAACTGGAGATGGGGTTCCCAGAACACTCAAGATAAATAAACTGTACGGTGATGCTTCTGGGAGAGTCTTTTTAAAGGTAGTCACTTACTCTTTTAAAAAAAGCCTGCCTGGTTCAGAAAATGTTCCTGAGAGAACTTTTGAAACTTCATGAGAAAAGAATAAAATGCTGCTAATCAGCATTTTCTTCTTTTACCTCAAGTTTTCTAAGCCATGTATTGGCGTCATCTTCTCTGTCTGTCCGTATGTCCATCCCTCCATATGTACGTCCACTTTTCTTGTGAACACAACTCCTAAGTTTTTGGCTGGATCTTTTTTTAAAAACTTTGTCAAAGTTATCACCTTATTTGGAAGATGTGCATGAAGTAAGGATTTTATGGTTCATTGATTTTTCCCTGAGTTATGCTCCCTTAAAAAGCAACTCCTCTTAAGTGTCTGGCTGGATCTTAATGAAACTTGGTTGATGTTATCACCTTAATTGGTAGATGTACATAGATCAAGGATTTCATGGTCCATTGATTTTTGGAAGATTTATGCCCCCCTTAAAACTTAGTCTCTGGGGCTTATTGAAATTGCAGCATTGTGAATGCAACTACTTACTTTTTGTCTTGATTTAAATGAAACTTGGTCAATGTCATTACCATAATTTGTAGATGTACACAGATCAAGGATTTTATGGTTCATTGATTTTTGCAAAAGTTATGCCCCTTGACATACATAGTCTCTGGGCCTTAATGATATCTCAGCCTTGTAAATGCAATTCTTTCCAGGTTTTTGATTGGATATTTATAAAACCTTCTCGTAAACACAACTTTTTTCAGGTTTTAGTGGATATTTATAAATTCTTGTCAATGTCATGTTTGTGTCTCAAGTTTTATAAGTGGCGGCATATATTGTGACTATGGCACTCTAGTTTTTATTTGCTCAACCAATCTTTCTGTCATCTGAAAATCCATTGAACTGATCAGACGAACACCTATTCTATTAGAAACATGAAAATCAGGTCTTGTTTGGGAATGGTTATGGAGCCATTAGAGTTTCATAATATACCTTGTTGTAAATAAGGGGAAATGCCTTTTTAAATACCATTACACATAGCATTAGAATTTTATGTTGAGATTCAGGTTAATCCCTATTGTGTTGCCTCTCTACATAGACTTTATTGACTTTGAAACTTATTTTATCTTAAGTAAAAGTGTATGATGTTTGCTATTTTCAGGTTAACCAAACAGCCTATTTGGAGGAGTATCAGCCCCAGAGTAAACTACCCATCAATATCTGGGTGGCTGACGCTGCCATAGCTTACCTGTCTCCTGTAGTCTATATCCTTGGTCTTGGTGAGATTGCGTTGAACTGGAACGGTGAACTGATTGGTGTGAGACACTTGATCATTGTGCCGGGTCGTGTGATCAACGTGGCGAGCAGTGCCATGACTAGTTTTACAGAGGCTGGTGTATATTATGAAGGTGTAGAAGGGACATTCCAGTTTGCCACGATGGAGCTCGGAGCTTTAGCTATACTTATTATACCTGAAGGTGTGCATCTCTCACTCAAAGTGGGATTCCTGGTTAGTATTAATATATATACTAATTAAATATGTGCCCAATACATACCTAAATGACACAATAGCCTTGTCCCAAAGGAAATTTGCAGCAGGTGGAAATGTGTTATAAGAAACAGATCATTTTCAGCTCGACTTTTCGAAGAAAATGAGAGCTTATACTGTCACCCTGGCGTCGGCGTTGGCGTTGCAACCAAGGTTAAAGTTTTTTCAAACATCAATAACTTCCATACTATCAAAGGGATTCAACCCAAACTTGGAATATTTACTCACCATCACACCCTCTACCTTACTACCAGGGCCCATAACCCTGGCTCCACTATATTTGGAGTTATGCCCCCTTTATACTAAGCAACTTAGAAAGTCGAGTGCGCTGTCTTCGGACAGCTCTTGTAATTTAGAGCAAGCAAATTATTAAGTAAAAGGAAAAAAATGTTAGGGACCAGTTGGTTTCACTTTTAGCCTTGTTGTTATCCAAAGAATACACTATTGGTCATGTCACAAGGTATTATTTGGAAGTCACAAGGTATTATTTGGAAGTCACAAGGTATTATTTGGAAGTCACAAGGTATTATTTGGAAGTCACAAGGTATTATTTGGAAGAGGGTCAATTTTCCAGTTTGTGACGTCGGAAATTGGAGGTAAAGCTTCTTATTATACCTATAGGTGTACAACTTTCCTTGAAAATGGGCTTTCTGACAGATGACTTTTTAGCTTGACTTTTTGAAGAAAATGAGAGCTTATACTGTGACGGGCGTCGGCATTGGCGGCGCTGTCCGCATTGCAACAAAGGTTAAAGTTTTTTCAATACTATCAAAGCGCTCAAAAGTCGAGCGCTCTGTGGACAGCTCTTGTTTATTGTCTGCAATAATATGTCTTTATTTGATTTTATTGTTTCGGTAAACTGTTATTGTTTTTATTTTTGTTATCTGATAATTTCAAACACATTTTTCTATCTAGGGTATGAAGTATGATTTTTTTTTCAGCAAACTGTTTTTCTTTATATTTTTGCCTTCTGATAATTTCAAACACATTTTTCTATCCAGGATATGAAGTATGAATCCGAGTTTAGAGCAGATACATTTACAGTTCAAGCCTCAAACTTCTTCATGGAGCCCCTGTCTAAAGTTGTGTGTGTGGGAACAAGCAGGGTACCAAATCCAGGGGACGCAACTATTGATGGAACTGGTGCAGGTCATGCCTCACAAGGCGGCGGATGTAAGTTAGCTATATCTCTCATGATTTTTTACCTTTGTCTACTGAATTTATCCATTAAAGGATGGGAATGTTTTAGCCCAGTCCAACTTCAAAGAAATTGTAGACAACACTTTCAAGTTGGTGAAAGTTTACATAGTTTGGACATTTGGGTAGGAAATAGTGTGGGAATGGGTTAAAACAAGCATGTAGTATGGTGCAAGGTAATACTGAATGTTTGTACAACTTGATTTTTCTCTATTCTAACTGCGAAAGGGACCAGAATACTTTTGGGTTAGCATGACAATGTTAATTTGCACAATTCATATCTTACCATTTACATAATATTCACATTTTGTGTGTTATTGTGACATTTTATGATATATCATTGAGAAAAGGTTAAATATGTGACCCATCATGCTAAAAGGGACCTTATCAGATGTGTGAAAAATATCGACCCTAGTCAGTCTGCGCAGTCCGCGTAGCCAGACTAGGGCCTACACTTTTCACTTGTTTGTAATTTTCTAAATCCAGAATGGTTTCCCTATCTTACTATATGTTCATTTTTCGCATACAGTGTCTGGTTGACCTGTGCTGAGTCTGACAAGTTTGTCAGAACTTTGACTTTTGGAGTTCGGATAAGGTCCCTTTTAGCGTGACAGGTCACATATTGTTAAGCTTTCCTTAGTAGTACATGTACTAGACAGGAGCTCTGATATGTCTCCCTGAAGGTCATAACTTTGAGTGATCATTTACAGAGAAAAAAGTAATGGTATCTAACATAAACCACCTTTTTTCACCTTTTTAATGAAAGATTCAGGGGTATAATTAATGTTTACAAATCTAATGTGAAACCTTAATGCATGTGGCATTGGTGTTCCACAAACATGAATTTTATGACAAATATGTCACCTCAACTTTGTCTTTTATGCTTATTGTTGCTTAATTAAACAATACTTTCATTTGTAGGCAGAAAAAGTCATGGAACAGATTTAGGCCTAAAATGGTTTTTAATACATTTCCAGCAACAACAGATGCTACGCTTGGTGGTGTAAGATATGGGTCTGTATACAGGCCTGTAATGTTGGGTAGTAAAGGAGGCGGTGTTTATGGTGGTCTCGGCGGGGGAACTGTCTACTTCAAGGTGCCGTCGGTGATCTACATGGATGGTTACATCATTGCTGACGGCGGAGACGGTACCGGCACTGACGGGGGAGGTGGAAGTGGAGGATCTGTACTCGTAGATGCAGGTTGGATTCTACATTTTTATCACTAGGACTTTTACAATTGTGACCCGTCACGCTAAAAGGGACCTTATCCGAACTCCAAAAATCCAAATTTTGACAAACTTGACAGACCCAGCGCAAGTCAACCAGATCACAAAAACATAAAAGTGAAAAATGTCGGCCCTAGTCTGGCTGCGCGAACTGCGCAGACAAACAGGGTCGATATTTTTAACACTTCCAATAAAGTCCCGTTTAGCGTGACGGGTCACAATTATTTAGTTTAGTTTATACAATGTATATGGTTCTTGTTATGAAGTGGGAAACAATGGTTTTTTTTTAGCTCACCAGAGCATATTGACCTCAAGGTGAGGTATTTTGATCAGTCTGTGTCGGTCATTATTATGATCTGTCATTGTAATTTCTTACATATGATCTTTGGGCCATTGTTTTTCAAAAAACTTCAAAGAATTGGAATGAGGTCTACACTGGGATCAAACTCTTACTATGTCGCAATACCTCAGAATAGATAACCAAAATAAGAAGGCGAGCAGTATCATGGTGATTACATGGGTTCTTGGATTGTTTTGGTTGAATGCCTGCCGATGGTCAAGCATTCCATAAGTAGGATATCCTCAATGGGTTGTACATGAGTTTACGTCTAGTATAGGATTGATCTGGAGAGGCATTCACCGATCAGTTCTATTCTACGTTTTACTTTTCTGATTCAAGACTAATGTTGAAAATTACACTGCATTTAATCCACTTAGCCGAGATGTCTTGTCCAATCAGATGAATGTCATTTTAAATTACATTTAGACAATTGATGTCGAATTTATTCCTTTCCCCAAACAAGACCTTGTTTTGATGTCCCTAATAGAAAAGGCTTTGGAAAACATTAAGACAAAAGAAGAAACTGCTGATAACCAGCAGTTTCTCCTTTTGTCTCAATATTTTCTGTGCCATATTTTACACAAATCCTATATTTTGTAACATCCATTTTGTCATTTGTGGTAGTTTTTGAAGTGGATCCCCCTAAAATTTTGTTGTTTGGGAAAGGGTTAATGTTAGAATTTTAAGGTCACTACATCAAAATTTAATCTTCTTTTTGAACTAGTTTGCAAATGGAAAGATCAATAACAACCTCTGCTAGCTTGAATTGAATTCTTGGTATCTCTTTGATATGACCTATTTATACAAGAAATTAAGAACTTGATATAAAGACTGAAACAATTTTTATGCCCCTGTATCGAGAGATCGGGGCATATTGTTTTACTCACGTCCTTCCGTCCATCCGTCTGTCTGTCTGTCTGTCCGTCTGTCCGAAAAATTAACATTTTGCCATTTCTCCAAAAGTATTTGACATAAATAGCTGAAATTTGGTATGTAACTTCCTTTCAAAGATATCTATCTGTTCCATGCAGTATCACCTTCCTCAAGGTCAATTGACAACCCTTATCAACCCCTTAACACAAAAACTTTACAATTTAGAAAAATGGCCATTTCAGGGACATTTGTGTTTCACAAACACATCTTGTTTGAATAGAGAAATTCTTGTCAGTTTTTTTTCCTTTGTAGTTGTGCTTATGAAAACTGTTTCATTTCCAGGACATATAAAGGGTCATGGGTCTGTGTCGGTGGTTGGTGGTAAAGGTTACGGTAACGCAGGCGGTGGTTCAGGAGGTCGCATTGCGCTACATAGTCGTGATTATAACGAGTACAAGGGTAGTCTGGTAGCCTGTGGGTCAGGCAGTTTGTCACAACTAGGGGATATTGCAGGACCGGGCACCGCCTTTATAGAGGATAGAATAGCACCATATGAATACCAGAGCAGGTTTGTAAAGATTTCATTGTACAGAAATCATATTCAAACTTTATAGGGCTCTGACCATTTAACCCTTTCCCAAACGGCACAATTCAAGGGTGATCCAACTCAAAAACTGCTACAAATGATAAAATGAAAGGTATAAATGTTAGAATTTGTGTAAAATATGGCATGGAAAATATTTAGACAAAAGGAGAAACTGCTGGTTATCAGCAGTTTCTTCTTTTGTCTCAATGTTTTTCCAAGCCTATTCTCTTAGAGACGTCAAAAGCAGATCTTGTTTAGAAAAGGGTTAATTGAGACTGGAATAAGTATAACCCTTAAGTTGTGATTATAATGTTTTTACAATAGCTGCTGTAGTCAAATTCAACATGACAAAAAAAATATATGACATGATGTCAGCATGAGAGATATATGCTTTTTATTCCAGACTTTTCCTAGATTGATGTGATTTAGTTTATGAATTATACCTGTACTGGTATTAGTTTTCAAAAGAGGAGGCGGCTTAGCAAAAGCAGAGAAGTGGTATTATAATGGTGATAAGGTTGAATGTCTAAACTCTTTCACATATGTTGGGCTTCTATTTACAAGCAAAATGTCACTTTTTCAAATGGCAGATAGCCAAGTTATAAAAGCTAAACGTGTATTTAACTATGTACTCAAACGCCTAAATGAACTTTTACCTATGTCTCATAAACTGTTCTTTAAAATTTTTGATAGTAAAATTAGTCCCTTGCTCTTTTATGGCTGTGAGCTATGGGGAATAGATCAGCATGATTGTATTGAACGATTTCATCGCTACGTCTGTAGACGATTTATGAACGCCCCCCAAAGAGCATGCAATGCGGCAATTATTGGCGATACAGGACGATTTCCGCTCTACATTACTACACAAAAACGATCAATAAAATTTTGGCTAAGAATTCTTAACTGTGATGAGAATAGATACATTAGGAAATGCTATAACATGCTTAAACATTTCGACGAAATTGGCCATAAAAATTGGGTATCAAAAGTAAGGATTAATCTCTATGAAAACGGGTTTGGATATATATGGGAAAATCAAGGTACAAATAATGTAAATCAATTTTTGACTAGTTACACCAATAGATTAAAAGACCAATACATACAAACATGGCATCTTGAATGTGAACAAAATAAAAAGCTGAATACATATTTGAATTATAAACAAGATTTTGGTTTCGAGATATATCTTGACAGAATCGATTTGGTGAAATTTAGAAAAAGCCTTGTCCAATTTAGAACTTCATCACACTCTTTAATGATCGAGAAAGGTCGACATATAGGATTACCATCAAATGAGAGAACATGCTTATTCTGCGATGAACAAGAAAACGAATATCACTTTCTGTTAATTTGCCATTTTTATTCCGACCTTCGTGAAAAATATTTACCAAAAAAGTTTATTAAAAACCCATCACAGATTAAATTTAATATTTTGTTATCAAGCAAGAAAACAAGCGAAATACGAGCCCTCGCAATGTTCATTTATTATGCTTTCAAAAAAAGATATGATGCCTTAAACACTAATTAACAATTAATATGACACATAGAAACCAACCTGACTTGGATTTATTTTGTATTATTTCGTCAAAACGAGAAACGAGAATCATAGCTTTTGGTCATTAAATTGTTGTCCAGGTATTGAGTTGCTACAATGTTTAAATTTTCATGTATTGTTTGCTCACTCTTTATAAATGTACTTTAATATGTATGTATTGTGGGTATATGGGCCGGTGGCCTTTGTACATATCCTATTAAACCATTAAACCATTAAACGGTATTAACCCTTTACCACACAGTGACTAATTTTGATTCCCCAAAAGAAAATTGATTCGGAAAACATAGTGGAAAATATGAAGAAATTGCTTCTGACAAGCAATTTCTTCATTTCCCACAATGTTTTTTTAACTCAAAAGACCAAAACATAATGAATTTCATACGCTTGAAAATGTCATCTGCATCATGTTTGAATTTGGACCAGTCTAAATTTTGGTCGTTTGGTAATGGGTTAATAAGTGATATGATATTATACATTTTGTTCCAGACTTTACCTAGATGGTTGTGATCTAGTGGATCCCAAGCCAGTAATTATTGATCATCTGAACCCACGCCATGTTGATGAAACAGCTGCTGGATTACCCACCAACACACATGGAGCCCAGCTGGATTTTGAACATCTCATGATGAACAACCATGTATGTACACACTTCATGGACGAAAAGCTAGGCTGTTTTGGCAGAAATTATTGAGTCATCCTCTTTCCCAAACTAGTCCTGGTTTTGAATCATAATAAAAAGAATTTGGAAAATAATGGGAGAAATGAAGTAATTATATACTGAATCAAATTTAAATTTCTATTCACATCTCATTTGGTTTCCACAGCATATATTGGAGTCAAAAGTCTTGCTAAGTAGTACTTTCTGTTCATTAAAAAATTCTTTGTAATTTATATGTTAAGTTTGTTAACATGTAATCAAACAGCCTTTAACCCTTTCCCAAACAAGACCTGGTTTTGACATCCCTATTAGAAAAGGCTTGGGAAAACATTGAAACAAAAGAAGAAACTGCTGATAACCAGCAGTTTCTCCTTTTGTCTCAATATTTTCTATGCCACATTTTACACAAATTCTATGTTGAATAACTTCCATTTTGTCATTTATGGCAATATTTGAAGTTGATCACCCTAAAATTTTGTTGTTTGGGAAAGGGTTAAAATAAGTTTTGGGCAGGGTTGATATTTTCTTGTTAATATTTCTAGGCCATGATAGAGATCGAAGCAGGCAGTGACAACATTACGACAGCTAATTTTGACCTTGTGATGGGGGATAAAACAGGCTATATACATGTACAAGATAAACAGAGATTCTACGTGGAATATTCAGAAACCTCCGTCATACGATCTTTCCCTCCGACTAACTTCTTTGTGGATGTTGGATCTGAGATTTGGCTGCCGTCTGATTTCAAGGTGTATGGAATTCATGTGCCAGCTTTCCAGGTGAGCTTAGTTTTAGACTATTCCCAAATAATAATGCTTTTTGGTACATTTCCAGTGATTTTGTTAAAAATTTATGCAGAAGAGTCCTGGGACCCACTTGTTCCCAAAGCAATGAGTCCAATATTGAAACATAGGAGTCTTTGAAAGACAATGTCGATTACACATTGGAAATGTTAGCATTCTGGGACTCACTGAATATTTTTAAATGAGTCCTGAGAAAAAAGTGTGAGTCAGGGACTCAGGACTCGCAGCTAACAAAATCCCTGCATTTCATAGACGGGCAAGTTTAAAAAAAAATGTGACCAAAGTGTGACATTTGAATGTTAATAATAACAGCTAATTTTACAGAATATCATCCAGATTTCTTAATTGAGGTGGCTAAAAACTATTCTAAATGGTTAAGCAGTGCCTAAATTATATTTTAAATTCGTTTTCACTACTTTTTAGCTAAAATTGTGTGCACAATCTTGCAAAATGACATCAAAAAAGCGTTTCACTCCTGACAGCATATATATTGCACAAAACGAGAAATTGTAACCCACGAATCACTAAATAGTAGAGTGCAGAATGTCCACAAGGTAGATTGCTTTCTAAAAAAAAGTTGAGTGGTAGATTTCTGGCTGAATAGACAAAAATGAGAACATATTTTGAAAATTAAAAGTGTTTCACTCCTGACAAAAAATTCAGAGGGGTATTGTATAAAACAGGCTCCACATCCTAAACCAGTGAAGATAAGATGAAAAGGTAATTTTAAGATGATGATGCACATGTTGTTTTATGAATTACAAGTGCTTATTGTATTATCCTGTCACTGTCTTTTATTTACCATAGCTTAGAAACTTGGTATAAGTGTTAAGTGTCACACAAAAACGTTTCACTCCTGACATTTTTGACATGTTTTTATGACATATCTTTTTTATTTGTGAAGCGATTTTCTTTAAACTTGGTACCCAGTATATAGACATAATAACACATCTTTTTAGCTTTGATTGGGTTGAATATGTTTCTCTGTAAGAGCCATGGCATGTAAAAAGTGAATGGTCACATTTTTTTTAAACTTGCCCAGACAGAAAATCTTGGGAGAATACTGAGGCAAGACAAGGAAATGCTGGTAATCAGCATTTTCTCCTTTTGCCTCAATACTTTCAAATACAGTCAATTAAAATGTTCATGTAAATGCAATTAAGGCTTGATAAAAGTTTAAGCTCAAATTAAGAAACTGAAAACCAGATGTTGTCTTTCCTCAAAGACTTTAGCCTTTAACCGTCAGCAAATCTTGAATTCACAAGGACCTACTCAAGCTAGTAAGCTTAGTTTAATGATGATTAGAAAACAAGTTCTGGCAATTTTAACAAATACCCCTGAATTCTGCCCATTAAAATGAATTATTTTTCAAACAGAACATGTTGGGTAATGAAATGTATTTACCACCAAGTTGTGAGCTCTTAACTTTTTTTATTCAATACTGTTAAGCAAATGCTCTTCTTACACTCAACTATTGACTTCAACAATTGGCTATTTTTTTTTAATTTTCAAAAGATATAAATTACTTGTCTTGTTTGAAGTCACAGTATATTTATTCATTATTTTCCCATAGTTGGACGGCCACATGGTAGGCGTGATGAACCTGACTATAGAAGAAGACAGACACTTGTACATCTCTGATACAGCCACTAATGGTAGATTGGTACAAGATGAACTGTTTACTTATCCCGCGGGTGAGTATGGTGTCTTATTTCAGTTAAATATTAATGTCATGGTTGTCATTTTGTGATGGTTAAAGAAAACATGAATGTCTATCTAGTCATTTCATGTCCTAGTTTAGTAATGGTGATACGCTGCCAGAATACACATAGATATACAAAATATGCTCTATATGATGTTACTGTAAACAATTTTTTAGCCCGATATGTTTTAATGTCATAAGAACTTAGTCATATGCATTTCTATTTTATCTATTTATATTATAGGAACACTTGGTTATGGATATTTATCCATGCAGTCAGGAGGACTTTTTATGCTTCCCAAAGGGAGAGCACATAGTCACCAAGTTCAAGGTCATCAGCCAAGGTCAATGTCATTTCTCAAGGTCAAAATTTGAAAAATCTGTCTATTTTTAGCGAGCCGGGACTTTATGTCCGGGGAGCTAATGTCACAGCCCTAGTGTCAGCGTCAGCGTCGCGTCTTCAAAAACTTTTACCTTGTTTTTATCTCAGGCACTATTTGAGATACAGCCTTGATACTTCACACATGGATACCTCCTGCCAAGACCTTTCATTTGGGACCATGACCTTTGACCTAGTGACCTTGACCTTGGAGTTTGACCTACTTTTAAAAAACTTTAACCTGGCCTATATCTCGGTCATTTTTACAGATACAGCCTTGATACTTCACACATGGATACTTCTCAGCAAGACCTTTCATTTGAGACCATGACCTTTGACCTAGTGACCTTGACCTTGGAGTTTGACCTACTTTTCAAAAACTTTAACCTGGCCTATATCTCATGCACTATTATAGATAGAGCCTTGATATTTCACATATGGATACTACATACCATGACCTTGACCTTGAGACCATGACCTTTGACCCAATGACCTTTACCTTTGACCTTGGGACTTTTTTTTGTGACAAGCTCTTGTATAGGCGAGCTTCGTTGTCCGCGGACAACTCTTGTTTGTGACAATGCCTTAATAGGGGATCATAATCTGTCTCTGACGGCTCTTGTTGACCATGAAGATGGTTTTAACCTTGAGACAGCAGATATCCATATGAAGTTTGGCTCTTAATTAAACATTGTTCCCATATATATTACAGGAACACTTGGTTATGGGTATTTATCCATGCAGTCAGGTGGACTAATTGACCATGAGGATCATTTTAACCTGGAGACAGCAGATATCCATATGTAGTTTGGCTCTTAATTAAACATTGTTCCCATAAATATTACAGGAACACTTGGTTATGGGTATTTATCCATGCAGTCAGGTGGACTAATTGACCATGAGGATCATTTTAACCTTGAGACAGCAGATATCCATATGAAGTTTGGCTCTTAATTAAACATTGTTCCCATAAATATTACAGGAACACTTGGTTATGGGTATTTATCCATGCAGTCAGGTGGACTAATTGACCATGAGGATCATTTTAACCTGGAGACAGCAGATATCCATATGAAGTTTGGCTCTTAATTAAACATTGTTCCCATAAATATTACAGGAACACTTGGTTATGGGTATTTATCCATGCAGTCAGGTGGACTAATTGACCATGAGGATCATTTTAACCTGGAGACAGCAGATATCCATATGAAGTTTGGCTCTTAATTAAACATTGTTCCCATATATATTACAGGAACACTTGGTTATGGGTATTTATCCATGCAGTCAGGTGGACTAATTGACCATGAGGATCATTTTAACCTGGAGACAGCAGATATCCATATGAAGTTTGGCTCTTAATTAAACATTGTTCCCATATATATTACAGGAACACTTGGTTATGGGTATTTATCCATGCAGTCAGGTGGACTAATTGACCATGAGGATCATTTTAACCTTGAGACAGCAGATATCCATATGAAGTTTGGCTCTTAATTAAACATTGTTCCCATATATATTACAGGAACACTTGGTTATGGGTATTTATCCATGCAGTCAGGTGGACTAATTGACCATGAGGATCATTTTAACCTGGAGACAGCAGATATCCATATGAAGTTTGGCTCTTAATTAAACATTGTTCCCATATATATTACAGGAACACTTGGTTATGGGTATTTATCCATGCAGTCAGGTGGACTAATTGACCATGAGGATCATTTTAACCTTGAGACAGCAGATATCCATATGAAGTTTGGCTCTTAATTAAACATTGTTCCCATATATATTACAGGAACACTTGGTTATGGGTATTTATCCATGCAGTCAGGAGGACTTATTGACCATGAAGATCATTTTAACCTTGAGACAGCAGATATCCATATGAAGTTTAGCGCCAAAATTTCAGCCAATCGGATCACAGTATTGTCAAATTCTCTGCTGATGGAAGGAGAAGCCACTTTTACAGTGTCAGGTAAGGGACATTTAAGAAATAAATAAAAAGTTGCAATGTCTAACATAAAAAGGAAATCCTTTAGATTTGATGAAATTTGATTTTATTGTAATATTATGAGGATATACAATATTTTGAGTATCTGCCATTCTTCATAGAGAAAGTAAAAATGTAGTAAGAGAGATAATCTGTTCACATCAACTTAGTCTACATTATTTGTTGTATCTAGATCGAGGAGGTGACGGCACAGTATCTGACGCTATGGGTGGAGCGTCAGATGTCAACAATACTAACGGTGTTGTGATTGCTGTCGGCGGCGGTGGCGGCGGTCATGGTGGATATGGCGGAGGCTCAGACTATGATGATTATAACACAGGTAACACTTTCGAAAATGATGAAAACTCTCAACTGCATCAAACGTAATTAACCCTTTCCAAGACGGCAAGATTTTAGGGTGGTCAAATTAAAGAAACGACCATAATTGACAAAATGGAAGGTATTAAAGTTAGAATTTGTGTAAAATATGGCATAGAAAATATTGAGACAAAAGGAGAAACTGCTGGTTATCAGCAGTTTCTTCTTTTGTTTCAATGTTTTCCCAAGCGCTTCCTATTAGGGGTGTCAAAACCAGGTCTTGTTTGGGGAAGGGTTAACCTGTTACCATACAGCCAAATTTTTTACCGTTCCAATTTAAAAGGTTTGCAGAAGACATTTTCAAGTTGATGAAATTTTAAAAATCTTTCCGTTATTGGTTTAGAAAACATTGTGAAAAATGAAGAAATTGCTTGTCACAAGCAATTTCTTCATTTTTCACATTGTTTTCCCAAGCCTTTTCTTGTTAGGGAGTCCAAAAGCGTCATTATGCAGTTATGGGTTTAAACTTCTGCATACAACAAAGCAAATTCTTATAATTCAAGTTCTAATACAGTTTCAATCTTGCTAAGCTTCAACTTGCAAAAGCATATCTCTATGATGTCAGGTTTTGTCCCTGACCATTCTCATTTAGATCTTTTCATTGATTGCTAAGTCATTCTTTCTAGAATAAATATCTTATTTCCTCTGATAAGCCTCTTTTGGTATGTCTATGCTACTTTGCAAAGCTATTTTAAAGTTCTGCACATGATAAAGGAGATTTTATTTCCAAAAAACAGGTCTAAAAGATATGATATTCAAAAGTTGAAAAAAGTCTTGGATATGGATGAAACATGATAAATGTTTTGTTGCTGAGTTTATTGCTAAGGATTGTATTGATTGACCAATGTGAGTTCCTTTCTGATAACTACATATATCCTTGATTACATTTTCAGGAAAGGCGTATGGATCATACCGTGTCCCAGCACACACAGGTTCTAGAGGCGGGGGACCAGACCCTGGATCAGGGGGAGGGAAGATCCATGTGGAGATTAACCGCTTCCTCCATCTAGACGGTGTACTGGAGAGTCTGGGAGGTGACGGGACGTCGGGGAACAGCGGGGGAGGCAGCGGCGGCAGTGTGTACGTCGAGACACAGAACATCTCCGGACACGGTCTGATTGATGTGACGGGTGGGAACGGTATAAACTACGGATATGGTGGTTCAGGGGGCAGAATTGCTGTACATGTGAAATGGTTCAGGGAGTATTCTGGTGATACCATAGCGTACGGAGGGTTAGAGGGAACAAGTATACCTGATCATATAACTACCGGTAATGGAGCTGCAGGGACAGTGTTTATCACTGACTCTAACACACAGGGACTCACTAATAAAGAAACTGAAGTGGTTAATGGTACTGTTACATTCCTGGATGGCTATGTCTCTCTTTATATTGACAATGATAATAGAAACAAGAAACTTGGTACTGTAATTATGCGTGAAGATTCAGAACCGTTTGAGTTTGATCTGTTAGTGGCCGACAATCACGCTGTACTGTGGCTGGATGGAAGTGACTCGGTGTTGGTTGTACACAAGTTTGATGGAGACAGGACTGGGTCCATGCACCTGGTTCCCAATCAGAAGATCTATGTTGAGTATGTCCAGTCTACAGCTGGTTACACTGTAGCCCCTGTCAGCTTCAACGTCGAGGACGGAGCAGAGATAATCCTCCCGTCTACAACAATAGTACTGGGTACGCGGACGGAGATGAAGGGTCTCATGACCATGGTACAGAATCTCACTATAGCTGAAGGTGCTCAATGTTCCTTCTCCTCTACAGCCCAGACGGCCCTGATTGAGGCAGGAGTGTACGTACATCTGACAGAGCCGGGGAACATCAGTCTGAGTCATCTCACCATACAGCGAGGATCGGAGGCCATCTTTACTGAAACAGAGGCTAACCTTGTCCTGTCTCTGATTCAGCTCAGTGTGAAGTATGAAGGTCTCATGTGGATGAACAGAGGTTCTATCTATTCTAGACAGGCTGTTATAGAGAGTCTGGGTATACTGAATGTGGACTATATGGGTCATGATGCTGGGAGTGGTCACGGAGCTGGTGGGTCGTCCGGTAACTATGGTTATGGCGGATCATACGGGGGTCATGGTGGGGCACCGAGACCTCATCATGGTGGAACTCCGTACGGGTCGGTGTATGAGCCTGTACATATGGGTAGTGGTGGGGGTAATGGTAACGGTGAGGCAGGTCGTGGTGGAGGGTATCTGTTTATGAATGTGGGAGAGTTGTTATGGATAGATGGAGAGTTAACCCTGGAGGGTGAGGCAGGACAGAGTGGGCACGCTGGGGGAGGATCTGGTGGTGGACTGTTTATAAAGGCTCTCAACTTTACTGGGTTTGGTCTGGTAGATTGTCATGGTGGTTCAGGGAGTGGTAATGGTGGTGGTGGGTCAGGTGGTCGGATAGCTGTACATATAGGCTTCATGAACAAGTACCGTGGTCAGCTGGATGTGACTGGCGGATTGGGGCCCGGTTCCCTGCCTAGTGGTGCTGCTGGTACGGTATATCTACAGGAGAACCAGAGAGGACCACAGTATGCTGACATTAAATACGATCCTGACACCCTCAGATATGAGACAGTGGCTACACACAGACGGCTGCAGATAGATAACGCTGATATAGACAAACATCTGTATGTGGATCATGGTGAACCGTGGCTGTTTACAATGTTGTCAGAAGATCAGACTGAGTATGAGTTTGATGAGCTAGACCTCACCAGACATGCCAACCTACAGATTGACTACCCCACAGCTGATGATGGGGTCGCTAACCCGGCTGTAACTGTCTACTTTCATCTGTTCTACGGAGACAGAACCGGGCTGCTACATATACAAGATAGACAGAAAGTCTACATTGAGGTTGTAGAATCTATCTCTAATGAGACTGTAGCACCTTGCAGCTTTAAGATAGACAATGGTAGTGAAGCTTTATTCCCAACCACAACCAACTTGATGGGTACAAGATCCACTCTTGGTGGTAAACTGACCGGTATAGAAGAAATGAATGTCAGAGGAGGGGCTGATGTTATATTCCTGTCAACTGCTCAAACTGCACTAATTGAGAATAGACAATATGTGATGGAAACTACACCTGGTAACTTTAGTTTTGCTATTTTACGGGTAATGGCTTACTCTGTGGCTGAGTTCCGAGACATAACAAATGTTTGTGTGATATCTGTAGCCAAGTTTTATGTGAAGTACCTGGGCTTGTTGTTGATGAATGCAGTGACTATAGAGTCCACATACGGACATATAGAGAGTGGTGGTGAACTCAATATGGATGGTATGGGTTATGGAGCTGAACTAGGTCTAGGTGCAGGCTCCACACTAACTGACAGCTACTCTACAGGAGAGGGGGCGGGGCATGGTGGTTACGGGGGCGGACCAGGACATGTGTTTGGTGGGGTACCCTATAACTCTATCTATGAACCGTTCACTGCTGGTAGTGGTGGGGGTAGTTCTACAGGTACAGGTGGTGCCGGGGGAGGCAGGATGAGCTGGTTTAATGGCGAGTTACTGGAGATGAACGGTTTACTGAGCCTGGCTGGTATGTCTGGTACAGGAGGTCATGCTGGTGGAGGGAGCGGAGGATCACTAGTTATACACACACTCAACATCACCGGGCACGGAGTCATCACGGTACACGGTGGTGAGGGTACCGGGCATGGTGGTGGGGGAGCTGGTGGTCGCGTGGCCGTCAACTGTCAGTTCAGATACTCTTACGGAGGTAAATATCACAACTACGGGGGTAACGGTGGCAACTCTAACACACATCATGGAGGTGCAGGGACCACATTTATAGAGGAGAATCTGCGAGAGTTGGAGTATAGAGAGAAGAAGTATGACCCAGTCCACAACACAACCTATCTAGAGGTAGATCACCATGTCCTGCATGCTGATAATGCAGGGAAGCGAGGAGCACCAACACTCATACAACACCCAGATCAGGTGGCTTATGAATTTGATGAAGTTGAGATTACTGGACTGACATATGCATGGATATATAACATATCTGGAGCAAACATGACAATCCACAAGTTTCTGGGAGACAAGACCGGTCAGTTACATGTAAGGCCACATCAGACTATAGTGGTGGAAGTGGTAGAGTCTGTAAACAATGTGACAGAAGCTCCAGTCAGCTACCTGATAGATTACACAGCAGAGGCTATATTCCCAGCAGAGTTACACATACACGGCACCAACAGCACATTCGCTGGTACCATCACCGGAGTACACAACTTGTATATAGAGAACGGTAGCTGGGTAGAGTTCATGTCTACAGCCAACACAGCTCTAATAGAGGACAGAGAATACACCAGGAACACATCTGAAGGTCACTTTCAGTGGAGTCAGGCTCATATCAAGCGTGGAGGTCAAGCTGGCTTCCTAGATATAGCATCAGAGTTACTGGTGGATGTGAGCGAGTTTAAGGTTAAATATCAGGGTAACCTGTACATGAATGATGCCACAATCAAGTCTACATATGCCTGGATAGAGAGTGAGGGAGTGTTCCACCTGAACGGTCACGGTTACAAGGCGGAGTCAGGACCTGGAGCGGGTACGACGGTGAGTGGTGAAGGTTACGGTGCATCACATGGTGGACATGGTGGCGGTGCTGACACATCTCTACATACTGACCCGTACGGGAGTGTGTTCCGTCCGCATGAGGCGGGGAGTGGAGGGGGTAATGGTGGTGGCACTGGAGGTCAGGGAGGGGGTATATTACACTGGATCAACAGTCACACATTCTACCTGGACGGTCTGCTGGCTATACAGGGTACGGCTGGTGTAGGAGAGAACGCTGGAGGAGGGAGCGGTGGCTCCGCGCTGCTGGAGAGTCTCAACTTTACTGGGCATGGTGAGATCAACACAGAGGGAGGTGACGGGACTGGATATGGAGGGGGCGGAGCAGGTGGACGCGCAGGAATACACTGTCAGTGGAGATATACGTACGGTGGGAAGTTTGTGAATAATGGAGGACTGGGAGGCAGTGATGGATCCAGTATAGACAGAGCAGGGGCGGCAGGTACGACCTTCGTGAAGAACAACAAACGACCACTAGAATATAGAGTCCTGAAATACCAAAAGGGAACTAATACTACATACTTCGAAGTGGATCATAGGTAGGGGTTGTATGTTACTTTGATTTTGATAGATATATTAACTATTTGTTAGCTCTTACTCTGTCCAAAGACCTTGTTTTAATATTCCAAATAGAAAAGCTTGGGAAAACACTTGAGACAAAAGGAAGGTAATGCTGATAGCCAACATTTTTCTTTTGCTTCAAGATTTTCTAAGCCTTATTTTATATAAATTCCTTCTTATCAACATCTTTTTAGTTTTCCTTATCAGCTTTCAAATAGCAACAGTCTAAATGTTTGTCAATTGCAATTGGGTTTAAATGTCAAGGATCATATTAGAACCAAAGAGGCAAGATACTAGTTTATTTTTTGTCTTTTCTTGAAAATTTTTAAATTACCGATTTATAGGATTTTATCCACAATAGATGATCAGATAAATTTTATTGTAAAATGTTATTTGTCCTCTTTATAATGTAGTTACATTGACTGTTCTCATGTTGCAGATACCTGCATATGGACAATGTAGGCATCAACACACTTGGAGCTACCATGGTTATGGAGAACGAAACGACACTCTACGAGTTTAACGAGACACAGATTGACGGTTACAGTCGTGTCATCTTCTATCATCCACCAGGTTCACACGTAGAGGTTATAATCCATCGGTTTATCGGAGATCGTACTGGTCTCCTCCACATGAGATTAGATCAGACTGTGTATGTTGAGTATGTGGAATCAGAGTCCAACACAACAGAGGCACCTGTCAGTTATAAAATAGATGCTGGAGCTACGATTGTCTTCCCAACTGAGCTGCATCTACAGGGTATCAGAAGTGAGTTTGATGGTCTAGTTGTGGGTGTTCATCATTTATATGTGGAGGATGGGGCATCACTTGTAACTTCTAGTACTTCACAAACTGCAGGTATCCTTGAAAATCAGTTTGTGAATATCTCTCAGCCAAGCAACTTTGAACTACCAACAATCAATGTTAGAAACATGGGAACTCTAGAGTTCAGGAAGATAGAGACTGACTTCCTTATTAAAGCTGCATTCCTGGAGTTGAAGTATGGAGGTACTATACTGATGAATCATGGGTATATACAGGCAGGAGATCTGGATCTAGAGAGTAAAGGGATATTTGATCTACAAGGTCGAGGTAATGATGCAGGAGCTGGTCCAGGGGCGGGATCAGGTCTCCAGGGTGGTAGCTATGGCGGTGTAGGGGGTGGGGCCACTGACTCTGCAGCGTATGGTTCTGTGTTCACACCCACACACCTAGGTAGCGGTGGCGCGGGCACTACAGGAGGGTCTGGTGGAGGGTTTGTGGACATTACAGTAGGTCAGACCTGCTATATTGATGGTCTAGTGGACGCGTCCGGTACTGATGCTAGCGGGAACGCTGGGGGTGGTAGTGGAGGCACTATCATGATAACCGCGTACGACATGGCGGGTCACGGACAGCTGAACTCCGCTGGTGGGTCCGGGAGTGGTACAGGTTACGGAGGTAGTGGTGGTAGGATAGCTGCACATATTGAGTCTACCAATAAATATGGAGGGATGTATACAGCATACGGAGGACTGAGTGGGTCCGGTAATGACCAGAATGCTGGGGGACCTGGCACTGTCTATAAATATGAATCTGACCGTGGGCCAACATACAGAGAACTGAAATATAACCCCAGACTAAATGAGACCATTATTGAACCCGAACATGAGAAACTTACTGTGGATAATGGAGACCGCATCACTGATAACCCAGCTGTTGTGATGGAAGAATACACAACATATTATGAGTTTGATGAGGTCCAGGTTGAAGGTTACAGCTATGTCCATTTTTACCACCCAGATAATGTGTCTAATATAGACATACTGATACATGAACTGACAGGTAACAAGCAGGGTATGGTGCGGGTACAGAACCATCAGCTACTACAGATCAACTTTGTAGAATCAACACACACATATCTGGAGACACCATGTGGCTTCCATGTCAACTCCGGGGGAGAGATTGTTCTACCTACAACAGTCATCATGATCACAGAGAAAACCATCCTGGGTGGTCTCATGACCGGTGTGGAGGAACTCTTTATTGAGGAAGGAGCAGAGTTTGTGATTGATAATCATGCTAGTACAACAGGTGATGCTGCAGCTGATTATGGTGTCATCAATATTCCTGACTTTACAATAAACAATGAGGGTAGATTCACTGTAGATATGAACCCATTGCAGGCTGATATATCCAGTACTAGACTGACTGTGAAGAATGGAGGATCAGTTGTGAGTGAGACCAACTTTGTGACGCTGACACAGGCGGACATGGTGGTGGAGTATGGTGGACATATTGATGCTACAGGAGCTGGGTATGCAGCAGGTCAGGGCCCGGGAGCTGGAGCAGCTACTTCTATAGCTGGTAGTGGGGCAAGCTATGTGTCCAGAGGTAATTATATATAAAACAATTTGTCTTTAATCCTTCTCATGCTGATCATTAAATCCAGGATTCTTTGTTAAACGAGTGCTGTGTTAATTTTGATTTATCCTTATTTCATGTCATAATGGTATGTCAATTAACATAAAATAGAAGTTGAATCGATCAAGAAAAAAAAAATAGTTTTTAGATAAATCTCTTCTGTTTCAAGTGTCATAAATACAAATATTTTTACTCCAAACAATACAATAGGAAGGTAACAAAGTATCAGTGCTTTATTTACCATGTTATTCCAGGAGGTAATGCATATAGCGGTGCATCTACTCTAGTATACTATGGTAGTATATATTGTACCAGCCAGGATCTGGGTAGTGGTGGAGGAGGAAGTTATGGTGGTGCTGGTGGTGGATATTTGAAGATTGTTACTGGAACGGTAGGGATTGTGTTTCATAATATGTGTAATTCACATTACATTGTATTTAGGCTATTAAAAAGGCCACATTATAAAGGTAAAGAATGATGTATAAGGTTGTTTCAGCATTTTGCAGATATATGTAAACTTATTTAAATGCAGAAAAAATGTCAGTTGTTTTTGTTTTTAGCTCACCTGAGCACGATGTGCTCAATGAGAGCTATTGTGATCGCTTTTTGTCCGTCGTATGTCCGTCCGTCCGTCTGTCAACAATTTGGTGTTTACACTCTAGCATCTACAAATATAAGCCAATCTTAACCAAACTTGGTCAAAACATGTATGCCTATGAGCTCTCGGATGAGTTTGAATTTGGGTCAGATCGGACCAGAAAGTCCGGAGTTATCTGCCCTTGAATGTAAAAAATAGCTTCTTTTGACATTGTTTACACTCTAGCATCTACAAATATTGACCAATCAATACATAAGTTGGACACAATGTTGGTGACCATAAGATCACATATGAGTTCGATTTTGGGTCAGATCGGACTAGAAAGTCAGGAGTTATCTGCCCTTGAATTTGACAAAATTGTCGTTTTTGACCGTTTTCGACTTTGTTTACACTATAACATCTACAAATATTGACCAATCAAGACAAAACTTTAATACAATGTTAGTGACTATAAGATCTTAGATGAATTTGATTTTGGGTGTGATCGGACCAGAAAGATAGGAATTGTCTGCCCTTGGATGTAAAAAATAGCTACTTTTGACATTGATTACACTCTAGCATCTACAAATATTGACCAATCAATACAAAAGTTGGACACAATGTTGAGGATCATAAGATCTCGGATGAGTTTGATTTTTGGTTTGACCGGACCAGAAAGTCCTGAGTTATCTGCCCTTGAATTTGACAAAATTGTCGTTTCTGATTGTTTTCGACTTTGTTTACACTATAGCATCTACAAATATTGACCAATCAAGACAAAACTTTAACACAATATTAGTGACCATAAGATCTTGGATGAGTTTGATTTTGGGTCAGATCGGACCAGAAAGTCAGGAGTTATCTGCCCTTGAAAGAAAAAAAAGCTACTTTTGACATTGTTTACACTCTAGCATAGATCTACAAATATTGACCAATATATACAAAAAATAGACACAATGTTAGTGACCTTATATAAGATTTCGGATGAGTTTTTGTTTTGGTTTGATCGGACAAGAATGTCCTGAGTTATCTGCCCTTGAATTTGACAAAATTGCTGTTTTCAACTTTGTTTTTACTCTAACAACCACAAAATTAATGGTGACCTATCAAGACAAAACTTTGATCTTGGATATAATGGTTAATCACCATAAGATCATGGATGAGTTTGAACTTCAGCACAATAAGACAAGCAATTGCTGAGTTATCTGCCCTTGAAATGGACAAAATTCTTGTTATACGCCCGAAGGGTCGTATTATTTTATGGCCCCGCTTGTCCGTCTGTCCGTCTGTCTGTCTGTCCGTCCGTTAGCAATTTCTTGTGTGCGCAACTCCTCCTACAGTTTTGATCGGAACTTGATCAAACTTGCCACAATGAATCTCCATGGTGTCTAGTTGTGCACCTCACTTACGGAATTCAGATAACTGTTTCCGTTCTTGAATTATCTGCCCTTGAATTAAAAAAATGCCCATTTTCTTGTGTGCGCAACTCCTCCTACAGTTTTGATCAGAATTTGATCAAACTTGCCACAGTGAATCTCCATGGTGTTTAGTTGTGCACATCACTTACGGAAGTTAGATAACTGTTTTCGTTCTTGAATTATCTGCCCTTGAATTTAAGGAAAAATGTCCATTTTCTCAAAAATGCCCATTTTCTCCTGTGTGCTACTTCTACAGTTTCAACCAGAATTTAATCAAACTAGCTACAATGAATCTCTATGGTGTCTTGTTGTGCAAACAAAATTTTGATACTTTTCATCTTTTCATGTTTGAATTATCTGCCCTTGAATTGAAAAAAATTGCCAATTTTACTGACAGGCCCCTCTCGGGCGTATATGCGCCGCTCTGCGAAGCTCTTGTTTTTGACTTTGTTTTCACTCTTTATAACTGTGGCTCATATCATCTTGGTTCAGGTGAGCGATATAGGACCATCATGGTCCTCTTGTTTTTTAGAGACATGGCATTTCTTAAGGGATTGGTGTATCTGTCCACTTGGTAACAAATCTAGTTTTATGTCACTTCACCAGTTGTCTGTCTGTCCATCTAATGCCTGTCTGTTTGCTTTCCATAAATGAATGACTTCAGTTTAAATGAAAGTCTATTTATTCACAGAGCCTGATGAATGATGGTATAATATCATCTAATGGAGTATCTGGTGTAGTAGACTACACGAGTGGTGCTGGCAGTGGAGGAATGATTGTTATTGAGACTGCTTCTCTCACTGGATATGGCAGTATAACCGGGCATGGTGGTAATGGATATACAACATCAAACTATAATCATGGAACTATAGGTTAGTATACTAATATGCATTGTAAAGTTAAACTTTTTAAACAAAGTTACATACTTGCCAATTGCTTTGGCTATTTTACAAAGAGATAAAAAAATGCACAAATCAAACTTGAAATGGGTAAAGAACCAACATGCGCCAGTCCTTAAACCAGTATAGTTCATGTAGCATTATTGGTTATAGGTCAAGACAAATACAGATTTCGTTGTTGGGGATTTAACATGGGATAAAATGTGCCATTCTAGAATTGGTTAATGTAATACTATTCAAAATTAATTGTTTCCTAATCAAGACCTGGCTTTGACATCTCCAAGGGCAAAAGCTTAGGAATACATTGAGGCAGAAGAAGAAAATGCTTATAGACAGCATTTTATCCTTTTGCCTCCATGTTTTATGTGCTATATTGTACAATACAGTTGACATGTTTTTGCCTATTTTCATGCATCACCAAGATTCAATTTTGGGTGGATTCGGGTGGAAAAATGTGATGGCTGCAATGAGCATATTTTTTCACCAAAATCACCGCGATTGGCAGTGACTTGTGTGGACAAGCTTAGACTTTACCTGGCATTTGCACTCTATTGCTGTTATCACTGCGATTTGCCACCTGCCACTGGGTTTCGCGTTGATGCGCTGAAATTCTGAGTGGAAAATTACAGGAGTCGCAATGGACAATCGCCGCAATTTTCAAACCAAATTATTTTGTCCATGATGGGCGAGTGTTTCAGGCAAAAACCATGACAGCTGTACTGTACAGAAATTCTATCTTTGTCAACCTCCATTTTTGCATCTGCAGCATCTTTCAATTTGAACCACCCAATCATTTTGTGGTTTGGGAAAGTGTTGATAAAAAAGTACAGAATTGTTAAACTTTCCTTTACAGCTAATGGTGGTGGTTCAGGCGGGAGGATATGTGTAGATCTTGCTAAACCATTACGTTATAAAGGGGCTATATCATGTCTGGGAGGGTCATCTGGGTCGTCAGCGGGCAGTAGTGGACCCGGGACAACGTTTGTCAACTCTACTGTCGGACTGACTTCAACATCAACACTGTGGGTAGACAACACAGGACGTGGGTGTATAACTACACAGGCTGATGTGTCGCATCTTACAGACTTACATCTACTGCGGGGAGCATGTGTTACACTCTCACAGGTAAGTCACTATGTATAGACAACACAGGGACACTGTGGGTAGACAACACAGGACGTGGGTGTATAACTACACAGGCTGATGTGTCGCATCTTACAGACCTACATCTGCTGCGGGGAGCATGTGTTACACTCTCACAGGTAGGCTATATACATGTATATTTAAAGATAACATATGAGTTTTAAATCTGTATATTTGCAAGCAGACCGACTTACTCTTATTTCACAAATGTTGAGTTTCAAGTTGGCTGTTAACATAATAAGGCACCTTTTGCTTTAGGTGTTCAACTTTCAACTCACACAACCCATTCATACTTCTGGGTAAAGAAGAGCAATGTTGGGTACCCTTTTTGTCTCTTGGTTTTCTCGGTCTATATCATACCAATAAATTTCGACAATTTTTTAGATGATTTGAAGGTTTTAAAATATGATAAGATATTTGTTTAAAGAAAAATAACCTTTAATAACCTTATTTCCTGTATACAGGATGGGTCTATAGACCATGTGGGTGGAGATGGATCTGGAACGCTGACTGTGCCACGTGATGTTAGTCTACATGTCGCCCAGCCACACACTCACACATTCTTACAATCAAGTCTGGTGATAGAGGGTGAAGTGTTGTTCCCTCCGACCGTCTACACGGAACAATCCACGACCAACACGGGACGTATGGTGGGCGTGGAACATTGGTACACGCGAGGCTTCACTACACTAGACGCTACAGGACAGAGTATGTGTTCTAGATCGGAGATACATCCTGGTATTTATTACTTCACGTCGTTCACGGTGTTGACAGATGGTGAGATCTCCCTGTATGATGAGACGCAGTATGATGTTAACCTGGGTATGGAGGTCCATACACAAGTGTTCCACATGGAGGGAGTGGCTGCAGGCACCATAACACGTACTGCCTATCTGGTGGGTCAGTGGCTGGAGATGGAGCATGGTGCTGTGCTGGAGGGTAGTGAGCTTGGATATCTCATGAATGATGGACCAGGAGCTGGATGTTCTAGAGCTGGTAGTTATGGATGTGGGTCAGGAGGTAGTTATGGAGGTCGTGGTGGGGCGTGTACAGGATGTTACTCGTGTAGCAGTCCTGCAGCGTACGGTGATGCTGTGGTCCCGAGTGAGGCGGGGAGTGGCGGAGGATCTAGTTATGTGAGTGATGGTGGGGCAGGTGGAGCGAGTCTCCGCCTGGTCCATGTGATGACGGTACTGGATGGTATCATACAGATGAACGGTGAAGCGTCTAGCGGTGCTGGTGGTGGAGGTTCTGGCGGGAGTGTCTGGATGGATGGAGAGGTTATAGATGGTCGTGGATACGTGTATGCTGTCGGGGGCGGGGCAGGAACTGATGGAGGCTGCTATAGTAACTGCTGTAGTGGTAACCGTGGTGGAGGTGGTGCAGGCGGACGTGTGCGGACATACGGACGTGACCTCACCAGTGTTACAGTGTTACATCAGAGATATGTGACAGGTGGTGTAGGATCGGGCAGTACCGGGTCAGCGGGCAGTAAACATGAGTCTCACTCTAACTATTGTAGTAGTCATGGTGTATACAACACAACCAGCGAGGCGTGTGAGTGTCATCATGGATATGTGGGGGATGATTGTCAGTATTTGTGTGCTGACAACACAACATGTGGGGACCATGGTATGTGTGACATGCGCGGACAATGTGTGTGTGATACAGGATATGTAGGAGATAACTGTGAGAGTCAGTGTACGCGGGACGGTGCATGTAGCGGTCACGGTGAATGTTCACGATGTGGATACTGTATCTGTGATCCATGTTACTCCGGATCTGACTGCTCGCTGGAGTGTAGCGGCGCCGGCGAGTGTATCGCTGGGATGTGCGCGTGTAACAACTGTAGTCTGGGAGTCCTGTGTGAGTCAGAATGTAACAATCATGGTTCCTGTCTAAATACAAGCGGTATTCTGTCATGTGACTGTACAGATAACTATAATGGTGTGAAGTGTACGGAGCGCGGATGTCCGGGTCTGGAGGAGGATTGTAGTGGACATGGCGTGTGTAATACAGGCAGCGGGCACTGCTTCTGTACTGTAGGGTGGTATGGTAAGTTACAGTCTGATAACACAAATGTAAAATTACCAGATTATTCAAACAAACTTTCATAGTGTTGATCACAATATTTTGTAAGCAATTTTCATTTTATCATCTATTAGTTTTTTTAGCAATTGCCTGCCTTTAGTTCCTTGCCTTTTTGCTAAAATTAGTTTGGAGAACTAAACAATAGCTATTTTTCAACATCACAGGGTACATATAAAAAGTAATGTTATACTCATAAGTAGATTGATCAGTCAATTTTCCACTGCCTTATCTTAAATTTATTAGAATTCTTAAATACAATAAGCTTCATTTTCAGTGTTTATTTGAAAATGTTTATTTTACTCCAGGTGCTGACTGTTCTCTGCCAGACTGTCCTGGTGACCCCAACTGTAACAATCAAGGTCACTGTAACACGACCTTTGACCCGCCCATCTGTACTGACTGTGACCCCGGCTGGATGGGCCCGGCGTGCGGAGATGTGTGTGTTCACGGCACACCCAACCACAACCATACAGAGTGTATCTGTGACGCGGACTGTTATCATGGTCTGGGCTGCGATATTGAATGTTCGTTTAATGGTGCATGTAATGCTACAGGTGGATGTTATTGTCCTCCACTGACGGGCTGGAGAGGAGAATTATGTGAATATCCAGGTTAGACAACTCAATCTATCCTTAACCCATTACCACACAATGACTCTTTTTTGCTCCTCTAAAAAAAATGGTCATGTAAAAAACATCGTGGAAAATGAAGAAATTGCTTGTGACAATAAAATCCCACAATGTTTTTCATCCAAAAAGACCTTAAAATCAAAAATTCCATTCACTTGAAATTGTCATCTGTAGGATCTTTCAATTTGAACCACCTTAAGATTTTGTTGTTTGGTAATGGGTTAATTGTATATATACGGTGCTAGGATTTACTATTCATCCATGCCACTGATATGAACTTGACATTTCCGTCTCAGCTGTTTCAAAATCAGTGTCTTACAAATGAATTTTCAAAGACTCAAGACTGTTAGATTTACTTTTTTCCTGTAACAATCAATATATCTTTTAATTTTCTTAGGTATCTGACTGTGTCTGTGAAAATGGATCTAGATTGGTGATCATCAGTCTGTGGATAATTTTTTAATTACATGTATGTGCAGTCTGATAGAGATACAAGCTGTTCTCTAACAGCTTCTTTTTAATTTTAAGCAGATGTAAGACATCAAAATAAACTGAAAGCTCCAGTTTTGTGCAGATTAATCTGCTTCTTTGTTCATCTCAAAATCCATTAGGATCCTTATACCAGATCCTGATCTATATACATACTCATTATAATTTACTACCCTTGGTGAAAATCCACTAATAACATTATAGGATGTCCAAGGAACCCTGTGACGGACGTTGAGTGTAGTTACCGCGGTGATTGTGACTCGGAGTCTCGTCGTTGTGACTGTGATGCAGGCTGGGTGGGTGCAGCATGTGAGATACCAGACTGTCCCGGGGACCCTAACTGTTACAACCGGGGTGTGTGTGACGAGTCTACGAGCCCACCACTGTGTGTGTCGTGTTTCTCGGGATGGATGGGTCCTGCATGTAATGATGTGTGTTTACATGGAGAACAGATACCCATGGACTCTGGAAACTGCTCGTGTTATACAGGTAATGTAATATTTAGAGCACTTTAGTTCATTTTGCGGATGCATGCCTTTTGAGCAATGTGTATTTTAGAATTTTGAATGCTAATTTGATTTGGAAAAGGAGAAAGCCCTGTTCTAAGCAATTTCTTCTTTTTATCAAAGTTTTTCAATTCCATGGACATCTAAAAAAGACCTTGTTGGGTAGGGTTAAAACAACATCAATCCACTTTGTATTATGCTTTATAATGAAAAATAGCAGTGTATCATACTTTGTAATCAGATTACAATACTTGTCATTACAATAAATCAAATCTTTTTATGCTCCCCGAAAAAATTTCGGGGGAGCATATAGTCGCCACGCTGTCCGTCCGTCCGTGTGTCTGTCTGTCCGTCCGTCCACAGCCATATCTCAGCAACCCTTGGACCAAATTCAATGAAACTTCACATGTGAACTCCCTGGGTCAATACCTAGGAATTTTTTTTCCGTTTGTAAATTTAAGGCTGCGTCATGGAAAAAGGAGCCTTAGTGTAAAAATAAGTTTTTCTCTTATTTCTCTTCATCTAATGGGCAGAATGTAATGAAATTTTGTGCTCATGTAATAAATAGGATGTTCTAGACCATATTCTATAAATAATGTGTGTACAAAAAAGCTGTCATGGGAAAAGGAGGCTTAATGTATGATAGTTTTTATTTTGTGACAAACACTTATTCGGGGAGCATAATCCGTCTGTGACGGCTCTTGTCTTATCATATCTTTCAGGCTACACGGGTGAGAACTGTGATTCAGAATGTTCAGAGCATGGTGAGATAGGAGCAGATGGGAAGTGTAATTGTACCTACGAGCTAGGCTGGAAAGGTGATGTGTGTAACATACCGGGATGTCCAGGATTGTTTGGATTGGACTGCAGCGACAGAGGTATGATTTGTTTACCCTTGAATTGAAAAAAAACCCAACAGGTTAATAAAGTCAAATAGATCAAAGGTCTTGGTCATTGATTAAATTTGTTCAAAATTTGTTTCTATGCTTCAATTTTACAATTATTTGACCTAGACTCATGATTCCTCTTGTTTATTGATACATGTTGGTCAAGCCAACAGGCTAGGTTTGAAAATTGTTCAGCTATTTAGTCTGTTCTTCTTCTTGCAAAAAAGGCATATTAATTTAAACTTCTAAAGCAAGGTTTGCTTAATTTACAAAGTCTAGTTGGTTTTGTTAGTGTGTGAGTTAGTTTTCGAGCTACAATTCTAGTAAACAAAAAGACCAAAAATATGTATTTGTTCACTGCAGGTGCCTGTGACAGTGCCAATATATTATGTACCTGTAACTATGGTTGGATCGGTATTGGATGTGAATATCCGGATTGTCCGGGTGAGCCTGATTGTAATGATAGAGGACAGTGTGTAGATACAGAAGATACCCCATACTGCTTGTAAGTTTGCTTTCTTGTTTATACTTTGTAACAAATTTCAAAGGACAAATTGTTTTGACAAGTACAATTTTAAAAAGCAATTTGAGACAGCAAAAATAGTATTTCCAAATGTATTGAATTTGTATGATTTAGTATAGAAATTATGAAAAGAAAGGAACAAAATGCAGTTTTTTTGAGTTTTTTCAGATTGTAGTGCAATGATAAAGATTTTACTTGCAAGTTTCTGGATATCTACTCATGTACCACATTTTAGATCATCATGTTTGTGTATATTCTGAATAAAATTCATGCAATTCTGCTTCAAGATAATTAGATCTAGTCATTCTAAAGTGTAAATAATGACGCTTTTTTACCTCCCTCAAAATAGAGGCTTTTGAAAATAAGGAAAATGAATGTTTTATACCAATTTAAACTTAAACTTGTAAAATTTCATCCACTTGAAATTGTCGTCTGCAACATCTTTGAATTTGGACCAGTCTATAATTTTGCCATCTGGTAATAAGTTAAAATATGTACATGTTTGCAGTTGTGATGATGGTTGGTTTGGTGAATCGTGTGAGAAGGAGTGTGTGAACGGTCAGATGAATCCACCAGGTAGTCAGAACTGTACGTGTGATCCAGGCTGGGTTGGGGAGCAGTGTGACGTCGAGTGTTCACTACGCGGGTACATCAACGATACAGAGTGTGTATGTGATCCGGGATTCTGGGGTGTCACATGTGAGATACGGGGCTGTGTCGGTATCGGAGAGAGCTGTTCTGGACGTGGAGTGTGTAACTCGGTCACACAAGTCTGTGACTGTTACCCTGGCTGGACGGGGCCAGGCTGTGAGATCCCGGACTGTCCGGGGGATCCTGACTGTAACAATAACGGTACATGTGATGACAGTTTTACAACACCTCGATGTGTTGACTGTATTGCTGGCTGGATGGGTGCCGCGTGTGACGAGGTTTGTGATGCGATACACGGTGTACAGGCGCCGATGAACAGCGGTAATTGTGACTGTGACAGTTGTTACACAGGGAGAGGCTGTAACATCGAGTGTGATAACCACGGGACATGTGTGAACGGGGCATGTCAGTGTATAGAGTCATGGAGAGGGGATAGATGTGAGGTAGCTGGATGTCCTGGTAACCAGACAGACTGTTCTCTACGTGGAGAATGTAACTCGGCTACACATGTCTGCACTTGTTTACCAGGTAGACTACCTTAAATCACATATACAGCCCAAAATAAAGGGTTATTTGGGGGGGGGGGGGTGTGAATAGGAGTCAGTCAGTTGGTTGGAGCATTTGTCTATAGTTTTTTGTCTACTCAATTTCTCAGCTATTGCCAGATGGATTTTATTCAAACTTCATGACTGTGGACAAAGTATTATGCATAGATGGTTAAAATACAACTCATTTCTTGATTGACAGAATACAATGACCAACTTGATGATCGTTTTTTTATTAGTTGCTTGATTCCTGTTTCAGGCTGGACGGGTCATGATTGTTCTATACCTGACTGTGGTGAGGACTCATGTTATGAGACAGAGGGTCGAGGTTACTGTGATGGTTCAGATATAGAACCTAAATGTTCCTGTAATACTACAGAAGTAAGTGTATAGATCCTCAATATCAGTTAAGCAACATTGAAAAAATACCAATGCTCAAAAGCTTGTACTAACTGAGCTTTGGTTTGGACAAAAGAAATTTCAAATCAATGGCCATTATTATGCACAATATCCTCAACTTGCTACACACAACTGATAATAATTGCTATTTTCTATATCCTAAACAGGTCATCTTAACATCAATTTGAACAGTAATGATGTTAGGTCATTGCTCAGGCAACTTAGGATATGAGCTATCTGGGCCCTGTTCTAATAATCTTATAACCACATTTTTGTGAAAATTGTGTAAGAAGAAATCTAATTGCATGAGAAGTCAGATTTGACAAAGCAGGTTTGTTGTTACAAGTAATTACGCAAAAAATATTGTATGTTTGCCAGTATAATGGGACCCTGATTTTCTTACAGTTTCAAATTAATACTGATGTATTGACTGTTTTCACACAGGGCTGGTTTGGTTATGATTGTGAGAAGCTATGTCAGAACGGTACAGTGGAGTTAAAGGCTACCGGAGAAAGTTTCTGCAACTGTTCAGCCTGTTTTAATGGTGACTTGTGCCAGTTTGAGTGCTCTGAACATGGTGTATGTGACAACGAGACCTGTCAATGTGACCAGGAACAGGGTAAGTCCTGTATAATCAGTGTTAACCCTTTCCCAAACATCAAATTTTTAGGGTGATCCACTTCAAAAACTGCCACAAATAACAAAATGGGAGTTATTAAAGATAAAATTGGTGTAAATATGACATGGAAAATATTGAGACAAAAGGAGAAACTGCTGGTTATCAGCAGTTTCTTCTTTTGTCTCAATGTTTTCCCAAGCCTTTTCTATTAGGGACGTCAAAACCCGGTCTTGTTTGGGAAAGGATTAAATCCTACATAAGTAAAGAGCAACATAAAAGAGGGAGTGAAGACATTTTAAATTCTTTACTTCAATTTCAAACCCTATGTTGTGGGTACTTTACTCATTTGAATTGTCTCAACAAGAGGATTTCAATGAGAATCCACAGCATAGGGTTTGAACACCAATTAACCCTTTCCTGAACAAGACCTGGTTTTGACATCCCTAAAAGAAAAGGCTTGGGAAAACATTGTGGCAAAAGAAGAAAATGCTGATAATCAGATTTTCTCCTTTTACCTCAATTTTTTCTTTGTTTTATTTATCACAAATTTTAACGTTTTATGGTCCATTTTGTCGTCTGCTGGGGCTTTCAAATTGAAGCACCCTAAAATTTTGTTGTTTGGGGAAGGGTTAATGATGATATGTTGCGTTTCAAAAAGCCTTAACCCTTCTTATCTGTAGTTCTGCATTAGCTCCATTATGTCTGGCTGTGCATCTGTTATGCACATTTATTTCCATGCTCTAACCAGAGGAGGACTCATAATGATTTGTAATTACATAGGTCAAGGGTCAAGATTACTGGACAATTCTGTTTTAAATTTGTTTCTGTGCTTTAACTTGACAAAGTTTTGTTCTAAGACCAAGAAATCTTACACTGATGTTGCGCAAAGGTCTCAGAAGGTGCAACAACTGTTTAGATTTCGGAAAAATACCAATCTTGCACCATTAAAGGGGGTCGAGCTAGGCTGTGGAAAATGCAAATGGCACAATAATTACAAACCAGAAATAACGTATGAAATTACCAACCTGAAGGGGTAGATCATTTATGTCCATTTTTTAGCACTCCACGAGCTTTATTAAGTATTAAAATCCAAGTCAATTAATAACATGCTGGTCGTCCTTGTTTTTGTTTTGTAACGGCTACATATGCCCAACCTTCAAAAATCAATTACGTCAGAGATACGTCATCTGTGCTCAGCGAGATTTAACACATCGTACAACCGGCTGCGTAGAAAGTCAGCGAAGACAGATTCGGCATCTGATGTCATGTGCATGGTAGGTCAAATGAATTTACTTTTTTGAATAAACGAAAGGATCTTTGGTATTCTATAGTTGATAAATACGCGTATAAATGTTCAGTGCTTGTACAAAATAAACCTTTTCACTTATTCCTCTCAAATAAGGTCACAGTCATCGACAGAGCCGGTTGTAAGGTGTGTTAATATCGCGGAGGTGTGTCTCGTTGACCTTGACCTTGTCTTGTTTTGAAGTAAAAATAGAATGTGTAAACACGCTTGTAAAGGATTGATCTATAGCAAAGGAAAGATGTTTTTTCGCCGAGATTGAGGTTTTTATGCATTGCTAATTGTTTTTCCATGCACAAATATGAGTTCCCGAACAGTTCGGAATCATATAAACATAGAATGAGCCCCTTTAAATATCTTACATTGTACATATAGGTAATGTGTATGCTGGAGAATACTGTATGTGTAACTCTAGTATTTAACCCTACATTGTGTGTATATAGGTAATGCGTATTCTGGAGAGTACTGTGAGAATGAAGACTGTCCTGGTACACCAATGTGTAGTGACCATGGCTCGTGTATCACCAACATGACTTGTACTTGTGTCCCAGAATTATATTGTATTTAACCCTACATTGTATGTATGTAGGTAATGCGTATGCTGGAGAGTACTGTGAGGAGGAAGACTGTCCTGGTACACCAATGTGTAGTGACCATGGCTCATGTATAACCAACATGACTTGTATGTGTAACTCTAGTATTTAACCCTACATTGTATGTATATAGGTAATGCGTATGCTGGAGAGTACTGTGAGAATGAAGACTGTCCAGGTACACCAATGTGTAGTGACCATGGCTCGTGTATCACCAACATGACTTGTATGTGTAACTCTAGTATTTAACCCTACATTGTATGTATATAGGTAATGCGTATGCTGGAGAGTACTGTGAGAATGAAGACTGTCCAGGTACACCAATGTGTAGTGACCATGGCTCGTGTATCATTAACATGAATTGTATTTGTGTCCCTGTATTATATTGTATTTAACCCTACATTATATGTATATAGGTAATGCGTATGCTGGAGAATTCTGCGAGAATGAAGACTGTCCAGGCACACCAATGTGTAGTGACCATGGCTCGTGTATCACCAACATGACTTGTACCTGCGACCCAGGATGGGACGGAGATGACTGTAGTATACCACTCTGTCAGGATGACTGTAACGGTGAGTCAATTAACAAATAAATGTATATGTTACACAATTAAATGCCAATCAAAATTTTGAGTACACAATTAAATGCCAGTCAAAATATTGGTCACACAATTAAATGCCATTCAAAATATAGGTTACACAATTAAATGCCAGTCAAAACTTTGATTACACAATTAAATGCCAGTCAAAATATTGTTTAAACGATTAAATGCCAGTCAAAACTTTGGTTACACAATTAAATGTCAGTCAAAATATAGGTTGTACAATTAAATTCCAGTCAAAATATAGGTTACACAATTAAATGCGAGTCAAAATATAGATTACACAATTAAATGCCAGTCAAAATATAGGTTATAGAATTTAATGTCACTCAAAATGTAGGTTACACAATAAAATGCCAGTCAAAATATAGATTACACAATTTAATGTCAGTAAAAATATAGGTTACACAATTAAATGCCAGTCAAAATATAGGTTACACAATTAAATGCCAGTCAAAATATAGGTTGCACAATTAAATGCCTGTCAAAATATAGGTTACACAATTAAATGCCAGTCAAAATATAGGTTACACAATTAAATGCCAGTCAAAATATAGGTTACAGAATTTAATGTCAGTCAAAACGTAGGTTACGCAATAAAATGCCAGTCAAAATGTAGATTACACAATTAAATGTCAGTCAAAATATAGGTTACACAATTAAATGCCAGTCAAAATATAGGTTGCACAATTAAAAACCAGTCAAAATATAGGTTACACAATTTAATGCCTGTCAAAATTTTGGTAACACAATTGAATGCCGTTCAAAATTTTGGTTACACAATTAAATGCCAGTCAAAATTTTGGTTACACAATTAAATGTCAGTCAAAAATTTGGTTATACAATTAAATGCTTGTACAAATATTGGTTACACAATCAAATGCCTCTTTTTACACTACAAAAAAAATGTCATGGTATTTAGAAGTTAGCTTGTGAAGTCGTGGATTTGTCCCTCTTTTTTCTGGCTTGAAGCTTTCTCGCTGTCCACTTGATATCAATAATTGGTAACATGGGCTAGTGTTAAATTATGTCTGTTTGTATATTGCAGGAAATGGCAACTGTACTTATGATGAAGAACTTGATGCATCTATATGCGTATGTGATATGTATCATATTGGAGAAACGTGTCATATACCGTGTGTAAACGGGACAAATAATGGTACTGGTGTTTGTGTCTGTTTCTCTATATGCCATACAGGTGGGTTACACAATTATATGCTTTGTCTTTATGTTTATAGATCTATTTGCATGTATGTAGGCTTGCCTGTGTATCTACATGTATCTATGTATGTATATGAAAAGCATCATACTGGAGATATACATAATAAAAAAAGTTTTGCAACAAAATGTAAATATCTGTAGTAACAAAAATAGTTTTGTTTTAACATAAAATCAAACGTTTACACAATAGATTGTAGCTAGAGAACACAAACAGATGAATTTTATACCGCAATCGCGTGCGTCTCGCACTCCAGGTGCGCATTTCCGGTTTTCATGTCTGCCATGGTATTCATGTGTATGGAGCATAGTTCTAGAAAACATTTAGGTGTGAACGTAATTGTCTTTGCCCAGCATAAAAAAGGCCACTAAAAAGAATTTTCTGCAACGCTGTGGGACTACGCCATGTACTTACGTTAGAAGGACTTTATATCGCTAATGTGTTTCTACGTGGCAGATTCGGCGAATAAGGTGCCTTTTTGAATTTTGCGCATCTCAAAGCATAAGTAACAATTTGAGGATGCTATGTGAGCCAATTTGTGTGGTTTGAGATAGTCCCAGTCAAGGACGTCGTAGAAAAAGGCCACGAGAAGATGACTGTCATAATTTCTTTACGTTACGGCAAAGATGTTCCTTATCAACACCAAAACTTACGAGTGGCTTCCACAAGAATTTCAATATAGAGTATCCACACTTACCATCCGTGATCGTCTCCACAGATGAACGGTTACTAGACGTTGACCATACGTTGTAATTTCCCTGACGTTACACCATGAACGCAACAGACTTGACTGGTATAGAGTCCTAAATGCTTTAAGCCAAATTAAGCGTATACAACACTGATGGACTCCCATTATCATCCATTTCTTTCTGATTTGTCACCCATAGAGCACATACGGTGCATTTAAGGAAGACGTGTGCGTGATCGTATTGACGCGAATGACGTTCAATCTCTTGATAAAGTAGTGAATGTTGATACTGTGTACAAACAATTAAAGTGGATTAGTAAACTTTTCACGGTTGTTCTTGCTTGAAAATGGCCGCACAGTCGATACCGAATTCTATTGTAACTTTTTAGCTCACCTGAGCACGAATGTGCTCATGGTGAGCTATTGTGATACCGCTGTGTCCGGCGTCCGTCGTCCGGCGTCCGGTGTCCGTCGTCCGTCGTCCGTCGTCCGTCGTCCGTCATCCGTCAAACTTTGCCTTGTGTGCACTCTAGAGGCCACATTTTTTGCCCAATCAACCTGAAATTTGCTCAGAATGATTGTCTTGATGAAATCTCGGACAAGTTCGAAATTGGGTCATCTGGGGTCAAAAACTAGGTCACGGGGTCAAATCTTAGAAAAACCTTGTGTGCACTCTAGAGGCCACATTTTTTGCCCAATCAACCTGAAATTTGCTCAGAATGATTGTCTTGATAAAATCTCGGACAAGTTTGAAATTGGGTCATCTGGGGTCAAAAACTAGGTCACGGGGTCAAATCTTAGAAAAACCTTGTGTGCACTCTAGAGGCCACATTTTTTGCCCAATCAACCTGAAATTTGCTCAGAATGATTGTCTTGATGAAATCTCGGACAAGTTTGAAATTGGGTCATCTGGGGTCAAAAACTAGGTCACGGGGTCAAATCTTAGAAAAACCTTGTGTGCACTCTAGAGGCCACATTTTTTGCCCAATCAACCTGAAATTTGCTCAGAATGATTGTCTTGATAAAATCTCGGACAAGTTTGAAATTGGGTCATCTGGGGTCAAAAACTAGGTCACGGGGTCAAATCTTAGAAAAACCTTGTGTGCACTATAGAGGTCACATTTTTTGCCCAATCAACCTGAAATTTGCTCAGAATGATTGTCTTGATGAAATCTCGGACAAGTTCGAAATTGGGTCATCTGGGGTCAAAAACTAGGTCACGGGGTCAAATCTTAGAAAAACCTTGTGTGCACTCTAGAGGCCACATTTTTTGCCCAATCAACTTAAAATTTGCTCAGAATAATTGTCTTGATAAAATCTCGGACAAGTTCGAAATTGGGTCATCTTGGGTCAAAAACTAGGTCACGGGGTCAAATCTTAGAAAAACCTTGTGTGCACTATAGAGGTCACATTTTTTGCCCAATCAACCTGAAATTTGCTCAGAAGGATTGTTTTGGTGAAATCTTGTACAAGTTTGAAATTGAGTCATCTGGGGTCAAAAACTAGGTCACGGGGTCAAATCTTAGAAAAACCTTGTGTGCACTCTAGAGGCCACATTTTTTGCCCAATCAACCTGAAAATTGATCAGAATTATTGTCTGGATAAAATCTCGGACAAGTTTGAAATTGGGTCATCTGGGGTCAAAAACTAGGTCACGGGGTCAAATCTTAGAAAAACCTTGTGTGCACTCTAGAGGCCCCATCTTTTGCCCAATCAACCTGAAATTTGCTCAGAATGATTGTCTTGATGAAAGCTCGGACAAGTTTGAAATTGGGTCATCTGGGGTCAAAAACTAGGTCACGGGGTCAAATCTTAGAAAAACCTTGTGTGCACTCTAGAGGCCACATTTTTTGCCCAATCAACCTGAAAATTGCTCAGAATGATTGATTTGATAAAATCTCGCACAAGTTTGATATAGGGTCATCTGGGCTCTAAAACTAGGTCACAGGGTCAAATCTTAGAAAAACCTTGTGTGCACTCTAGAGGCCACATTTTTTGCCCAATCAACCTGAAAATTGCTCAGAATGATTGGCTTGATAAAATCTCGGACAAGTTTGAAATTGGGTCATACGGGGTCAAAAACTAGGTCATGGGGTCAAATCTTATAAAAACCTTGTGTGCACTCTAGAGGCCACATTTGTTGCCCAATCAACCTGAAAATTGATCAGAATGATTGTCTTGGTGAAATCTTGGACAAGTTTGAAATTGGGTCATCTGGAGTCAAAAACTAGGTCACAGGGTCAAATCTTAGAAAAACCTTGTGTGCACTCTAGAGGCCACATTTTTTACCCAATCACCCTGAAAATTGATCAGAATGATTGTCTTGATCAATTCTAGGTCACGAGGTCAAATCTTAGATAAACCTTGTGTGCACCCTAGAGGTCACATTCTTTGTCCAATCAACCTGAAAATTGGTTTACAAAAAAAGGTTATTATATCAGGTGAGCGCTTCAGGGCCAATGGCCCTCTTGTTATTTTGACCCCTCACCTACGTCAAGACAATGTTTCTAACACAATATTTAACGTTACGACAAAGCGACCTTTGAATGTTCTGCGTAAATGCATATGCTAAAATATATATAACGGTTGTGAAATAAATATCACAGAAAATACATTTTTTCAATTAACAAAGTCAGTGTTGCTAAACTTTTTTTACATGGTATATATGTCATTTATGGCGTGTAAATGGCACCAAAAATTGTACTGTTGTACATGTGTATATGTGTGCTTTACTGTATGTGATGCATGTGCTTTACATGTATGTGTGCTTGTGTGTGTGTGTTTATGTGTGTCTTCATATTGGAGAAACATGTCATAAACTGTATGTAAACAGAACTTACAATTGAACTGGTAATTGTGTCTGCTTTTCAATATGCTATACTGGTGGGTTACATATATGTTTGTATGTATGTAGTATCAGTATTTTCTTCTTTTGCCTAGATGATTTCTTTTCTAAAACCTTCTCAAATAGCGACATGAAAACCAGGAATTGTTTTAAAAGGTTTAACTGTATTCGTTATTTACAGGGTTGACATGTAACACCATCTGTAACGGTCAGGGAGTTTGTGAGGACGATGCTTGTGTTTGTGACTTCAACCTTGGCTTTAAGGGTGCCCAGTGTGATAAACCGGGCTGTCCTGGGTGGCCAGACAACTGTATGAACAACGGTGACTGTAACAAGGCTACTGGGGAGTGTGAGTGTGACCTCGGCTGGAAGGACGACGGATGTCAGACACCAGACTGTGATTGTAGTGGTAGCGGTCAGTGGGTGAACGCGACGTGTGAACAACGTGACGGTGACCTGCTACCTAGATGTTACGATTGTGATCCTCCGTATATTGGTGATCGATGTCAGTACAGGTAAACTGTCACTTCAACGAAACTATGAATTAACCCTTCCCCAAACAGCAAGATTGTAGGATAGTCCAATTTGTAAGCTGCTTCAGACACCAAAATTTAGATAAATAAAGATTGGATTAGTGTAAAATATAGCACAGAAAACATCGAGACAAAAGGAGAAACTGCTGGTTATCAGCAGTTTCTTCTTTTGTCTCAATGTTTTCCCAAAACCATTTCTATTAAGGACGTCAAAACCAGGTCTTGTTTTGGAAAGGGTTGAAATATTTATTTGTCATTCAAAAGATAACCTCAAGCCTATGTAATTGGATTTTGTGTAGTTAGAATGAAAATACCTGTTGCAGACACTTGCTAAACAAGTTCACTTTATAAAAAAAAAATTCCAAGACATGTTACAGAAATTATACAGTTTACAACATGATATCAAGAAATACTTGGGTAAAAAAGAAGAATAGGCTGTTCATCAATATTTCCTTCCTTTCACTCAAGAATTTTATATGGTATACTTTGGAGGGCCATCAAAACCAGGGCTTGATTGTGTAAAATCTTCAGTTGTGCTATATCATGTTTCAGGTGTGAGTATGGTACAGAAGACCCGGAGACGTTTCAGTGTAATTGTGATCCATGTTATAGTGGGGAATCCTGCGATCTTCAGTGTAACAATCAGGGTACATGTATAGACGGCACATGTGACTGTGGGTTTAACGGATACCGCGGGGAGAACTGCGAGTCTCATCAATGTCCTGGACATAACACATCATGTACTGGACACGGCAACTGTAACGCGGCCATTCACAAGTGTGTGTGTGATCCAGGGTGGACGGGTGAAGGCTGTCATATTGTTAACTGTCCGGGTGATTGTTCCGGTCATGGTACATGTATCCCGGATAGTGAACCATACTGTAACTGTAGTACGGGATATTTCGGTATAGACTGTAGTGGATATTGTCAACATGGTGCCATTCTACAGGAAGTTGAGGGTGACCAGTCTACAGAATATTGTGCCTGTAATCCATGTTATTCTGGGCAGGAATGTGATTCAGAGTGCTCCGGTGTCGGTACATGCGTGAACGATGTGTGTGATTGTGGCATCACGGGATGGAAGGGAGACAACTGTGAGAGGGCTGGCTGTCCGTCCATCAACGATGAAGATTGTTCTGGACATGGATCATGTCTCGCACCCGATCCCACAGCTATAGGTATGTCTGAACAGAAAATCTCTTGGCTACTTAGTTTCAAGATATGCCTGATTAAAGGTTCAAAGTTAAATTAGCCCATTACCAGAAAATTTTTATGCCCCCACATCGAAATATCAGGAACATATTGTTTTACTTGTGTCCATCTGTCTGTCTGTCAGAAAACTTAACATTTGCATTTTCTCGAAAGGTTTTCAACATACAAAGCTTAAATTTGGTATGTGACTTTCGTTCAATGGTATTGATCTGTTCCATTCAAAATGACCTTCCTCAAGGGCATGGGGTAACCCTTATTTACCCTTAGCATGAAAACTTAACATCTTAGAAAAAATAGCCATTTTGGGGGCATTTGCGTTTAACAAATACATCTTGTTTTGCATTTATTTTATGTAATAGCAAGTTGTAGATGATAGTTTCTGTGTTTTCCACAGGCTCAATTTGGGTTTTTCTTGATTGTTCCCAAAGGTTGTTCCCATATTTTTAGCTCACCTGAGCACGAAGTGCTCAAGGTGAGCTATTGTGGTCAAATTGGCCCAATGGTTGATTTTTAAAGAATTTTCTTCGTGCTCAGGTGAGCTATTGTGGTCGCTTTTTGTCCGTCGTCCGTCCGTCTGTCCGTCCGTCTGTCCGTCCGTCTGTCCGTCCGTTCACAATTTCTTTAAACATCTTCTCCTCCTATATCAATGGGCCAATTTTTACCAAACTTGGCAGGAATGTTCCTTGGGTGACCCTTCTCAAAACTTGTTCGCGGATTTTTGATTCGTCAAAAAATGTGGGCGTGGCAGGGCGGGGCTTATCAGATAAAGAGAAATCATAAGAAAATTCTTTAAAAATCAACCATTGGGCCAATTTGAACCAAACTTGGCAGGAATGTGCCTTGAGTCACTCTTCTCAAAATTTATTCACAAATTTTTAGATTTGTCAAAAAATGTGGCCGTGGCAGGGAGAAAGGGGCTTATCGGCTTAGAGAAAGCATGAGAAAATTCTTTAAAAATCAACCATAGGGCCCAATTGAACAAGACTTTGCAGGAATGTTCCTTTAGTCACTCTACAAAATTTGTTCACAAATTTTTACATTAGTCAAAAAATGTGGCCGTGGCAGGGAGAAAGGGGCTTATCGGCTTAGAGAAATCATAAGAAAATTCTTTAAAAATCAACCATTGGGCCCCAATTGAAGCAGACTTGGTAGGAATGTGCCTTGAGTCACTGTTTTCCAATTTATTCACAATTGTTTACATTTGTCAAAAAACATGGCCGTGGCTGGGAGAAAGGGGCTTATCAGACTAAGAGAAATCATAAGAAAATTCTTTAAAAATCAACCATAGGGCCCAATTGAACCAGACTTTTCAGGAATGTTCCTTAAGTCACTGTTTTCAAAATTTGTTCACAAATTTTTACATTTGTCAAAAAATGTGGCAGTGGCAGGGAGAAAGGGGCTTATAGGACTTAGATAAATCAGAAGAAAATTCTTTAAAAATCAACCATTGGGCCCAATTGAAGCAGACTTGGTAGGAATGTGTCTTGAGTCACTATTTTCAAATTTATTCACAATTTTTTACATTTGTCAAAAAATATGGCCGTGGCAGGGAGGAAGGGGCTTATCGGACTTTAAGAAATCATAAGAAAATTCTTTAAAAATCAACCATATGGCCAATTATCATCAAACTTGGAAGGACAGGGATTTTGTTACCTGCGAGTCCCGAGTCCCTGACTCATATTTTTTTCTCAGGACTCATTGAAAAATTTTCAGTGAGTCCCAGAATGCTAACAGTTTCAATGTGTAATCAACATTGTCTTTCAAAGACTCCTATTTTTCAATATTGGACTCATTGTTTTGGGAACATGTGGGTCCCAGGACTCTTTCTCATAAATTTGTAACAAAATCACTGAAGGAGTGTTCCTTGCGTCTGTCTCTCTTCTCAAAGTTTGTTCACAAATTTTTACATTTGTCAAAAAATGTGGGCGTGTTGGGGAGGAAGAGGCTTATCGGAAAAGAGAAATCATAAGAAAATTCTTTAAAAATCAACCATTGGGCCAATTTGAAAGAAACCTGGCTGGAAAGTTCCTTGAGTGACTCGTTTCAAAATTGTATCTTGTAATTTTTATTTCCTTAAAAAGTATTTTGGTATGGCAGGGTAAGGGAAATTCCGTGCATTGAAAATTATACTGTACTGTGGGTTGTAATGGAGATACTTACTTTTCTTCTAAACTGTTTGGCCTAGAACCTTGAAATTTTGTGTAAGACCTAATTTCATGAATGGCTTCCAGAATACAAGAAGCTGAAGATAAGAGGAGATATTTGGAAAGCTTTTACTATTTCTCTTATCTATTTCTGTTATCAATATCTTTGGCTGGCCCCATTTTATCTTATGTAAACAAATAAGAAGGGATTATAAGCCTAGCTTATCAGATGGTTTGTCCTCATTTACTATATGCTTTCAAATCACATATCAAATCTTGCTTATAATATCATAAATAATCAATTTTAACAGATCAGTATGCTTTGAAAATTAGCCCTATGTTGTATATTGCAAAATAATGAAATAATTATTGAAAAAAAACCTCAACCATTATGCTAATTTATACCCAACTTTACAGGATCGATTGGAACAAAATTTTTACTTAATTGTTTCCAAACAGAAAGTCCTTATAAGTTTCATGCCTTTGAATTTGACAAAATTGCCATTATCACTCTTGTCATCTTGATTCAGGTGAGCGAATTAGGACCATCATGGTCCTCTTGTTTTCAATAGTAGATACAATTTGATTTAAATTTTTGGAATCTTCATACTATTGCTAGGGGTAGTGGCGAGATAGTTGCTTGTCCTTGGTCTAGTCATATGATTGCCAAATACATCAACTTAACCCTTTCCCAAACCAGAACTGGTTTTGACTTCCCTATTAATAGAAAAGGCTTGGGAAAACATTGAAACAAAAGAAGAAACTGCTGATAACCAGCAGTTTCTCCTTTTGTCTCAATGTTTTCTTTGCCATATTTTACACAAATTCTATCTTTGATAACTTCCATTTTGTCATTTGTGGCAGTTTTTGAAGTGGATCACCCTAAAATTTTGCCATTTGGGAAAGGGATAATCTTATTACATTTTGGCCAGGATCTGGAAAAGCGTCCTTTAAGGCTTTAAGGCTTTTGAGCCCAACATGGTTCAAGACCAGCCTGCGTATATACGCAGTCTGATCATGAACCATGCTGGTCTCTAATAGCTTCTCCATCACCTGTAATCACCATAAGCAGCAGCATGTATCCCAGTCAGACTGCAGTTTGGCACAGGCTGGTCTTGAAACACGGCTATCTCAAATGCTATAAGGGACATTTTCCCAGATCCCGGCTCATTTACATATTCTGTATAAACACAGGTACTTGCACATGTTTTGAGAGATGGGAGGGAGACGGTTGCTGGACCCCGGTCTGTCCTAATAACTGTACAGAGAGAGGCTTCTGTGATTCTACCACCGGTTACCCATTCTGCTCCAACTGTATAGATGGATGGATGGGTGAAGATTGTAGTACACCGTGTAATGGCGTCCAGGAACCAATGGACAGTGGTAAGATTTATAGCAGAAACTTTGAATTTAACGAGTTTGTATTTATTGTTGGCAACAACGTTTCATTTCTGTTCAAAAAATAAAAAAATATTTTTTAATGTATTTTGTAGTGCATTATCATAAAACAGACATTTGTGATTCTTTTTGTTTGTGACAACAACACAGACATATGCGTATGCTTTATCTTTGACAAATGACACATCTATATTCAGGTATATGTGTATGCAGTAGCAGCTGTTTCTCTGGATTGAGTTGTGATATAGAGTGTAATAACCAGGGTGTATGTGATAACAACACAGGCACATGTATATGCGGTGACGGGACGGGTTTCAACATTAATGGCTACTGGGGTCCAACATGCTCAGAGAGGGCCTGTCCTGGTTACCTGTCTAGCTGCAGCGGTCATGGAGAGTGTAACAAAATTGCTGTAAGTTAAACTTTCATAAAACAAGACCTGGGGCCCGTATTATCAATGATCTTATGACTAAGTTGGAAGGGGAATCATAGTTGGTAAATTTGTTGTACAATCATTGATAATACAAGTCTCTGGTTGTGACATCCCTAATAAAGATTAAATATCTTTATCTCCAACCTGATGGGACTTTCAAGCTAGTAACATGAATATCTTAAATTCAAGTATGATTAAGTGGGATATATTGGCTTCACTATGTTTATCTGTCTTACTGTTTGTCTGTCTGTTCCTTCAGTGATTTCAGAAATTTCATTCAATAGGTTGTTTAACATAACCAACAATATTTATTCATTGATCCATTTTGCATTAATTTCATTACAGCAATTCTGTGACTGTCACCAAGGCTGGAATCTTGACTTGACGTTCTGTCATATAGCAGACTGCCCAGGTGATCCCGACTGTAGCAATCATGGCTCGTGTAACACGACCGGGGAAGTTCCGTTTTGTGACTGTGATGCTGGTTATATCGGCTCACTGTGTGAATATGAATGTGTATACGGGACCGAGGGGGAGGATGGTTCTTGTGTGTGTGATTCATGTCATACAGGCCCTGCATGTAAACTGGAGTGTGATCTACACGGGACATGTGTAAACGACTCCTGTGTTTGTAATGAGGCTTTCTGGGGTAAGGAAAAAGATGAAATCATGTTTGTAATTATGATATCAACAATGAAACTAGGGCCATTTGTTAAATATGCAGTATTAACAGCTTGAAAGTTTTTGCAGGAAAAGGTACAATAATTATGGTTTATTTAGCCAGCCAAAATCTGATATCTGATATATACCAATTCAAGTACAAAAGCAATCATTAACTGCATACCAATTCACTTAAAGGGACGTTTCATTCCGATTTCAATTTTTTAAAGATGTCTTGATGCCAAGTTGGGTATTCTAATGAGTATAAATACTATTAGTTTTTTTAAGTTGTTGCCAGTAAGCGAGATACACGCATTTAAAGTTGACACATAATCGATAAATTGCATATAAATCCGAACTGTTGTCCACAACAATTTGTTCAATTTTAACACAAAATATAAATTTCTCGTAAACGGTGCAATATTTTGGCTTGAAATTTTCAGAATTTTCATAAGGAAATATGCTCTTTCAGATAAAAATAAAAGTCATATTTATGACAAAAAATTCTGAAATGTCACTTTAACATGTACAAATATTGTCATTTATGTAAAATTTGTAGTACTTAATAAATGCCCTTAACACTCGGGGGAAAAACATATTTTATTTAAATTTGTATTTTTTTTACAGATGAGAAATGTGAGAGACGAGGCTGTCCTGGTGTGGGTGATAGTTGCTCTGGTTACGGTATATGTAATATTGGTACCCAAGTGTGTACATGTGACCAGTATCGTAAAGGAGCGGGCTGTGATGAGTGGCAATGTGGTGGAACACCCGAATGTAACAATAGAGGTGAGTGTGTAATGGTATATGTAATGTGTAATGGTATATGTAATGTGTAATGGTATATGTAATGTGTAATGGTATATGTAATGTGTAATGGTATTTGTAATGTGTAATGGTATATGCAATATTGTTAGCCAGGTGTGTATATGTGACTAACATTGTTAAAAGTACCAGTCGTGATGAATGGAAATGTGATGGAACGCCAGAGATGACTGTGTAATGGTATTTGTAATTGTATATGTAATGAGTAATGGTACATGTAATATTGGTACAAAAGGGTGCATGACTGACAAGATTGTAAAGGATCTACGAATAAACAACATTTCTCTGCTTTTACACATAAAAAGATATAACTGAAACATAAAACAAGCTGCAGTTACAAGGTTTTTGTTTAAAAGCAACAATTTATTATGTTTTACCAGGTTCGTGTGATGGAGACAACTATGATCCCCCGCGATGTGTCAACTGTACGGACGCGGTGGGAGAGGAGTGTGAACAAGACTGTTATAATGGTGAAGAACATCCTGACTATCCAGCTATATGCGTGTGTGATCCCTGCTATAATGATGTATCATGTAACATACCGTGCAGTGATCATGGCATATGTGTTGATCAAGCAGGAAGTGATGTAAGTTGTGTTACAGTTTAATTCTTTCCCAATTTGCAAAGTTATAGACTTGTCTAAATTCAAAGATGTCGCATAGAGAGAGAGGAACTTAGGGCTTGTAAATATTTTACTCATTTTTTTTTACAACAAAACCTTTCCTGTGATGTGAAGGTCAAATAAAGTTTTTTTAACAGTTTGCTATTCTGGTGCAGTGGAGGTGTACTAAAACTTATTGTATTTTAAGGAAAATGGTGAATTGCTCCTGATTTGTAAAGTTTTTATTGTTGGCATATATCTGCAAGACTTCAAACAATATGTCTTGGCATGATGTACAGTATTTGTTATCTGGTATATTGAAAATGAGTCCTCATGGTACTGGAGACTATCCTAGAATCTGACTTAAATAATTCAGCTGTAAAGGAGTTATAAGAAGAACAGTATGTACCATGATTAGACTGTGGGTATACCAGATCCATGTTGATCTCATTTGTCACAAAGACCGTTTTCCATGGTCTAGCTCACTTGAGTCAAGATCTTGAAAAAGGGCCCATATGACATTTGATAGCAGCATGAGCCCTGATCAGCCTGTGCTTACACACAGTCTGACCAAGACCCATGTTGTTCTCTTATAGCTTCTTCATGACCATATAGCAACTGTAAGCGAGCATCATGAGTCCTGGTCAACCTTCACTTTGTCACAGCCAGTGCTTACACACAGTCTGATCAAGATCCATGTTGTACTCTGATAGCTTCTTCGTGACCCTATAGCAACTGTAAGAGAGCATCATGGATCCTGGCCCCGATTTCTCGAAAAAAACTTAAGTACATACTCATGAGTACATGCTCAACTTCAATGGGCGCGCTTGATTCGCACGTTCCAGAGCGTTCTGGAACGTCACACTACACTGCTTTGAATCAAGTTGGGTGCAGTGGAATGGAGCATTGCACCAGTTCAGCAGCGAATCAAGTATGGAACAATTTGTTAGAAAATCTACAAATGGAAGGAAATCGTCATCTGAAGCTTGAATAATGCAGGTTTCAGCATTTTCATATTAAATTAGTCGATGAGTTAGCAAAGGAATGGTCAACACCATCTTTTTATTTTTGCACCATCCTTGATTTGATGGTACATTAATACACCAGAATTTTGCATCTATTCCCAGAAGAGCAAATATTCCAGAACTGCGCCATTTATTCAAGAATATTTGGGTCGAGGTTTCTTTGTTTGGATAATAGGCCTATGTATTTGTTAAACATGCAGCTGCGCAACAGCTATGTTGCTTTAAAAAGGCAAGAGAAGAGAAAAAATTGAACATTTGCGGCACTTCCTAGTAAGTGGAAGCCATCTTTGTTCTAACATCCGGGTTATCCACACCTACCTTTCAGTTGGGTCAAAAGGTGTATGCACCGAACATTGTTCCGTGTCACTTGATTCGAGAGAACACTGGAAGGTGTACACCGAACGGCAAATCAAGTACGCCCAATGAAATACTCTCCAACGTTGAAGGTAATTCGATTAAAGTTCATGTGGATTTTGTGTGATTTGAGTATGGTACTCAGATTTGAGTCTGTGAACGTACTTAAGTTTTTAGCTCCACTGGCCTTTCAGGCTAGCGGGCTATTGTCATGGCGGTGTGTCCGTCGTGCGTCAGTCCGTCCGTCCGTCCGTGCGTGCGTCCGTAAACTTTTTCTTTAAAAATCTTCTTCTCAGAAACTACTGGATGGATTTCAACCAAACTTCACAGGAATGATCCTTGGGTGACCCTCTCTCAGATTCCTTCAAAGAATATGGATTGAATTAGTATATCCTGAGTTATCTGCCCTTGAATGTCAAAAATAGCAGGTTTTGACTAGTTTTCTTCTAAAATCTACAAATATTGAACAATCAAGACAAAACTTTGACAGAATCATGCTGATTACAAGATCTTGCCTTGGTAAAATTTTCAGCTTGATCTGAATTTTACATCATGAGTTATGTGCCCTTGAAATTGACAAAATTGCCATTTTCAGCTGTATTTTGACTTTGTTTTCACTCTAGCAACTACAAATATTGACTAAATAAAACAAAACTTTGACAGAATAATACTGACTATAAGATCTTGCCTTGGTAAAATTTTCAGCTTGATCTGAATTTTATAGCATGAGTTATGTGCCCTCGAAATTGCCAAAAATTGCCATTTTCGGCTCTATTTTGCTGGTTTTGACTTTATTTTTACTCTAAAATCTACAAATATTAACCAATCAAGACAAAACTTGGACAGAATATATATAAGCATTATATGCTGCCTGGGTGTAATTTTCAGCTTGATCGGAATCTTACATCATGAGTTATGTGCCCTTGAATTTGACAAAATTGCCATTTTCGACTTTGTTTTCACTCTAACAACCACTAATGTAAACCAATCAAGATGATACTTGGAAAGAATCTTGTTGACAACAAGATCTTGCTTATGTGCAATTTTCAACATTATCACACTGTTACAATCTGAGTTATGTGCCTTTGAAATTGACAAAATTTCAGTTTTTCGACACTTTTTCCACTCTTGAAGCCACAAATATTGACTAATATAGACAAAATTTGAACAGAATGATAGTGACCATGACATCTTGCATGTGTATAATTTTCGATTTGATTTTAGATATACATATTGAATTATTTGTCTTTGAATTTGGCAAAATCACAGTTTTCAATTTTATTATCGCTCTAACATCCCTAAAATATTAGTCAATCATTTACTTTCTTTTTGCATTGACCACATGATTGCTGCTTTTGACTTTGTTTTTGCTGTAAGAACCATAAGTATTCAAAAATCTAGTCAAAACTTGGATTTGATATTAAAAGAAATTCAGGCCTGTGGAGCGACTCAAGACCTTCAGGTCTTTCTAGTTTTGAGAAATGGGGGCCTGGTCAACCTTCACTTTGTCACTGTCAGATCTTGAAACATGAAAGTCTCAGATGCTACAAGGATGTTTTCTCGGTATCCCAGCACATTTGAGCCAGGATCTGGAAAAACGTCCCTTAATCCCTTACCACACAATGACTCTTTTTGACTCTCCACAAAATAATGTCCATGGAAAACATCCTGGAAAATGAAGAAATTGCTTGTGACAACCAATTTCTTCATTTCCCACAATGATTTCCATCCAAAAAGACCTTTAAATTAAAAATTCCATTCACTTGAATGGAATCTTCTGCAGGATCTTTAAATTTGGACCACCCTACAATTTTGTCGTATGGTAATGGGATAAGGGCCATTCCTCTGTATCCCAGCACATTTATATTTCAGACTTGTAACTGCAGTGAAGGATTCAAGGGTACTTATTGTGAAGAACTAGAGTGTCCAGGTATGTATCCTCTGTTAGCGTCTCGTAACTTATATATCATGTTTAGCCCTTTCCAAAATGGTAAAATTTTAGGGAGATCTAAATTGAAAGCTGCTGCTGACAAAATGGGTGTTCATACACAAAGAATTTGTGTTCAAAATAGCACAGAAATATTGAGGCAAAAGGAGAAAATGCTGATTATCAGCATTTTCTTCTTTTGCCACAAGGTTTTCCCAAGCCTATTCTATTAGGGACGTCAAAACCATGTCTTGTTTTGGAAAGGGTTAAAGGGTCTGTAGGATGTTGGTTGAGAATCTCCTCAAATAATGAATTCCTAACATATGGGTATGTTTTCCTGTGAGGCATTCAAGAGTTCAGCCAGGGCCTAATTATAAATACTCAAGAATATACAACCTGTCCTTGAAAAAAAAAAGAAAAGTAATTAGTTATTTGATTAATAAGGATGTTATGATAAAGTACAGAATTAAATAATTTAGTCTATTTCAGACAACATGTACTACAATGTAGTGATGACATTTCAAATTAAAATTCATCAGGTGTTTTTTTTTTTAATCAAGACCTTAAATATTAGGTTCTCTATAAAATAACATAAAAGGACATGTACTCATATCATAGATTTTGTGTAAAATAGAACATATATAGATTGTCTTCTATAGAGTCCTTATGTGAATCAGATTGTTCGGGCCATGGGACCTGTATCCGACCACGAGATGAGTCTATATGTAATTGTGTACAAGTACATGTGCTGTCTGTATCTGTGTGTATATCTGTGTGTACTATTCTAGGTGACCCAGATTGTTCCGGCCACGGGACCTGTATACGACCACTAGATGAGTCTATATGTAGTTGTGAAGCTGGTTTTGGAGGAGACAACTGCTCTATATATTTGTGTCCGGGATCTCCTGATAATGCATGTAATGGAAATGGTAGGTCCAGGAACCCACAGTATGATAGCAGTTAGATTCTTTAACCCTTTTCCAAACGACAATATTTTGGGCTGATCCAAATTCAAAGATGCTGCAGATGACAATTTAAAGTAAATTGAATGTAAAATCTCTTGGACTTTTTGGGTAAAAAACATTTTGGGAAATAAAGAACAAGCAATTTCTTCATTTACCAAAATGTTTTCTAAAGCCTGTTTCTTTTGGGGAGTCAAAAAGAGTTAATGTGTGGTAATGGGTTAATAGCTTTGATTTGAATTTCAACTTTTGTTCAATTGCATACATATAATGTCACCGACATAATGTTTCTCTATAATTTGATAGCTCTGTTGAAAATCCCGTTACAAAAGGCTTGGGAAAAATCTTTTTTCTCGACTTTAATGTAGATCTACATTGATTCAACATTTATCTATACCCATTTTACTGTCTGTGGTTGCTAAAAAGGGTTTCATCAAGACTTCTATCGTTGTAATCACAGCAGGGAATCACATGACACAACAGTTTTCAATAATTCAGCTAATGTATGACCGATTTGAAAAAGGTTTGAAGCAGAGAAGGTGGAAAAAATGATTTGCTGAATGCATAAAATCTCTTAAAAATAACTCTATAAAAAACTTTTTAATCAGCTGATTTTTAAAAGACTGACCACTTCCATCTAATTCCTGGCATTTTTCACATCTGATTTAAATTTGTCAAGTATTACCAAAATTATTGATGATTTTCTGAAATTGTTATTTCATGTGACTTCCTGTTGTTGTAATAACCTTGTTATCTGTAGGTGACTGTCTACTATTGGCCGGAGATGTAGCTCCTCAGTGCTATTGTTACCATGGCTTTACCGGATCAGACTGTAAATCATGCTCCGAGAACATCGTTGGCGTAAACTGTGAGAGATGTAGGGATGATTATATAGGTTATAACACAACATGTGATGTGCTGTGTGTACATGGATATGCCACAGTCTATGGTAAATATGTAATACATATGTGTATTCTTTATAAATGTACTTTAATATGTATGTATTGTGGGTATATGGGCCGGTGGCCTTTGTACATATCCTATTAAACCATAAACCATGTATTATGTAGCAGATTTTGATAATTATATAGGTTATAACACAACATGTGATGTACTCTGAGTACATGGATATGCCTCAGTCTATGGTAAATATGTAATGCATATGTGTATTATGTAGCAGGCTTTGATAATTATATAAGATATAACACAACATGTGATGTACTCTGTGTACATGGATATGCCACAGTATATGGTTAGAAATTTTACAACTTATATAATATGTAATGATAATTTTCTCTATTGATATGCTACTGTCAATGGTAACTTTTAGTATATATTCAAACTCTTTATCCCAAAGTCATTATGGCCGGACCAATTAGATTACCTGAGACACCAAACAATTGATATGTTCAGTTATTATAAATTGAATTAAGGATTATATCTAACAAAATTTGTTGTTGTATAGTGGTTTATTTGAGTCAACTTGTCAGTATGTTTGTCTGTGTATCTGTTTGTCTATACATTCAGTTTGTACCTTTTGTCCACTCTATCTCTTAGTAAATCATTTGGTAGATTTGATGTAACCATCACATGTATACTTGATTCAAGTGATCAAGTGGAGGTGTGCATATAAGATTTTAGATACATTTCGTTAATTTTACATGGCATTATGACCTTTTGTTGAACTTTGTTCTTGTTACAAAGAGCTGCTAGAAAATTTGGTAACATTAACCCTTTGCCAAACGTCAAAAATTTAGGATGATCCACTTCAAAAACTGCCACAAATGACAAAATGGATGTTAATAAAGATAGAATTTGAGCACAATATGGCTTAGAAAATATTGAGACAAAAGGAGAAACTGCTGGTTATCAGCAGTTTCTTCTTTTGTTTCAATGTTTTCCCAAGCAATTTCGATAAGGGACGTCAAAACCAGGTCTTGTTTGGGAAAGGGTTAAGTGACAGCTCTAGTTTTATACGTATGACTTTACAGGGGGAGATGTGTGTGCCTGTGATGATGACGATGTTAAGGGTCACTGGAAGGATCCACATTTAGGATGTAGAGAGTGTACTGAAGGGTGGAATATGCCTCATTGTACAGAATGTGCTCCCAGTAAGTGTTTATCTTCCTCTGCCCCTTACACTCGTCCCCTTACCCATACCACATCTATAGAAGCCAGGCAGCATGTTGTATTTACCCTGGCTATCTGTCTAGCGTTTATGATTTTGTGAATATGTGAGAGGAAAAAATATACCTCATTGTACAAATATTTCCAAACTGCAAAGACTTAGAATACTCCATAACAAAAGCTGCAACAGACCCCAAAACTGATTATGATAAAAAATGTAAAATGGCTTTTGTTTCATTGTTTTATAAAACTTATTCTATCTGGGACATCAAAACTAGTGAATAATATAGGGTTAATTCACGTTTTTGAGGTCGTTAACATTCGCAGAGGCCCAAGAAATACGTTAACGCCCGACTTTGAAGCAGGAGGGTCGTTTTCGTATTTTGCAGGCATCTGCGAATGTTAACGACCAAAAAATACGTGAATTGACGCTATTATTGCATAAAAAGCATAAAATTCCAATGATTACTTACCCCAAGCCCCTTTATATGTGCGAAAAATGAACCGAGGTGAGATAAGAAAATGTCCGCCATTGTTGTTTTGTTCCGATAAATCTTCGAGAATTTTTCGTTATGCGTGACGTCGGTAAAACAAGGTTACATCATAATTTGGCGCCAAAAGGCGAACATCGCTTATCTAACGTAAGACGTTGAGAATTTTGCGGGAAAAGAGACAATTGTTTATTTTGAAGGGTCAAATCGAGGATATTTGTGTGCAAAACCGGTCCGATATCGCACATGAATCTGCCGATTAATGCACAATTTCTCTGGATATCCGCCCAGTTTCTTCTCGTTATTCAATGCCGATAACGGCCCCAAAACACACTTTTTAGGCAATAATTGATATTAAATAATTTCAGATTGGAAGGGTCCCCACTGTGATATAGGCTGTATGGACAATCAAGGTTACTTCATGGACCATCTAGATGCTGGAGCAGATTACGTGTTTGACCCAGTTATTCCAATCTTCCGGTGTATGGAGGATGATGGGGCTGGTGGCTTCACGGCTTGGTTTGGTTACCATAACCCTAACCCTTATAACACATACATCACGTCAAGTGGGGATAACATGTTTGTTAATGGCTCATACAGCCCCGATGTTGCCATGGTAACAAAGTTTGACCCTGCAGAAAAAATGTATGCTTTAAGTGTGGGGTGAGTGTCATTCAGCACCTTCTAGGTAATGAAATATGGATGAACCATTTCCAAACATTTTCACTGTAAGATAAAAGCATTTTAAAATATATCTGAAACATTTGGCAAAAAGCAAAGATACTTTACATTTACTTAAGTCAAATTTTGCCTAATAGGCCTACTGATTAGATTGATGACTTTCTTTGAAGGCATAAATTTAAAGAACACATTTTTTTCCAATCTAAATATTATGTTTTACATAAATTAACATTTTTATAAGTTTTCCAATTTCAAAAGCACATGACGATGTTGATATTTTCAGACCATATGAGATACCAGACTGGACAGTATACAGTGATGTTGGTTGGTTGTTATGGACGTACCCTGACTCAGGCTACCATCTAGCTCATGTTGATGTAGGACAGATCTGTACTGAAACTCCAGTATTGGTGAGTTAACCCTCTCACAAATTATGTCAGGTTTTCATGTCCACGAAATGATTTCAGAAGATATGAGATATCAGACATGTAAACTAATGTTAGTTGGCTGTTATGTAAAGGTACATTTGTTTTCAAAATATTTGATTTTTCTTGAAAAATACCACTTCATTTTGATTATGAAATTATAACATCAATATGCTTAGCTGGTTGAAATTCAACTTTAGAGGATAATTTAAGACAAAATCGATTGCTTATTTTAGAGATATTTTTGAAAACTGGTTGATTATTTGTGGGAGACCAAGTATAGGTTATAACCATGGAAAAATAAATGTCTAAAATGAAATAATGCTCTGCAAACTATGCTTGTAACTAAAGCTGTTGAAGTTTACATTAACCTAACCCCAAACAGCAAAAATTTAGACCATTCTAATTTGAAAGGTGTTGCAGATCACAATTTCAAGTTGATGAAATTTTAAAAATCTTTGCATTTTGGGTTAGAAAACATTGTGGATAAAAGTACAAGTAATTTCTGCATTTTCCACAATGCCAAGTATTTTTTAGCTCGACTTTTCGAAGAAAACGAGAGCTTATACTGTCACCTGGGCATTGGCGTCGGCATTGGCGTTGCAACAAAGGTTAAAGTTTTTTGAAACATCAATAACTTCCATACTATCAAAGGGATACAACCGAAACTTGGAATACTTATTCACCATTACACCCTCTACCTTACTACCAGGACCCATGACCCTGGCTCTACTATATTTGGAGTTATGCCCCCTTTATACTAAGCAACTTAGAAAGTTGTGCGCGCTGTCTTCGGACAGCTCTTGTTAGGGCATCAAAAAGCTTTATTGTGTGGGAATGGGTTAAATTTCATTTGAACAATATTTAAACGTTGTGATTACAGGAGGAGGGTTTACCAGTGACTGGTAACTGTACGTGTAATCACGGATATTTTGACGACACATGCGACCAGTCATGTCCAGGCGGGGCAAGCACTCCGTGTAATAACAAGGGTGTGTGTGACAAGTCTACAGGAACATGTACATGCTTCGACACAGCAGAACCTGCGGGTGATTGTACACATTGTAAAGATGGATGGATGGGAAATGACTGCTCTGTGGCTATAAATCAAAGTAAGTTATTCATTTTCCATAAGGCATAGTCCAGCTGTCTGTCTATCTACCCATAAATCGCACAAATGTCATACCTTTTACATGAATTTTCATATTTCAATAGAAATTACATGAAGGAAGTTTGTTATATGGACTGTTATTCATTAAAAGGAGATAATTATACTTAATCATGTGACATGGGGAGTTGGGGTGATTAGGACAACTGTTCTGGTTTTTAGCTCACCTGAGCACGAAAGTGCTCATGGTGAGCTATTGTGATACTGTTGTGTCCGTCAAACTTTGTCTTGTGTGTGCTCTAGAAGCCACAGTTTATGCCCAATCAAACTCATATTTGGTCAGAATAATTGTCTTGATAAAATCTCAAACAAGTTAAAAATTGGGTCATCTTGGGTCAAAAACTAGGTCACTAGGTCAAATTTAAGAAAAATCTTGTGTGCACTCTCACGGTGGGGATTGTGTATGATGGGATCGATAACGAATATGGAGTATACGGACAAATTTTGCCTCGCTTCAGGTAAGAAATTGTGCAATAATTTTCTTATTTCTGCTCCAATTTTCAAGCGGTTTGTTGCATGTACCCCGCATTAGTGAGCTCTTTCCTCGGATATATGACTTGTTTGTAGAATCTTTGTACTTTGTCCAAAAATTGATCCCAACCGACCAGAAAAACGACAAAAAATTCAGGCCCTTTTTCTAGTCGGTTGGGATCGGTTTTTGAGAAAAGTACAGGGAAGTTCCAGATAAATAATACATCTGAGAAAAGGGCTCAGTAAGACGGAGTACATGCAACAAACCGCATGAAAATTGAGGCAGAAATAAGAAAGTTATTGCACAAATTCTTACCTGAAGCGTGGTTAATTTGGCCGTAGTCGTTACCATTTCACTTTCTGGTCGGTTGGGACAATATTTCGGAAAAAGTATCATGAGTTATCTAATATGTCATACATCGGATGAAAGAGCGGGGTACATGCAGCAAACCGCTTGAAAATTGATACAGAAATAACAGAGTTATTGCAAAATGTCTTACCTGAAGCGAGGCAAGTTGGCATCAAATTTTGTGCAAAAAATAGACCAAGTTAAACCCTTATGTTTTGATAAACCGTCGGTGTTGTTATAATATCTCGTAACTACGGTTTGATTCAAGCCGTAGTTACAATATTTTATAACAACACCAACGAAATACTATTTATTTGTCCGAAATTACGTCACGGTTTACTTGATAAAATCGTTCCCTATTGTCGGTAGTTGTTATCCATCCCATCATGCACAATCCCCACCGTGACTCTAGAGGCCATATTTTTTGCCCAATCAACCTGAAAATTGGTCAGAATAATGATCTTGATAAAATCTCAGACAAGTTTGAAATTGGGTCACCAGGGGTCATAATCTAGGTCACAGGGTCAAATCTTAGAAAAACCTTGTGTGCACTCTAGAGGCCACATTTTATGTTCAATTTACCTGAAAATTGGTCAGAATAATTATCTTGATAAAATCTCGGACAAGTTTGAAAATTGATACAGAAATAACAGAGTTATTGCAAAATGTCTTACCTGAAGCGAGGCGAGTTGGCATCAAATTTTGTGCAAAAAATAGACCAAGTTAAACCGTTATGTTTTGATAAACCGTCGGTGTTGTTATAATATCTCGTAACTACGGTTTGATTCAAGCCGTAGTTACAATATTTTATAACAACACCAACGAAATACTATTTATTTGTCCGAAATTACGTCACGGTTTACTTGATAAAATCATTCCCTATTGTCGGTAGTCGTTATCCATCCCATCATGCACAATCCCCACCGTGACTCTAGAGGCCATATTTTTTGCCCAATCAACCTGAAAATTGGTCAGAATAATGATCTTGATAAAATCTCAGACAAGTTTGAAATTGGGTCACCAGGGGTCATAATCTAGGTCACAGGGTCAAATCTTAGAAAAACCTTGTGTGCACTCTAGAGGCCACATTTTATGTTCAATTTACCTGAAAATTGGTCAGAATAATTATCTTGATAAAATCTCGGACAAGTTCGAAATTGGGTCATCTGGGGTCATAATTTAGGTCACCAGGTCAAGTCTTAGATGCTCTGCAAACTATGCTTGTAACTAAAGCTGTTGAAGTTTACATTAACCTAACCCCAAACAGCAAAAATTTAGACCATTCTAATTTGAAAGGTGTTGCAGATCACAATTTCAAGTTGATGAAATTTTAAAAATCTTTGCATTTTGGGTTAGAAAACATTGTGGATAAAAGTACAAGTAATTTCTGCATTTTCCACAATGCCAAGTATTTTTTAGCTCGACTTTTCGAAGAAAACGAGAGCTTATACTGTCACCTGGGCATTGGCGTCGGCATTGGCGTTGCAACAAAGGTTAAAGTTTTTTGAAACATCAATAACTTCCATACTATCAAAGGGATACAACCGAAACTTGGAATACTTATTCACCATTACACCCTCTACCTTACTACCAGGACCCATGACCCTGGCTCTACTATATTTGGAGTTATGCCCCCTTTATACTAAGCAACTTAGAAAGTTGTGCGCGCTGTCTTCGGACAGCTCTTGTTAGGGCATCAAAAAGCTTTATTGTGTGGGAATGGGTTAACTTTCATTTGAACAATATTTAAACGTTGTGATTACAGGAGGAGGGATAATGATCTTGATAAAATCTCAGACAAGTTTGAAATTGGGTCACCAGGGGTCATAATCTAGGTCACAGGGTCAAATCTTAGAAAAACCTTGTGTGCACTCTAGAGGCCACATTTTATGTTCAATTTACCTGAAAATTGGTCAGAATAATTATCTTGATAAAATCTCGGACAAGTTTGAAAATTGATACAGAAATAACAGAGTTATTGCAAAATGTCTTACCTGAAGCGAGGCGAGTTGGCATCAAATTTTGTGCAAAAAATAGACCAAGTTAAACCGTTATGTTTTGATAAACCGTCGGTGTTGTTATAATATCTCGTAACTACGGTTTGATTCAAGCCGTAGTTACAATATTTTATAACAACACCAACGAAATACTATTTATTTGTCCGAAATTACGTCACGGTTTACTTGATAAAATCATTCCCTATTGTCGGTAGTCGTTATCCATCCCATCATGCACAATCCCCACCGTGACTCTAGAGGCCATATTTTTTGCCCAATCAACCTGAAAATTGGTCAGAATAATGATCTTGATAAAATCTCAGACAAGTTTGAAATTGGGTCACCAGGGGTCATAATCTAGGTCACAGGGTCAAATCTTAGAAAAACCTTGTGTGCACTCTAGAGGCCACATTTTATGTTCAATTTATCTGAAAATTGGTCAGAATAATTATCTTGATAAAATCTCGGACAAGTTCGAAATTGGGTCATCTGGGGTCATAATTTAGGTCACCAGGTCAAGTCTTAGAAAAACTTTGTGTACACTCTTGAGGGCACATTTTTTGCCCAATAAAGCTGAAATTTGCTAAGAATGATTGCCTTGATAAAATTTAAGACAAGTTTGAAATTTGGTCATCTGGGGTCAAAAACTAGGTCATGAGGTCAAATCTTAGAAAAACCTTGTTTGCACTCTAGAGATCATATGTTTTGCCCAAACAAGCTGATATTTGGTCAGTATGATTATCTTGATGGATTCTCGGACAAGCTTGAAATTAGGTCAACTGGGGTCAAAAAGTAGGTCATGGGATCAAATCTTAGAAAAACTTTGTATGCCTTCTAGAGGAAACATTTGTTGCCGAATCAACCTGAAAATTGGTCAGAATGATTATCGTGTTAATATCTCAGTCAACTTTAAAATTGGGTCATCTAGGGGTATCAACTAGGTCATGGGTTCAAGTCTTAGAAAAACCTTTTATGCACCCTAGAGGCTACATTTTGTGTCCAATTAACTTTGAATAATTGTCAGAATAATTATATTGATAAAATCTTGGATTAGTTTGAAATTGGGTCATCTGGGGTCATAAACTAGGTCATGAGGTCAAGTCTTAGGATTTTTTTCCCCAATCAACCTGAAAATTTGTCAGAATTATAATCTTGATCAAATCTCGGACCAGTTCGAAATTGGCTGATCTTGGGTCATAAACTAGGTCACAGGTTCAAATCTTTAAAAAACGTATGTGGCCACAAATATTAGTAAAACTGTGTAATGATCATTCTAGAGGCTCAGCTACATCATATACAGAAAGCTATTATCTTGGGTGAGCGCTTCAGGGCCAATGGCCCTCTTGTTTATAGATTCTCAAAAGTTAGTTTTGTCATGATCATGAGAAGTGAATAGTGGCTACAAAGAAAGAAAAAAGTGGCTACAAAGAAAGAAAATATCCTCGATATCATACTCTTTAGCGCAGGCTTATATTGATCCATGTTGGTCTTAAATGCTGTAAGAGCCCCCTTCCGTATCCCAATGCCTGTATAATTACAGATCGTCTGACTGCCTGGTACACTGGGCTGCTGTATGGTTATGGACATGTGATGACATATGATGGTGCCATGTACAACTTTAACAGTCCTGGAGAGTATAAACTGACTGACCTTGAACTCCCCACAGGGTCATTAACCATACATGTTCACAGGGTAAGTCAGATCAAAGCTTACATGCATGGTACTTCAATTCTTGTCCGAAAAGAAGCCTCATATTTGATAACATCTTTCCTGCTTCACATTTCATTTAGGATTACTGCTGATCCTGAATAGTCAATATCTCAGTTGGAAACCTCAGAGTCTATTGATATAGGGGTGGTGGGTTAGAACTCAGCTCAGCCAATATCCTTTATAATGTTTGACTATTCCTAACCAATGGTTAAGTGATAGCAGCTGGAAGCTCCGATTGGATGTTGTGGTTGTACTAGAGGAAGAAATGCCAGGAATCTAATGTTAAGTGCTCCAGCCACAGTAATATGACCGGTATGCTATAAAAAGTGCTGTTAAACCCCATTTAATTAATGAATTGAGAGCTGTCTAAAACTCTGTGCATTCTTTGAATTCTACTGAAACAAACAAAAACTGGAATGACAAGAAGAATTTGCTACTTTTATTTAATGTTTCTAATTTACTGTGTTAGATTTATTGTAATCCAGACCTGTTCTATTTTCAGGTGATATCCTCCAATACCCTGCCGGTGTTCACCACCAACATGGTGGGCGTGTCTGTTGGTGGAAATACCATCGTCTTCCAGGCCGATCAGCATGGTTCCCTAGGTAACGTGTGGTTGGACGGAGCACCAGTAACTGTTGGTAATCAGTTCAGAATTAGTACCGGACATGAATTGTTTGCTACGAGGACGTCTAACAGACAGTATACCCTGACTGGATCAGACAACATCAGGATTATACTGGATATGAAGGTTGGATATATTGATCTGGCCATCTCTACTGAAACATTCCCATGTCATTCCTCACATGGTCTCCTTGGTAACTGTAATGATGATGTCACTGATGACATCACTACTTCTACAGGATCTGTCCTTATGGAGAATGATGCTACTTATCCACTAGATGCGGACAACATAGAGACAACATTCATACCCTCATGGCAAATCCATTCATCCACCTTCACAGACGCATATCAAAACTTCAACCCCATGTCCGGTGAGAGAGGGATCTACATTAATGATACAACTATTCTTAGTCAACCTGTCTCTGCGTTCTCACAATATGTTTTCACCATTGACATGATATTCTATGTAGAGGCCATTGAAGATGAGTGTGGTACTCTCTGGTTTTACCAACATGAGAATGGATACATGGGTACGCTGGTTTGTAATGACCATATATCACTGATAATTGATGGAGTGCAGCATGACATGACCACTCTGTCAGTCTCAACACAAACATGGTATCAGATGACTCTTGTCTGGAATGGAGTTGGTGTGTTACCCAGATGTGATGTCTACCTCATTGAGGAAACAAAGAGCTTTGTAAATAGTTATTTGACACTTACTTCCAACCCTATCTTACCTTATGGAACTTTCAGACTAGGAACTTCCCCTGAAACTGATAGACATCCTTTTAATGGGTACTTGGATGATTTTGTAATTTGGAGGAGAGATCTCAGTCTTCAAGAAGTGATTGATAATGCATTCAGTTTTAAAACAAGAACAAACACAGACATATCAGCTATTTGGAGATTCAATGAAGGCACAGGAAATGAAGCAAGTGATGCATTTGGACTACAGGGCAAGTTGACATGGGTGGATGAAGATTGGTCCACGGTATACTGGGAGCCATGTTACTACACCACTAGTCTGCCATCTTACAGGCTGTTCAACATTGATCCACCAGCAGATATTACAACATGTACTAGTCTGTCTCAAGCTATACCAGGACTGAATGATGCTGCAGTGTACAAGTTCTATCATGACTGTGTGGCTGATATGAGTTACACACAAAACACTCACATTGTAGACGATCTTATATTGTCTATAGCTGACTCACTGGATCCTGCCAGGAGATCAGATGCTTATCTAGCTAGACCTGTGTGTAACATCTATCCTCTATACGCAGATTGGCATGGCACCGAGTGTGACTTTAACTGTATAGCGTGGGCTGGAGAGTATGATCCAGCTACCAGCACATGTCACTGTTATGATGGATTCTGGGGGGATGCGTGTGAGAACACATGTCAGTACGCGTTCAGCAGTCCATGTGGAGGTGGAGTTTGTGATAAATCATCGGGTGTATGTGAGTGTATATCGGACAGGTTTAGCCCATCATCAGGTTGTGCCAGCTGTAGTTCCGGCTGGCTGGGAGATAATTGTGACACCACGGATATAGGTACACCTCCATCATTAACAACAAGGTTCGCCATGGCCTTCAGTCAAGGTCATATCATCATGTTTGATGGACAAACATATCAGCTGAATACACCAGGGGAATATTTACTGTTTGACAGTCAGTCCAAGTCTCTGTCTGTGTATGCCAGGATGAGGCTGTGTTCAGGATGCAGGACTTGTATACAACAGATATGGTTCAGTATACCATCACATAACTTTACAGTAAAAGTCCCATTAATACTGAATGATAAACTACTCATGGAACACAACTATGTTCCCATAACAGTCCTCAGTTTGGCCTCACATGATATCGGCACTGAAGCTAGAATAACTTGGATTGACAAAGTCACATTAGAGTTCACCTTTGATAGTATAGTAGTACAGCTAACCTATATAGACGACACACAATATCTATCTGTCATTGTGGAGATACCAGACTCTGACTGTACAGCGACCTCTATAACTGGATTGATGGGTAAATGTGATCAAAGTCCCAACAAGAACAATGACTTTGTTGATAACTCTGGTACAGCTATTAACCACATAGATGTCACTCAGGACTTCATAGATACACAGTTTGCCCCGTTCTACAAACTGCCGGATGATGCTGAGAGTCAGTTTTTCTACACTTACCCAAATATGTTATTTGAAGAAAGTCCAGGCCTTTCTACAAGCTATAGTTTGCTGATAAATAGTAGTGGTGTATCTACACAGCCTATCCCAGTTGAAGTTCTAGATACAAACATTGGTGGTGAACAGACAAACTTGACATTTGAGCTCAGTGTTAAAGTGTTATCATCCAACGGCCTGATTCTGGGGTACTACCAAATGAATTCTGACAACCTATTTAGCCTATACCTTGAGAACAGGGAGCTGGTGGTGCATGCTCATGGAGAAATTATCCATATTGGTTATCAGTTACAACAAGACATTTGGTATGAACTGCTACTTACATTTGATGTTGCAGCCAACACTATGGTTGCGTACATTTCTGCCGAAGGAAATCAAACACATCATTTTATACACACATTTACTATGTTAAACTTTCCAAGTGAAGGTAACTTCATGTTGGGTAAATGGTCTGTAAATCCACCATTAATGTTTGGTGACTTTATTGGTGTTATAGGAGAGTTAAAAGTGTGGACTTTATTTATAGACGATGAAATATTGCATTATCTCAGAGCGGGCAGACTAGACAACAGTAATAACCTAAAGCTGGACTTCATGTTCACAGAAGGCTATGGGTATACCACCAGAGACTCACAAAATGATCTTTACATGATAATACCAAAAGATAACAAAGTATTGTGGGTGGTTGACAGTAAGCCATCATCATCAGATCCACCATTCACCTGTGTTACCAGACCAGTGGAGGAAGATGAAGACTGCTACACATACCTAAACTCTGCTCATATAACATCATCCTGCTCTGGACTTGGTGTATCTGTACATTCATTCTTCATGGACGCATGTTCAGCAGGAGAATCATATGTGTCAGTGTTGTCAATATTTATAGACATTTGTGAAATAATAGAAGATCCTAATCCAAGCCCCAGAACATACCTCTGTGATGACTATACAAGTAAGCACTTCCCCAAGGAATGTGGCCATCTCTGTATGCAGGGTACTCCCACTGCAGAAGGCTGTATTTGTGATGAAGGTTACTGGTCGGACAACTGTGGTAATGAATGTCCAAACAGACTTACAGATTCAGGGCTGCCATGTTACGGGAACGGGTACTGTGATCCCAGTAATGGTATGTGTTTATGTAACCTTGGTTACGATACATCAGACAACTGTTCTTCATGTCTACCATTATTCACAGGTAGTCAGTGTAGTAGAGCTGTAGTTGTGGTCCCGGCTACTGACACCAGCACGACTACCACATCTACCCCAGCACCAGGTACCACAGTGAGCGGAGCCACACAAACTAGTGCTGCAGTCACACAGGCAACAAACACATCTAGTACACCAGCACCAACATCACACAGAATCTGTTCTGTATTTGGTTCCGTAACAGTCATGGGCTTTAATGGAAATCTTTACATGTTAGCAGCACCTTATGAATTTTATCTGTTAGATGGGGATGGCAGTATATATCCTGATGTTGTAGTGAGAACTATACAGTGTGGAAATAACTTGTGTGTCGGATCACTAGCAATAAGGCTTACTGATGAGATAATAGTGGATCCAACACAAACAGGCCCTGCAGTCACTCTAAATGGAGGATTAGATTACAGCAGCTCATCTGTATTCAATATAAGATCAGCTTTAAGCATTGTAGATATTGAATTGATACCCAGTAACACTGAACAATTGTTTTTAAGAGTTTTGGTCAATGATAGATATATAACATCAATAACTATAAAGACCAACTGTTTATCATGTATTCAGACAAGTTTATGTTTGCCTGACGCTACCATGTTTACGCGGTATGATGTGCCTGGGTTCAGTATTACAGAGGAGGATGTGGTTGTTCCTGTCACACTACAGACTCTGGATGATGAAGTCCGGGAACCAGACACACAGTATGGTTACAGTATGATGTTTAACCAGGATAGTAACCAGTCAGAAGAACCGTTCGCTGCAGCCGTGGCTGACATTGATGGACTTGTAGATACGACGGGACAGGGTGATGCTGCATCTGTCATCATTACAGACATCCTGACTGGACTGTTTGATGAGGATGAATCCTTCAACTTCACATTTAGTATCAAACCCAGCACCGGTAGCTCAGGTGGTGTACTGCAGTATGTCGGTAATTGTTCATTTGCCATGTTCCTGGATAATCAAGAAGTAAAGGTTCAAGTCTGTGACCAGATTGTTGACACTAACATTCATCTAGAAGAAAACACATGGACAACTCTTGAATTTATTACAGACCCACTGACTAACTTTGCAACACTTAAAGCTCTGAAGCCAAACTTGACAGCTGAAGAAAGAGAGCTGGGAGCCAGTACATTTGTATTACCAAGCTCATTGTTTGAGGACCTAGGAAGACTAACATTAGGAAGACCAGTTTATTCATTGAATTTCTCAATTGAATTACCAACAAATGCTTCCTTTGTAGGAGAGATTGATGATATATTTATCAGCAAAGAAGATATCTTGATTTATAACATGAACTTTGATAATGTTGACACAACTAAAAACATTATTCCAGATGAAACAAATGACCATGACATATCTATATATAGACCATTCAATGAGGAAGGGTCTCTAGAATTTGGTATTTCAACAATACCAAGTGACACACTAGACATACATGTAACAGGTCGATTCACAGAATATGATACACTGATACTGGCGAGGGAAACATGCAGTGCACTGTTTAATAGATCAAGCTTGGTACCTTGTGAATTCCTAGGTCAACATGTGATGGACTTGTGGGAACAATTTTGTATTGATGAGTTTGCAAGGAAAGGTGCAGAAGTAGGACCTGTAGAAGTGTTATCATCATTTACATCTATGTGCGACCTTCTACTGGATGACAGTTATGATATTGATGACATTAACTCTGGCAGTCCCACCAGTCAGCTGTGTGACCTGAATCCAGGACTAGGTTATGTTGGCTCAACATGTGATATACAGTGTAATTATCCAGATGTGACGGCTGAGACACTGACCTGCTCGTGTTCTGAAGGATATTCAGGTGCAGCCTGTGATCAGATATGTCCAGGTGGTGTGGATAATCCATGTAGCAGGAATGGTGTTTGTAACCCAGGTACAGGGGTCTGTGAATGTAACATCAACTACAGCGGTACTGACTGCTCTGTGTGTGCTGCTAACTATCATGGTACTGATTGTCAATCTGTCCTAGATCAGGTACAGAGTCATAATGGCCTGTATACTGGATATATAGGCAGTAACAGCTTCATTAAAACATTGGATGGAGTCAGAACACAGCTCAACACTCCAAATGGACCATTTATAGTCTACCAGGACAGTCTTATTGAAGTTCAGGCACAAAAAATGCCAAGCCTTAATTATGAAAATGCCATTACATCTGTGGCATTTAGAGTTGGTTCAGATATTGTCAGTATTTCTCCTGTAGATGCAGGAACTGTGACTGTAAATGGTGTTCCAACAGAATCCAATACCATTGATCTTCCCTCAGGTTTTCAGATGCAGAAAATCAATTCTAAGGAGTATATTGTGACTGGACCAAATAACTATGAGATGAGACTATTTGTTGGATCTGAAGAAAGTATTGACCTGAACATGAAGGTCAGTCAGTCTCAGTGTGCTACATCGTCCGGTGTGCTGGGTAAATGTGTGGTTACTGGTACAAACACTATAGAGGAACAGGGGCTGTATGCTGCACTCTCAACTGATCCAAGTGTTTCTCTGGAAGATCAAACTCAATACTTCTCCAGTAAATCTATCAAACATATGGACTCATTATTTGGTGAAATAGGTAAGTTACAACAGACGAGTGGGTGTGGAGTAAAGCTTGATCAAGGCTCCATCTCCCTGCCAGAGTTAGATGATGAATTCATGGATCAAGACTCAACAGGAAAAACAATAGAGTTGAGAGTAAAGTTGGATACAGCTGATGCAGGCACAGTGTACAGTATTGCTAATGAAAATATTACTGCTGGTGTTGTTGTAAAGGATGGGAAATATTTTGTACAATTTGGTGATACATTATTTGAAACTGGTTCAAGTGTTATACCAGGAGAGTGGACTAATATAGGACTTACTTTAAATGAAACATCTGGAGATATTACCTTTTTTGAAATCCATGAATCTGGAAAAAGTTACAAGCAAATGAATGTTGCAGATTTGATAGACACACATGGTTCACCATTTGGAATTGGATCTACAATTGAAATAGGAAATTGGCAGAATCTGATGACCAAAGTAAAAACCTACCCACCAGCGAGTCAAAACCCAATAATGACAGTGGATAGATCTTTATTGTATGACAGAATACTGAGTTTACCAGAACTAGAATACAGCTTCATCAGAAATATTGACAACAACACATTTACTGAAGACCTCCGACCATCTCTAGGTTTTAACTTTGATGAAGGTAGTGGACAAGCAATGACTGACTTTGTTCATGGGGAGGAATCCTACATTTCATTTGCAGGTCATTATGAATGGGTCAACAGTAATCCATCAATATATAGTGGAGGTAGTTCACCGAGTAATGGACTAGAGTTCAGTGTGGAGAGTGTTAATGTTGAGCTGCGGTCTATATGTGATGCTCTAGTAGCTCCATTATCCTCCAGCTGTCCTATACAGACCGTCGTAGACACGTTCTACATGCAGTGTATGTCTACTATACCAGCCATGCTGAACACCGACCTCGTGATTGATGCTTTACTCCTAGCTGGTACTGACTGTATGTACCTTACCGGTGTTACCAGCCGTCCGTCTGACCAGTCATGTGATGTGTTTACTGCGGGGCTGTACCCGGGGGTAGGGGGAGATAACTGTGATGTGGCCTGTATGTTTGGTGTGGTAGAGCAGGAGCAGTGTGTATGTGAGGAAGGATTCTTCTCTACAAGCTGTAACACCGAGTGTCCGGGCGGGAGTTCTCTACCATGTAACGGACATGGTACATGTGATACTGGATCAGGGACGTGTGTATGTGACATTAACTGGAGCGGGGACGCTGCGTGTACGACATGCTCAGAGCACTACTACGGTGATGATTGTAAAACTATATTACTGGACCCGGAGATGGAGTACACCACTACAACAACAACAACCTCGACAACTACACAGACAACAATTACAGGGAGTACCGGGACAAACGGACAGAACAACACAGACAGTTCAGGGTCTTCAACTACTACTGTCAGCAGTTCTGGTACGGGGTCAAATACCACAGCTAGTTCTGGAAGTGGGTCATCATCTACCACTGTCAGCAGTTCAGGAACTGGATCAAACACCTCGGATAGCTCTGGAAGTGGGTCATCATCTACCACGACGGAGGCTAGTTCTGGCAAAAAGAAGAATCGGTTACTGGTGTGTAAGGCTATAGGGAATGGTGTGTTCCAGACTGTCTGGAGAACTAGACACACAATGACAGAGGTGATGGATAACACAGTACTTATAGAAGCAGACGACTTTAGAGTACTGGTGAGTTAGTTTTTTATTTTGGATTTCAATTTAAAAAAATCATATCTGTGTTAATGTAAAATCTTGTAACTCCAGCTTAAATCAAGCTGGAGTTACAAGGTTTAGCAATAACACTGACAATAATTATGTATGATAATGAAATTTCATTGGTGGATTGTCCTGCTTTTTGCCTTTTCTGAAGTACAACTTACTTATACATGTATTGCAGCAATTTGCTGCGCTTTTTTGATTTTCAAATTGCGTTCTTTTTTGAAATCATATCTACAATATAAATATTTTTAAGTAATACATCTGATTAAGTGATGAAGTTTTCAATTGTTTTATATCTAAAACCTTTGTTGTCTGCACACATCTTTTATCCCCTTTTAAATGACTGGTTTTTAGGGTAATCTAATTCAAAGCAAGCACAGACAACACATTTGATGTTGATCAGATAGGATTTGTGTACAATATAGACAATAATATAGAGGCAAAAGGAGACAATGCTGATAATAAGAATTTCCTTCTTTTGCCTCAATGTTTATCCAAGGTTTTTTTCTTCTAAGGAAAGCAAAACGAGGTCTTGTTTGGGAAAGGGATAATTAACTGTACTTTCCATTACAGATAAGGGTAGCAGAAACACGGAAGAAAAATGAGGAGTTCTTTAGTGTAGAACGAGCATTCATCACTTATAAAGATTCAGTCGTGGACATTCACAAAAACAGAACCTATAACAAGAAAGGAAAACCCAGAATCAACACATATATAAACAACTCAGTGTGGAAAAAGAAAAGCAAATTTAATGAAACTATTGGAGACATGCTCTTGAGTAACAAGAATCGTAAGACGTTACAGATCGTATTGGACGGGGCTGACACAACGATCTTTGTGAAGCGTGGTTGGTTAACCCTGCGTGTGATCATCAAGATGAGAAGATCTGTCAACTATTTCCTCGGTCTCTGTGATATCGTACCATCCTCGACGGATCAACTGGTCACAAGAGACTATGTGGCCTTCAACGAATCTTCATGGACGTCTGTTGGTGTTTCACGAACTCATGTAAGTAATTGTTTCACAGTGCATAATCATTGATGCACAATTTCAGAAAATCTTCAATAATTTTGTTAATAATGAGGCAGAGAAAGTGGATAGATGTCACTCATTAGATGGATGTAGTGGAATTTTTAAAAAATAGCTGATGAAAAAGTTATTGAAGATCAACCAAATTTTTGGTTGATCTTCAATAACTTTTTCATCAGCTAATTTTTCAAGAATCTACTACGCTCAGCTTATTCCCAACATTTTCCCACCTTCTCTGCTTCAAACTGAATTCGAATTGGTCAAGTATTTACAGAAATACTGATGATTTTCTGAAATTTTGAGTCACTGTCATGATTAACCTCAGTGTGTTTAATACAAAATTTAATAAATTAAAAAAAAAAATCAAAATCAAAATTTGGAGTTTGGATACAGGGACAAATCCTTGCTCGCACTTGGATTGGTATCCATGTATACCCTAGTTCAGTTGGATTAGCTGAATCAATTCTTATTTCATGATTCATAATGATGTAAAAAAATTCATGATCACTATGGATCCTGATCAGACTGCATGTCACAAGGGCCTTTTATCCATAATATGGCCCGTATCATTTTCCTACTATAACTTTCATATTCCAGAGAAAGTAGACTTGTATTAGTATCATCTCTGTCCACCTGACCCAATGTTTGTCCATTTGTATGTTCATGGTTTCTATTGATCTTATTATCATGTAGAATGTTTTAATTCAGCTGGACAAGGCATCCCTTTTCCAAATAATAGTAGATTTATTGATGATCTAAACTTTAGAGAAAACATACAAGGAAGGTAGAAATTACTTATTATCAGCATGTAAAAATTCATGAACATTTGTATGGTTGTCTGCTATACCTTCCAATTTTTGACTACTTCCGAATTTTGATAATTTGGTCTAACTCATTACTACACATAGACAATGTTTGATGCCATGCAAGATAACGGCTTTGGAAAACAACTTGTGACAAGAAATTTCTTTATTTCCCACATTTTTTTACCCATAGATTTCTATACTAAAATGTAAGATTTTATTCACTTGAAATTATCATCTGCAACATATTTGAATTAGGACAAGTTTGAAATTTTGCTGTATTATGATGGATTAATTAAGTGAAGTTTTGTCCATTTCAGACTGCGTATGATGTTGATTTCTCCGATTTCACCACTCCGGACACAACCAATATAACAGGCCGAGCAGCTGGTCAGGCGTTATGTTGTAACAGGGCCAGCGCTTACATCAACGAAACTCATTTCTTCAGTGACAAACCAAAAAAATCCTCTGTCATGTTCTACGTGAAAACTTGCACTAATTGTTATGGTATCATGTTTGCATACACGCTAAAAAGGACTTTTGCATTGGAATATAATGAGACTGGGTATCTGATGGTGAAGTTTGGTCGGCCGGAGTATTATACGGAGATCACCCTGGAGGATAATGAGTGGTACTTCGTTGTGATGACCTTTAACAGGAAGACCAAGATTTTAATGCTGTATGTGATGAAGAATGCCACAGACTTCCAGTCGAGTACGATACAACTGCAGAACGGAAATCCACTCAAAAATGGTGGCTCGGTGTCACTCGGACGATATAGAATCAGTGAGGAAGATATACGTGTCAAGCATAGGGACTTCTTTGTTGGATGCTTTGATGCTCTCGGCTTTGCTCAAATGTAAGTCATTGTTCTGACATATTGTTGGTGGGATATCAAAACCTTGTAACTACAGCTTGAAGAAGCTGGAGTTTCAAGGTTTTGATCTTGCACCCATGATATGAGCTAGGATATGGAAAAAGATTTTTATAATATTTTAGACCAACATGGGAACAGATTTTGCCTAAGTGGGGTGTAATCAGGATCCATGACACTCTCTTCAGTCACTTACTACATTTTATGACAAATTTATAAGAGAACATCATTCTGATCATAGTCTATCACATGTCTTGTGTAAGGAGACTGATCTAAATCTATGTTGGCCGCAACCCTTTCCCAAATGCCAAAATTTTAGGGTGATCTACTTAAAAAAATGCCACAATGACAAAATGGATGTTATTTAAGATAGGATTTGTGTAAAATATGGCAAAGAAAATATTGAGACAAAAGGAGAAACTGCTGGTTATCAGCAGTTTCTTCTTTTGTTTCAATGTTTTCCCAAGCCTTTTTTACTAGAGACGTCAAAACCAGGTCTTGTTTGGGAAAGGGTTAAATGCCATGAGGGTCCTTTTTGCATCCGCCTTTGATTGAATATTGATGCAGAACAAGAATTACATATCAAACCTTTGATTTGAAATTGAATTTTTGTGTCAAGTTTACATGAAACTGACCACATGTTTGTAGATTGGTCTAAAATGAATGCAAGAGCATTTTCAAGTTTTCAATGTACAATGTTAATTATCCTAATGATGATGAATCATAGATATTTAATGGAAAAAAATGGGAGTATTTTAGAAAAAAATGCCTTCAATTACATGAAAGTGGATATGCATTGGCTTCAAGTAATCTCAGATGGGTACTTTAGCTCCATTTTGACCCTTTGGTTTATATCTTTTCCAAACAATGACACCTTTAAAAGCACCTTACCCAATTGGCTTGGGAAAACATTGAGACAACAGAAGAATATGCTGATTACAAGCATATTCTAACCTTTTCCTCAATATATTCTCTGCTATATTAGATTTTTTGTTCTGTGTTATGGAGTTACATTAGGATAATTATATACTGAAGGAAACTTCTAACGCAAGATGCTTTTTTGCGTGCAAAATCTTTCTGCTTGAATTTTTGACAACAATATTTATTGCAATTGTTATCCCTACACATGCACTGTAATTGTTCACTAAAAACTTGAGTGTCCTGTCATGCATCATTGCGCATGTGCGGCTGTGCACAAATATGCAATTTTGTGTTGCACGTGCAATTCGAACACCGATTTCAACCTTTATGTATGCAGCGATTTTGTTAAACGATAGCTGAGTTAAGTTACAATCATTTCTTCAAAGTTCCTCTTCACAATATGCCAAGATTGAGCACTGAAGTCAGAGTGCGCGCCATTGGAATGCGCCAGGCGGGAATGACATTCATAACTGTAGCCGTTTTGTTGTATTGTGCAATATCTACCGTTGGCAGACTTTGGCAAACGTTAAACACGTCAGGTAGACACACCATAATGAAATTCTGATTAGCTGATCAAAGCATTAAACAAAATACTGCACTATTAGTCCATACACCCCCACCCACCACGAAATGCCTTAGACCCATTTTCTGCTCTTTCAGATCACATGGCTGATTTGCAAAGGTGGAGTAACTACTGGGGCACATGAAAACAGACTAAAAACTCAATGTGATGCTGATACCTGTGGATCTCAAAATTGACCCCTTGTGTGTATTGGTGCTTTGGGCTGTGCGATACGGTGCATTTCAGTACTTTCATTATTGTCAGTGGCATTATAAAGAATTAGTCTTTGCATATGCCATATTTGGTTACGAGTTATACAAACATAAATGAAATATACAACATTGAAGCTGGTTTTGCGTTGGAAGTTTCTTTCAGTATATATCATAAATAATGTTTTATTGCTTTGTACAGGGTACTAACAGCCCAGAATGTACAGAGTATGTATGGAAAACCAACATCAGAGGTGAAGGGAATGATCAATGATCAAGGAAAGATCTTCTACTCATACAGTTTTGATGATGAAATCAGTGATGGTAAGTAGAATTGACCTTAGCTTGAATAAGAAATGAGCCAGGATCTGGAAAAAAGGTATGTTAGAGCATTTTACACCACCACCATGGTTCCAGATCAGCTTGTGAAGAGAGCATTGATACTGCTCTCTCAAGATGCTGCAAATCATGACAAAACTATTACAGAGCATCGTGGATCCTGACCAGACCCTGTGTATGCACAGACTGATCTGGATCCATGTTAGTCTCAAAATATGCTATAAGGGCCCATTTTTCTGATCCTGGTCGAGATATGCTATTCTTCCATCCTTTAAGTTTGTTTGCTTAATTGAATTCATTCAAATACTTTTTAGCTCACCTGAGAAGTACTCGAGGTGAGTTATTGTGGTCACTTTTTGTCCGGCGTCCGTCCGTCCGTCAACATTTGGGGTGTTTACACTCTAGCATCCACAAAAGTTAGGCAATCTTGATCAAACTTGGCTAAAACAAGAAGGATCATAAGTTTTCGAACAAGAACGATTATGGGCCTGATCGGACGAGAAAGTGCGGAGTTATCTGCCCTTGAATATCAAAAAATGCTGTTTTTAAGCTTGTTTACACTCTAACGTCTACAATTATTGATCAATCAAGACAAAACTTTGACATAATGTTGGAGACCATAAGATCTCGGATGAATACAATTTTCAGTCTGATCTGACTAGAAAGTTGAGAGTTATGTGCCCTTGAATTGGGCAAAATTGCCATTTTTGGCTGTTTTCAACCTTGTTTACACTCTAGAATCTACAATTATTAATTAATCAAGACAAAACTTGGACACAATGTTGGGGGTCATAAGATTTTGGATGAGTTTGATTTTCAGTCTGATCTGATCAGAAAGTCCAGAGTTATGTGCCCTTGAATTTGACAAAATTGCCGTTTTTGGCTCTTTTCGACATTGTTTACACTCTGGAATCTACAATTATCAATCAATCAAGACAAAACTTGGACACAATGTTGGGGACCATAAGACCATGGATGAGTTTGATTTTTAGTCTGATCTGACTTGAAAGATGAGAGTAATGAGCCCTAGAATTGGCCAAAATTGCCACTTTTTGCCGTTTTTGCCTTTTTTACACTCTAGAATCTACAATTATTAATAAATCAAGACAAAACTTGGACACAATGTTGGGGAGCATAAGATATTGGATAAGTGTGATTTTCAGTCTGATCTAATCAGAAAGTTGAAAGTTATGTGCCCTTGAATTTGACAAAATTGCCGTTTTTGGCTGTTTTCGACCTTGTTTACTTTCTAGAATATACAATTATTAATCAATCAAGACAAAACTTGGACACAATTTTGGGGACCATAAGATCTTAGATGAGTGTGATTTTCAGTCTGATGTGATCAGAAAGTCAAGAGTTAAGTGCCCTTGAATTTGATTAAATTGCTGTTTTTGACTGTTTTCAACCTTGTTTACACTCTAGAATCTACAATTATTGACCAATCAACACAAATCTTGGACACAATGAGACCATAAGATCTCAGATGAGTTTGATTTTCAGTCTGATTTGACCAGAAAGACGAGAGTTATGTGCCCTTGAATTTGATAAGATTGCCATATTCGGCTGTTTTCGACCGTGTTTACACTCTAGAATCTACAATTAATATTCAATCAAGACAAAACTTGGACACAATAATGGAGAATATAAGATCTCAGATGAGGTTGATTAGATAAAATAACCATTTTTGGCTGTTTTCGACCTTGTTTATACTCTAGAATCAACAATTATTTAAAAAAAACAATGTTGGGCACCATAAGAGCTTGGATGAGTTTGATTTTCACAATGTTATTGACCATAAGTTCATATTCAGTCTTGAAGTCATAAATATCAATTGAATTGAACATAAGTGTTGCTCATATCATTTTGGTTCAGGTGAGCGATATAGGACCATCATGGTCCTCTTGTTTAGCAAGCGGGGACTTTATGTCCGGGGAGCTAATGTCACAGCCCTAGTGTCATGTCGCGTCTCAAAAAACTTTAACCTGGTCTATATCTCAGGCACTATTAGAGATACAGCCTTGATATTTCACACATGGATACTTCCTGCCAAGGCCTTTCGTTTGGGACCATGACTTAATGACCTTGACCTTGGAGTGACCTTGACCTACTTTTCAAAAACTTTAACCTGGTCTATATCTCACGCACTATTAGGGATACAGCCTTGATACTACTTCACACATGGATACCTCCTGCCTTGACCTTGAGACCATGACCTTTGACCTAGTGACCTTGACCTTGAACTTTTCAAAAACTTTAACCTGGTCTATATCTCATGCACTATTAGAGATACAGCCTTGATACTTCACACATGGATTCCTCCTGCTATGACCTTGACCTTGGGACCATGACCTTTGACCTAGTGACCTTGACCTTTGACCTTGAACTTGTTTTTTTGTGACAAGCTCTCGTATAGGAGAGATACATTGTCTGCGGACAACTCTTGTTTTTCTATTCTATAAATCTATAATCAATTGATGATAGCAATTTTAATTGGAAACCAGCTCATTTTTCTTTTCCACCAATGTTTTCATGGATTTTCTGAACTTAAGATGTCAAATTAGAGTTAAAGAGTGGGTTTATATTTAGAAAACTTCTGTTAGCATTTTCTTTGTTACTTTGTCCTGATACAGTTATTTTTTCCTTCAGGTGAGAGCTCTGGTTTGAATATAAGTCTGACAGATGCTGAGCGTGTTGAAGCATTTGGTGACCTAGATGTATCTATCAACTTTGACAATAGACCAATGAGGTTATGAACCAAATACATTGAGAGAAAGGAAGAAATTGTTGATTATTATGATATATTATGTTTATGATTGCAGATGAGAGCACTGGTTTGAATATAAGTCTGGCAGATGCTGAGCGTGTTGAAGCGTTTGGTGACCTAGATGTTTCTATCAACTTTGACAATGCACCAATGAGGTCATGCTATCAGAGACTGTCAGATGCTCCACTGTTTGTAACTGATGAAAACGCGACTACCAGACGTAAACGTAGTGTACAGGCGGTCAAACAGAAGTCCCGCAGACAAAGACGATCCACAGTGACCTACACATATGATCCAGATTGTGAAAGTATCTTAACTGGATCAACGTCTTCTCTGGCTAAGTAAGTATTGTGCACTTATTAAACCTTTCCCAAACAACAAAATTTTATGGTTGTCTAAATGTAAAGCTACTGCTACTGCATATTGAATTCATTTACATAATAGCTCAGAAAGTATTGCAGGAAAAGAAGCCTTAAGGTATACAGCCCATCAGTAAAAACACTACTTTCTAGCCATATGAATGCATCAAATTACACACACTTGTAAATACTCTTCACATGAGTTGATTCACCGTGCCGGATTTTAAGATTATGCTTGAAGAAGAAAATAATTTACAAATAATATTATAGGTAATTTTGAACATTTTGTCAAAAGTTTCCACAAGTATGCATTAGTTCAAAATATTAAACCGTTCAAAAAGCTTATGTTTGTATTTGGAATGGAAATGTAACACAGTTTAGGAATTACTGGCACTTTTCAAATTTTGCCTCTGGTTGTTTGATGCTTAAGATGGGTTGCATACCTTAAAAGCCTTAATTGTTTCTTACTGTTCATCCATAAACCTACACTACAGTGCTGATAAATGTCACCTGAAATTGCTTGACTACCCATACTTTTGCCACATGTCGGTCTTGAAAACATTGCATGTGTGACATAGTGAAGAATCTCATATTGCTGTTAATCAGAATTTGTGAAAACTTTATCCAAACTGGTTCATAAATGTAGGAGTTGTGTCAATGAGAATGTTTGCATTTATTCCCTTTTCCCATGACGCTTTATGATATGGTAAAAAAAACCTCACCAACAGAAGAAAAAGCAGGCATATGGACAGGCGGAGGAGATTATATCAATAAATGGCTACCTTCGTTGGCCTTCATAAATCATGTATTGTCTATAAACCATTTTCTCAGAAAACATGGAATAACTAGGGTGTATCATTATTTTTGCCTCTCAGTATATAACATTTGAGATATTCAATCTTTTCATAACAAATTCTACACTATTAGAAGCAAAGAGTACACTTTAAGACTAGAACTAGTACAATTTGAAAAGAGCTGCAGACTACGTACAAAATATTTGATGTCAAAAGTGAAAAATGTACATTGTATCATGTGGTATTGTAAGAAAATATTATGAGAAAATGAGAAAGTGCTTATTATCAGCAAATTTTTCTTTTCTCTCAATGTTCCCCAAACATTTTGTACTAGGGAAGTCAATAACAGTTATTGAATTGGAAATAGTAAACATGTTTTCTTGTTTATGTTTGCAGTACCTGTAATGGAGCCAATATGACCATCTATCTGAGTCAAGCACGGATTGCGTGTACAGAAGCTGGAGGGGACAAACAGATAATAGCTGAGGTTATAGATGGGTTTGCGGACGATTGCCAGAACACCCTGGATCTGTCATACTATCCTGCAGTAGACACGTGTATGGAGTTTGAGACTCAGTTAAACCTGTATCCGTACCTTGATGAAGAGTGTGGACCTACATGTCTGAACGGAGCGAGATCTGGATCAACATCCGCGTGTGATTGTGACGACGGTTACTGGGGGTCCACATGCGCGGAGGTATGTCCGGGTGGTGCCCTGATACCCTGTACAGGATACGGAACATGTGATGTCACAACGGGGACGTGTAACTGTCCAATAAACAGACTGGGTAGTACAGACTGCTCTGTGTGTTCTACAGGCTGGTATGGATCTAACTGTGAAATCAGCAATAACGAGGCTACAGCAGGGACGACACGTTCACTAGCGTTCACTGGACGACTCGGAGTGATGTACTCACTCGATGGTCTGAGTTACACGGTAGATGAGCATGGAGAGTATGTTATACTGGCCGTGTCAGACATACTGATTATAGAGGGGAAGTTTGTGTCCTGTCACCAGAACTATACATGTACACCGCTCATATCTGCCAGAATAGGGGATACCAGTGTGGGATATACAGTCATTACGATACAGTCTAAACGCATGTACGACGAGAAACCCATAGTGTACATTAATGGAGTAGAAGATAGCCTGGATTCAGCAGCAGAGTTTAATGGATTCTCCGTCACTAGGGATAGTATCTTAACTGTTCTTGTCTCAATAACAAACCATTTTGACTTTTCTGTCCGAGTAGAAGGTTTATATCTGCACCTTCGTGTTGACCTACCAGACTCCTACCTCTCCTATACTGCAGGATTGTTAAGTGGGAATGGTTCATCTGTTTACAACGATAAAATAGACCATGTATTTGGGTTAGTCATGCCAAGTTACGGTATATGTAATGATACATCACCGATACAGTCAAAACTAGGGTCAGCTAGTACCACTGTACTGACACTGAGTTCATCCTACCCACAGACCTACACAGCATACAGCGTGACGAACCCTGCCAGCCACATGGTACCAACTTGTGAATCCTTCATATACTATAACAGACCAGAAGATCAGTTACAGACCCAGGGTGGATACGGGCTCACCTTCAGTACATCTTGTATACATCATACACTAGACTTCAGTAATACATCCTTCACGGTGGAATTTATGGTAAAACTAGACTCAAACACAACTGACAACCTGCTGTTTGCCATACTGAATGGAAATCAAGAAGTGTTTATGTTAATAAGTGGTCAATCTGGCCTTGAGATACATATTTATCAGGGAGTAAGTGAGACTATACTGTCAGCCAATATCAGTCTGGATGGAGGGAGTTGGAACAAGGTGGCGTTCACCTACGAGAACAACACCGGTATCACTAAGTTGTACACATTCGACACTGATGGAGCTGTGTCAAGGAATGATTTTACTCTGGATGTTGGACTGTTTGGTGCTTCGTCTATTCTCTCTCTGGGACAGTGGAAGGCCCCTTCAGATGCTATACAGTATAATGTACCCAACAGCCTGAGTGGAAGTATGGAGAACTTTTTAATATGGAACCGCGTGGTTAGTCCGAGTCTGGCCACCGACCTTTGGCAGATGGACCCAGCCTCGGTATCGGAGGCTCTGATATTTGCTCTGTTGTTTGATGAAGGATATGGAGGAAATACGGAAGATTCCATCAACAATATGGTGATATCTCTACCAGAGTACCCCTGGAAACCTCCGGAGTGGCTCACCTCTGACATCCAATATACATCATTCAATGTGCCCGACTTCTCCTATGTCTACTTCTCTAACACCACATTTGAGAATGAAGTGATGAACTTTTGTGGATCGAATGTCTTCACTGGAAGTCTGGAATCAAACTGTCCTGATATATCCAACTCCACTAAAGAATTCTTCTATGTGAATTGTTACCAAACTTGGGCAGCATTTAAAGAACAGACATCTGCATTGAACGCCATCCTAGACTTGTTCGAGATATGTGAGGCCTCACACGGACTATCTGCGACTCACCAGCAAACATTCTGTACACAGTTCAATGATACAGTGAGGAATGGATCTAGCTGTGCTTCATTGTGTAAGTACGGGTTTGAGCTGTCTAACGGTACATGTCAGTGTGGTTTAGGGTATGCTGGGACTCTCTGTGATGCGGTATGTCAGGGTGGGTCAGACTCACCATGCTCGGGTCACGGTACCTGTCAGTCAGATGGATCATGTGACTGTTGGTGGAACTGGGCCTCACAATCTGACTGTTCTGTCTGCTCCACGTCTATGGTAGGCCCAGAATGTACCATACTCTCTACAGGTAACCTCAACTCTGCCAGTGATCGGGTAGCAGCAGTGTCTAGCAATGGTTACTATCTCACATACGGAGGTCAGCAGATATCATTCGGTGATCAGACTGGTGCCTTCCTTCTGTTCAAGTCTACAACTCTGGGTGTAGAGATCCATGTATATCAGACAAGTTGTCATGTCGGTTCCTGTGTGGCTGCAGTCTCACTACAAACATCCACAACCAGTATTGTTATAGCACCAGCAGGGCAGGGATTCGCACCTAGAGTTTACAAAGATGGAGTGTTAACCACTCTGGATGATTTAATAAACACATTCAGCTCACAGATGACGGTCACTCACCCTTCATTAACAGAGATATCCATCACTGTAACAACTATAGGGACAATACAGTTTAAGACTTTAGTTCAGGAGCAGTATCTCCAGGCCTCAGTGTTGACATCAACATCAGTGTGTTCAGCCAGTACCGGGATATTTGGTAACTGTTCAGGATCTAGTATGGACTACTCCAGTATGACTGACGCAGACATTACAATACACATGATCAGTAACTACTACCTCTACACAAGTATTATACTGGACACTCTAGGTGCTCCAGCTGGTAACAATGTATCATTTACTGGTTATGCGCTAGACTTTAACAACACTGCCTCAGCAACTATACCAATAGCTTATCCCAGTGGTTTCAACATATCAAATCAAGACTTCAGTATATCACTATACTTCAAACCTATCAACACTGAAGGTTACATTGTTTCTACTGGTAAAGACAAGACGTTCTCAGTGATGAACACAAATCCAATAAGACTTGTATGTGACAACTCATTTGTAGACACTTCTAAAACAGCAGAGCTTGGTGTATGGAACCAGATAGTCCTGACATTCAGACGCAGTACACAGCAAGTGGACTTCTTCCATTTTGGTTCTGGATCTAGAGTGACACATGAAGTTCTGAGTTTTAGTTGTGACAACATATTTGAAGTAGGGGGAACAGTCAGTCTAGGAGAGTATACGCCCTCTACAGGCAGCAGCATCTACACGTTTACATCTACACACTTTATAGGACAGATTGATGAGATGTCTATATGGAGGAACCCTATACCTAATGACATGATATACCAGGCTCATCTGCTGAATCTAAAGGTGTCTGGTTTTGCATCAGAGCTCGCTCTGTCCTATTCGTTCATGGCAGGAGTTGGAGTTGTGGCGTTTGAGCAGATAAACGGTATCAACATGGTGTTGCCGGAGTCACCGTGGCAGTCGCCGACGTGGGTTGTGTCTGATCTAGGACTGGAAGCTTTACGTACAGGTGTTAATGAGGTGTATGACACCAGCACAGATCCTGCTGTAGAGACTGTCTGTGGGACGTTCTTCGACAACGCCGCTGTATCTACTAACTGTGGGGGTATCAGTGGTGATGTGTTGTGGTGGTATAAACAGATCTGTATCATCACAGCCAGTAATACAGGGAACGTATCTGACAGTACCATGGCGATGGTAGACTTTACAACACTCTGTGATGTCACCGGATCTACAGTTACCGCTCTATATGACATCATATGTGGACTGAGTATTAACCTACCAGGATGGCTCTCACAAAAATGTTCATCTTGTTCTTTTGGATTCACCAACAGTAATGGATCATGTACTTGTTACTATGGTTACTGGGGATCTCAGTGTGCGTCTGTCTGTCCGGGAGGTGTGGCTAGCCCGTGTAGCGGACACGGTACCTGTGATGTGGGAGGATCGTGTCAGTGTACAGGCAGATGGGCAGGTAGTGATTGTAGCTCGTGTGAAACTGGCTGGAGTGGAGTAGAATGTACCATCCTTCAAACTTCATATGTACCCTTAGTGAATGGCACCACAAACCTTGTAGCCCAGGCCAATCTTATAGGACAGATAGCAAACTTTGATGGTATCATTGTTGATATATTGTGGACTGGATATTATACTTTACTGCAGATTACATCGTTGGACATTTCTCTTGTAGGGAGGTTTACTGTATGTGATGCGACTACATCTCTACACATGTGTATGTCCGGGTTTATCATCAGACATGGCGGTCAGCAGTATTACATCAGCCACGACACATACACGGGTACCAGCGTGACCTTGTTGACCTCCACAACCACCCACACCCTGTACTCCACCCTCACACTGGGCAGTATCACTGTAAAACTGGTTTCACCAACTACTATAGAGTGTACAGTGTCCGGATCTGACCTCACTATCAGGCTTGTGTCTATCAGCTCCAGGTTAATCGTGACTGTATCAATACCACAGACAGAGTGGGACACCAGATCCAGTGAGCTGTCTGGAGTGTGGACATCATGTGCCACTGATGTAGCCATTACTGCGGCCAGCTGTACAAGCGTGACCCGGTCAGATATCTGTAGTAACGTCCTGCTGGATGTACCTGACCACTGTGAACTGACACAGACTAGAGACGCCCTCTACACATACATACAGAACCACATATATACAGACACAGCATTCCAGGCCATTATAGAGCAGAACTATCTCTCACCCATGACGTCTAACTGCTTCTTGTTCGCCGGAGTTGGTGTTTCTTCAACCATCACCTTACCCGAGGATGACTTCACATTCGAGGTTCACGTCAAACCCACCAACACTGAGGGTATATTACTCTGCTACTCACAGAACGGGATCTACTTTATTGTGATAAACTCCCCTACAGGACTGTTGATAGCCTACCACTCTACAAGCCTGGCCTTCCATACTACTGGCCTCATACTCACACAGAATGACTGGAATCAGATCAACTTTGCCTGGAGATACAACTTTAATATCATGGAAGTCTACCTTCTCAGTTCAACTGGTAAGATTTATTTTGTAAAAATATAAATTAACCCATTACCACACAGACTCTTTTTGACTCCCCACAAGAAAGTGGCTTTGGGAAACAGTGTAAAATGAAGAAATTGTGTGTAACAAGCAATTTTTTCATTTCCCACAAAGTTTTCTAACCAAAAAGACAACAAAAATTTAAGTTTTATTCACTTAAAATTGTCGTCTTCAAATTCTTTCAATTTGGACTACCCTCAAATTTTGTCGTTTGGGACAGGGTTAAGCAGAGATCTAGAAAAATTGCCCTGATCACTTTATCAAACAGCAAGTATTTAGACTGTTCTAACTGGAAGGATTTTGCGGAGGATACAATGGATGTTGATAAAGATAGGACTTGTGTGCAATATTATTTAGAAAAAAATATAATAATCTAGACAAAAGGAGGTAATATTGGATATCAGCATTTTCTTCTTTTATATCAATGTTTTACCAAGCCTTTCTGTTATTGACATTAAAACCAGGTCTTGTTTGGGAAACAGTCAAGAGTAACATAGAATCAATATAACCCTAACCCAATTTGCTCTCTTACAGTTGTGCCAGAAAATGAAGCGCTATTAGTGCCCTTTTTCCATATCCCAGCTCATTTGATTTTGTCATCTTTAAATGAAAGTGCTGGTAACTTTTATAGCAATTTTTTTCCTGTTCACAATATTTTAACTATTGAAGCTGACAATGACAACTAAATCATATCATAGTGAGCTTACTGGTGTTCCACAATACTTCAAACATTTTTGTTTCTTATTTGTATTTCCTTTGGAAAATTAAGGGAAATAATGCTTGTTGTCATAATGTTCAATGTTCACAACATTGCTCCCGTTTTGCATTTAGATCTACCAGACTTATTCATGAGGTTTATAATTTTATATTTCAGGAAGTGCTACAGTGAAGGCTGTATCCTTACCGTCCACTATATTCGTGAAGACTGGTGGAACATTAACACTTGGACAGATAACCCCAGGATTGAGTGTCGCTATATCCATGGGAACATTCAGCGGCTATATTGATGAAGTGAGGATCTGGACCAGACCACACAACCCAACCATCATCGTACAGAACTTCCGTGTTGTGGTCACAACAGAAACAAGTGATGTGTCATACTCGTGGAACTTTAATGAAGGACTTGGTCTGATAGGCTATGACATGAATAAAGCTGAGAACATGTTGGTGACTGATTCATCCAACCCGCCTACATGGACAACCTCTGACCTGGACTTGACAGATTACACAACACTAGATGTACCACAGCTGACTACACTAGATGAGCAGAATGCTGCTGAAGTAGCAGCCACAACTACCACATGTACTAACTTACTGAGTACCTTCTCCCTGTCTGTGACCGGGTCTAGTGTAGAACTACTGACTGATGTATATCAGGCCCTCTGTATCATGGAGACCACCAGTAGTGGAGATGTGGCGCAGATAGCTGCCGTACTAGCCAGTGTGGCAGAGATGTTCCTCGGTGAAAACAGCACCACTAACCCTCTCACAGCCAGCTGTACCGACCTGCCGTCATTACTGGGATACATCGGAGCAGGCGGCAGTAGTTGTGTCGCCTGTAACTTTGGTACAGTCGTCAATGGTACGTGTGTGTGTATTGACAGTCACTGGGGCACGTCATGTGACACGATCTGTCCAGTAGGAGCACTAGGAGGCTGTAACACATTCGGTACATGTACATCTACAGGATCATGTCACTGCCACGCCAGACATCAGGGAGCTGGGTTTACAGTACAGATATACTGGCAGAGATACATCGGAGTTACCATGCCATCCACCGCGGTTACATACACGTGTGAGACATGCTCGGATAACTGGTACGGTCAATACTGCGAATATGGTCATACTCCCTCTGTGTCCGGGTACAGTGTGGGGATCGTGTATGGTTCCTATATAACTACACTAGACGGTATCTCCTTCCTTCATGTAGCTGCTGGAGTATTTAGTCTGATACATACAGGCAGCGTCGAGGTACAGGTTCTCTTCATACCATGTCTGGGATACAGTAACTGTCGCTATGTACAGGAGGTAGCCATCAGAGGTGGATCTGAGATGATATACATACAACATATATCTACATCTTCAATGACTGTCCATGCAAACAGCACACAGATTAGTTATCCAATAGAAGCAACATTTGATCCATTTACTGTTTCCTGGAATAAAACAGAACTCTTTATCAGAATATTGTTTGGTGATTCATCCGTGTTGATACACAATTCTGATGTTGGTTTAGTGCTGTATGCCAGAATGAGGCCTGCAGAATCCAGCACCAACACGGGACTACTGGGTAATACAGATGGAACCTGGACGAATGATGTAAACTGTCAGACGGGCACGGTGATCACGAACGCTAACCTCATCACCAGCTCGTACTCCGTACCATGTGTCAGATCGAGATATTCTGTACCACAGAGTGATGTATTCATCGTCCACACACACGGCTCGGATCCTCCCACTAGTGCTGGGTACCAGCTACAACTGATCAATCAGGACGTCACAATGTCTGGTCTGACCGCCCACACCGGACTGTCTACACTGACCATCACATTCTGGTCCATGTCTGTATCGTCATCAACATCCTACAATATACTAGAGATAAATACAGGCACCAATATACTGCAGTTCCAGGTCAACAACGGCTTCCTTATACTGAACTGGGACAATACTTACAACACAACACTCACTTACACACAGAATGAGTGGCATTATATTGCTCTATCATGGTCCAGGAACTCATTCAGTAATATCTTCATTATTAAAGATTCTACAACAACAAGTCAAGGATTCAGTGAGATGCACTCAACAGCCACACTAGATATCCAGGGTTTGACGGTTACAGGGACCGCCACATCGACCGTCAGCATCGACCTGGTACGAGCGTGGTCCAGTCAGAAATCACTGACGGACATCCTGACAGACATGGACGCGTACCCCGGTGATGTGACAGATAACAATCTACTGATGATACTGCCGCTAGATGAAGGGACTGGATCCAGTGTCACACTGAATATGTACTCACAGGGACAATCACTAGCTAGTGTCACAGGAACTATCTCTGGTAAGTTGTCATACTTTATAATCATAGTATCTCTGCTTTTCAACAAAAAACCTTGTAACTACAGCTTGTACAGCTGTAGTTACGAGTTTTTTTTTTTGAAAAGCAATGATATAATTTATTAATTTCTCAATTTTCGTATATATACGTCCTTCTCAATGGCATTATAAAAACATTTAGAAACAGGGAAAAATGCTGACAGATCACCATTTCCTGTCATTCTCTCAAAGATTTCTATATATAGCAACAAAGTTTTAAAACATTTAGTAACATTTATTTGCCTTCTGCCTGTTGCGAGATTAGCACAAATGATTTGACATGGATCTCTTAGTGTTCACAATTTGTCGTAATTTTTAGCTCGCCCGGGATGATAGTCTCGGAAGAGCTATTGTCATACCCCCGGATGTCGGCGTCAGCGTCCGCAAAAACTTTTACCTGGCCCATATCTCATGCCCTGTTCGAGATACAGCCTTCATATTTCACCTGTGGGTACCTCTAACCAAGACCTTTAATTTGAGACCATGACCTTTGACCTTGTGACCTTGACCTTGGAGTTTGACCCACTTTTTGACCATTTTAAAAAACTTTAACCTGGCCTATATCTCATGCCATATTACACCTACAGCCTTCATATCTCACATGTGGACACTCTCACCAAGACCTTTCATTTGAGACCATGACCTGTGACCTTGTGACCTTGACCTTGGAGTTTGACCTACTTTTAAAAACTTTAACCTGGCCTAAAAAAACTTTAACCTGGCCTATATCTTATGCCCTATTGCACATACAGCCTTGATATTTCACATATGGACACCTCCTACCAACACCATTCACATTTGACCATGACCTTTGACCTCATGACCTTGACCTTGGAGTTTGACCTACTTTTAAAAAACTTTAACCTGGCCTATATCTCATGTCTTTTTACACCTACAGCCTTGATATTTCACATATGGACACCTCCTACCAACACCATTCACATTTGACCATGACCTTGGACCTTGTGACCTTGACCTTGGAGTTTGACCTACTTTTAAAAAACTTTAACCTGGCCTATATCTCATGTCCTTTATGAAATATCCTTTTACACCTACAGCCTTCATATTTCACATATGGACACCTCCCACCAAGACCTTTCATATTTGACCATGACCTTGGACCTGGTGACCTTGACCTTGAAGTTTGACCTACTTTTAAAAAAAACTTTAACCTGGCCTTTATCTCATGTCCTTTCACACCTACAGCCTTGATATTTCACACAATGACACCTCCTACCAACACTTCACATTTGACCATGACCTTGGACCTGGTGACCTTGACCTTGGAGTTTGACCTACTTTTAAAAAACTTTCACCTGACCTATATCTCATGTCCTTTTGCACCTACAGCCTTGATATTTCACACATGGACACCTACCAACACGGTCCACATTTGACGGTGACCTTGTACCTTGACCTTGGAGTTTGACCTACTTTCAAAAAACTTTAACTTGGCCTATAACTCATGTCCTTTTACACCTACAGCCTTGATATTTCACACATGGACACCTCATTCCAACACAGTTCACATTTGACCATGACCTGTGACCTTGTGACCTTGACCATGGAGCTTGACCTACTTTTACAAAATTTCATTTTGGGCCATGACCTTTTTACCTTGACCTAGGAAATGACTTTTCTTTGTGACAAGCTCTCGTTTGGGCGAGCTTTATTGTCCGCGGACAATTCTTGTTAACTATTTATTATAACATTTCATAATGATATCTTGTTTGAATGTTTAACAACTTGATTTTGTTTGCACTGACATGTCTAACCTTGTACATCAATCAATTTCAATGTCTGAAACATAAATATTGTCATGTCATGTTGCTTGTAGTTTAAGACTAGAAATTTGTTTGAATTCGGATCTAGAAAAGGAGTCCTTGTGGCATTGAGACTAACATAAATCCAGATCAACCTAAGCGTGTACGCAATTTAATCAAGGTCCATTTTGTTCTGGAATAATTTCTTTACAACCTGTTGTAAATGTAAGAGATGAAACCATTTAGGCACAAGTTAATCTGAAATGCCATAATGACCTTATTCCAGATCACAGCCCTCATATATTTGTTGGAGATACCAAAACAATAGATAAGGGGGTAAAGACCTTCTAAACGTGTTATTTCAATTTGAAACCTTATGTTATGGGTACCCATTGGACCTTGTCTTAACAAGACAATTCCAGTGAGTACCCACAACATAGGGTTTCATGAACAATCAATTATATATTGCATTTTGTAAAGCCTAAATACTCCCTCTTTTCTGTGGCTCTGGAATACAATCCTAGAATATTACAATGCATTAATTCTGTTTATATTGCAGGAACTATGACAGCTACAACATGGCTGCCCTCCACGATACCTATACCTGATATTTTGTCACCTGAGACCTTGACTTCTACAGACGGTACCAACTACACAGCTGCCGTCACGGACTGTATGGCGATACTCTCACATCCTAACATCACAGAACATTGTCCTGACGTCGTGTCTAGTGCTGTGTCAGATCATCTACTGGAGGCGTGTATACGTGAATACAGCCGGGGTAACACAGACAATGCTACAGACATCTTGTTTACATCGTTGTTGGTGTTCTGTGAGGGTGCTCTAGGTGTGTCCTCGTGTCTGTATGTCGGGTATATAGACTTCGAGTGTGTCGAGGAGGAGAGTAGTAGTTCTGGTGGTGGAGGATTCCCGATCGCGATCATCGGAGCGGCCGTCGGTCTGTTATTGTTGCTGGCTGTGATAGCGTTTATAGTGAGAAGGAAATGTTGTTCACCGAAGGCTGGTGCTGGAAAAACTGACGACCATGATGAGCTTCTGGAAAACAGACCTGTATCAAACATGAGGTTTAGACCTGACAGGATTGTGACACCCGATATAGAGACATCATTCTCACGTCCAGTGTCAGTAGCCTGGTCAGAGGATGGCAGAAGATCTACAGATACGATAGACTCTAGGGTGCTTAATTCTCCAATATCCTTCATAGACGATCCTGATTCACGTCTTTCATTCTACATGTCAGGTACAGAACCAACACCAGGAGATAGCCAGACACAACCAGGTCAGTCTAGTACAGACCCACTCGAGTCTAGCTCTGACCCGCCCGAGACCGCGTCACCTGTCTACCATCCTACACCTAAACCTGCCGTCAACTCCGGTCACACGTGGGCTGGATCACCAATGAACACTCCGGTGCCTGCATTCGGGGCGTTGGCACCCACACACTTCAACAAGAATCAGAATAATGGACGAAACAAAATGTTTGTGACGCCTACAGAAACGCCACAGCCTGCAGTAGGAGCTGGTGCCTCAACCAAGATGACATGGAAACAACTTCCATTTGGTGTCAGAAAAACGCCGTTTGTATATGAGTCTCCAAACACAGCTACACCACAGGGGAGACGACCGAGCGCTTCATCTTTGATAGACGGACAAACAGACCCATCCTCTCCTACAGACGGACATACTGACGGAACATGGAAACAACTTCCCTTCCCAGTCCGCAAGATACCCAAAACCCCGGAGCCCATACAGGTACCCTACACATCCGGTACCCCGGTCACGGTGACAACACCCGAACCCAAGAGTAACGGTACATGGAACCAGTTACCATTCCCGGTACCAAAAACACCGAGAACCCACAGCTCACTGTCACGTGGATCAGTATCACGCGCGTCCACGCAGACAGACATCAGTCTATCAGAGGACTTGATCCAACCACCAAACTAACTGAACCATTTTATTCTTGTTTTTGGATACAAGTCCTATGAACATTCTGAAGAAAAATAAATACTAATGTTAAAAACTTAAAATAAAGTTTAAAGAATGTTTTTCTTACTTGAACTAAGGGTTCATTCTTTCGGAAAATATATGGACATGAAGATATGAAATTTATATAAGAATGAGACAAATTCACGAGATGATTTTACTATACAAACTACAAATAACTAACCCTGCAAGCAACCTGGTAATGGAATAGCAATTCCCTCCGAAAAGGACATTCAATGTCTCATTTACACAAAATATGTGATATTTTTTGCAATCTGTGATTTTGCATTGTATTATATTTTGTTTGTTGTTGTTGTTGTTTTTTATAAAAAATGTATTTTCATAGACGTTTGAATTAATTTGTACTAACAAAAATGTGTAATGTTTGTTAAAAAATGTAATGTTATTTATCAAAAGAAAATATTTGACAGTTAAAGGTTTAACTCTTTCCCAACCAACAAACTAGGTTGGCCCCAATGAAAAGCTCCTGCACACCTTCAGATGGGTGTTTCTTTAAATGGGATGTGTGAAAAATATAGCAAAGAAAATATTGAGGCAAAGGGAAAAAATGCTCGTTATCATCATTTTCTTCTTTTGCGTCAATGTTTTCTCAAAATTTCTTTCTATAAGGGGCATCTGAAATCAGTTCCTGTTTGGGAGAGATTTAAACTAGTATACTTTTCATCTGTGCCATTCTTTGATATGATTCTGAAAAACAACCATTATTCCAAAATGCTGGTGTGATAATGGTTTTGATAAACACAAAAACACACATTTGAATGAAATATTAAAACTGGGTTCATATTGCCTTTTGAGACCAACATAAAACCAGAACAACATGCAACAAAACTATAAGAGAACAGCTTGGTTCGCGATCAGTCTGTGTACAGGCACAGACTGATAGATCCATGCTGGTTTTGTAAGCCATAAAGGGCTCTTTTCCATGTGCAAGCTGTATGGATAACTTTGTAGCACCAAGCCAATGGAAACAAGCTATTGTTTATTTATTTGAACTCACTGTCTATATAAGCAAGTCTTTTTTTTTTTCATTTTAGAAAACTAACCATATTAACCAGTTATTTGACTGAATACAATTTGTATTTTACTTGTTATAACCCAGATGTAGAAAACTTGTACTCAGAAAATATACTCAGCAGATGATCTGTATGAAAAATTTTGTAAGGAAAAAATAGACAATTGAGAAAATGCTGGCATTTCCTCCACTTTCTTTTGAACACCGATATAGATCTAGCATTAATCAGTAACACCATGTTTGACAGGGATGTATGAGTTTACACATCTTTATTGCTTTCAGCAGAACTGCTCTGCACTACATGTATGGCGCTACCAATATTTGATAAATACAGCTTTCAATCTTTACTGTTACTTCATGCAACTTATTTAATAGAAATTGATATTATACTGGTATTTTTATAACTATTTTATATTCTATTTTCATACCGTTTTTTAATAAAATTTATCAAAGTTATAATGTTTTGTATCTTTCTTGTTGTCTTACATCTTTACTAAATATTTTTCTTTTTCCCAAAAAAAGAATTTTACAGTGGTCCAATTTCAAAGCTGACGCAGACAAAAGAGATATGTGTACAACATCGCACAGAATATATAGACAAAAGGAGAAAATGCTGCTTGTCAGCATTTTCATATTTAGTGTCAATGTTTTCCCAATCCATTTTGGATGTTATATATCCTCCATCCCTCCCTTCATATTCATGTTATAATTCGGAAATAAGTGGTGGACAAGAGAATGCTGAAAAAACATGTACTGTGGTATTTGAAAGACGCCTTTCTCAATTGGCAAAAAAGGTAGCTTGCCTTAATAAAATTTCATTTCAAGGTCAATGTTACAATGTCCATGTTTGTGGTCACAAAGTCAAAGTTTGTGGTCGCAAATGAAAGGTCTTGGTAGCGGGTACTCATGTGTGAAATATTTCAAGGCTTTATCTAATAAAGTGCATAGGATAAAGACCAGTGGTCGTATTCACCAACATTAACATCTGGACCCAGTTGTATAAACATTGGTTAGCGCTAACCAAATGGTTAAATATACTGAGTACATTTAATTCCGCAGAGATACTTCGTTCTTTTATAGGATGGAAATGACAAGCAAAGGCTACGTAATGCGGGTTTATTTTCGTTGATTTATTTAATTCCATAAATTCTAAAGGTAGAAGATGCTTTAAATACACATCGGAATAAAAATTGATTATTTTTAATTGAGATAGGTCAAATCAATTAATAACAAGTGTGCCCAACTAAAGCTTGAATTAAAGTCTTACATCGTCGTGGCATAGAAAGGACTTTACTCGCAATGAAACCTCTTGTGGCAGCTCTTGAATAACAGGAATACGAAGTTTTTGCAACGTTTTGGGTGGTGGGGTGGTAAATACACGCATCTCTTCGGGTCATTCCAAGCATGTTCTATATGGTACATAACAGACCAGTAGTGTGTAACCACAGTATGTGGCGGAGCCATCGTGTCGTTAGTCGTGATATTAATAAGTTATGTACAGCATCCTACGTGCAGTGAAATGTCCGATTTTGAAAAACCTAGCAAATGCCTTCCAAAAACTTGGTTCCTCACATTTTCAAGAAGACGATTCATACTGATAGAAATGAGATTCTTTCGATGAAACTTGTTTTTATAGTGTCCCTATAGACAAACTTTATAAACATGTTGCATTTTAACTCGAGTTTCACGTGCACCAGTTTCACGCAGCGACAACGTGTTTAACGCTTTGGCTAAGGCGTCGTAAAATGTTCCAGGTTTACTAACTTTATTCTTTTCTATTCATGTTTAAAAACTTTGTGGGAGATTCATAACATATATTTCCATTTCTTATAACATCTTACAACACCTTGATATAAGGCTTTGAAAACTCTGCGTTTTTAAATGTACTAAGTATAGGATCTACATGTTTTGGTTAAAATTGCCTGTGTTGTTATAGGAAAATCTTACCAAAGCAGATATTTAATTTGCAGATATTTAATTTTAAAGTGACATTTCACAATAATTTTTACATAAATTTCACTTTTATTTTATATGAAAGAGCATATTTTCTTATGAAAATTCTGAAAATTTCAAACCAAAAAATTGAATCGTTTACGAGAAAAATATATTTTTTTTTGCTAAAATCAAACAAATTGTTGTGGACAACAGTTCAGATTTATATAGAATTTGTCAGTTCTGTCTCAACTTTAAAGGTGTAGTTTTCGCTTATAAATATCAACTTCAAAAAACTGATAGTATTTCTACGCATTGGAATAAACAATCTTTGCATCAAGACATACTTTTAAAAAAATGAAATAAATGTGAAATGGGCCCTAATAGACACCTGTAAGAATGTCATCTTCAATGACCTTTTTCTCTGACCACTCAAATAAACGCTTCCAAGATTCTGAAAGTAATTAAAACTACCCCATGAAGATATATCATTTTAGTGCAGAACCTCCTGTTTGCATGTGCTTGTCGTGGCAAATCATATGCAACGAGAGGTTTGATTGGTAAATCATCAATAATATTGAATTTTGAAGATGATCACTTTCTGGTGACTGACAAATGGTACTGAAGATGAAACATGAAAAGGATGTTGACAAAGGAAACATTTGTGTACACTGTATTGTAAAATATTGAGGCAAAACCAGAAAATGCTGGTTTTCTGCATTTGCTTCTTTGAGATAAGTAAATGATAATCGTTCTTTGACCCTTTTCCCTAACAGCAAAATTTGAGGGTGCTTCGATTTGAAAACTGCTGCAGAAGACACAATAGAAGTTTATGATATATGATTTATGTACAATAAAAAGCACAGAAAATGTTAAGGTAGTCCACCTCTAATGAGATTCGAGCCGAGTCCGGATAGCTCAGTCGGTTACGTCGGAGTCTGTCAATCCAGGGGTCTCGAGTTCGAACCCTGGCTCGGCCAGTATCCATTCTGACATTTGACAAGTCATTTGTCTCTCACCAATGGGTGTGAATCATGTATGTGAGAGAGCAGCTGGAGGCTCGGTTTGGATATTGTGGCTGTACTAAAGGAGAGAAATACCAGGAACCCCCGGTTAGGTGCTCCAGCCGCCGCGATATGACCATAGAAGTTGAAAACTGCGTAAAACCCCAATAAAATCAAACCTAATGAGGTTCGCACGCCGTCGGAATTATTCGAGTGCAATCGAAAACATTCCGCGGTGGAACTGTCCACTGCTGAAAGTTTACGACCTCGCCCGAATAGGTTCGAATACGTAACAACGCCGCTCGTAAAAACCTGATGCTTTATGTATTTAAAAAAAGCGCCATTACAGGTATTCTACGTTAAGGCAAAAGGAGAAAATTCTAGTTGTCAACATTTTTCTTCTTTTGTCTCTATATTTTCTTGTAAAAACCAAGTCTTGTTTGGGAAAGGGTTAAGCAGCTGAGAGCTCTCAGACGGAGGGCTTCAGTTCCCAAGCCTGCAGACTGTCTTCTACTGGGTTTACAACCCTGTATCCAAAACGAGCCACTCCGCTAGATGCCATGAAAAAAATTAAATGAAGACAATGATTAAGATTTCAATCATTTTTTTTTTCATTATTCATAAAAAATGAAATGATATCCAATGAAAATGTAACACAAATGCTCACAATCATAATACATTGTTCTGCAAAAGAAACTGTATCCTGTTAAGATATTTCCATCAATCATTAGATACCCAAAACTAAGGGCGTCAGTGGCAATCAACGGTGAGATACTTTTGTCAATTTCCGATGTCATAGATAAGTGTTTGGCATACCTTATATGGAACACCTTATGAAAAAAATTTGATATCTTATGTTATAATACTAATGGCATATCTGGCATCATATTTTCAAACACTGTATGAATAGAATAAGCAATAAATAACTTCTGTCTCAAATTTGAATCTTCTGTCAGGAGTAAACTATGCAAAGACAATTGGCTATTTTTCTGGAGAAAATGCCAATGTTAAGTTTTCATGTTAAGGGTTGATAAGGATTAACAGATGACTTTGAGGAAGGTCATATTGCATGGAACAGGTAGATATCGTTGAAAGGTTACATACCAAATGTAAGCTTTGTATTTCAAATACTTTTAAAGGAAATGCCAATGTTAAGTTTTTGGACAGACAGACAGGCAGACACAAGTAAAACAAAATTCTTCCATCTTTTGATGCAAGGGCATAAAAAAGAAATCCTTTAACCAGGTGTACAGTTTCTTCAGCATGTCAGTTTATGAATCTGCAAGTTTCAACAAAGCAACATTTTTGTGATTTATGAAACAGTTCTTTACAAGCGCTCACTTTTGAAAATTATGTTAAATATTTGGATAAACAGAAAAATTCTGTGCAATATCATCGCTTTTCTCCGAAAACTTTATAAATGAAGCTTATTTTAAGCTGCATAAACAATATTTTCGAACAAAAACATCTACATAAAATTTGATCAATTACATGGTTTTTAACTTGCTATGTAATATTATATTCAAATGACTTTTTACAATGTTTGGGATGGTACTGACTTATTCTGTTCAGGTACTTTTTCTACCCATTATACTTGATAGTAGATATTCTTATTGTCATCTTGCATGTTTTCTCATTGTATGCAATTTCGAAATTATAACTCAGATAATAGGTTGTTAGAGCAAAAACTGGTGGTGAGATTCCATAACTATGCATCATAGTTTTTCCCTATACAACCTTCCAACGAAGGACCAAGTCTTAACCCTTACCAAAACAGCAAAATTTGGACTGTTCCAATTTGAAAAGCTACTTCAGATGACAATGGATGCTGGCAAAGATGGTATCTGAACAATACAGCTCAGAAAGTATTGAGTCAAAGGAGAACATGCTGGTTATTGACATTTTCTTCTTTTGTCTCAAAGGTTTTTCCTGGCATTTTTCTCATAAGGTGTGTCAAAACATGTAAATGTTTGGGAATGGGTTAAATCAGGACAAGAACTTGTCCGAAGATCTTTAGAATCGCCATGTATCCGATCAGGGCTACAGATAGAAAGGGTTAAAAACTTTTTAAGAAGCAAAATATCCTGTATTGTACATAAAATCCAAATTTGTGGATTACTCATTGAGACTTTTCAAATGAGTAACAACAACATAAGGTTTGGATTTGAAATGAAAGAAATTAGAATGTCTTCACCCCCTTGTATCCGTCGCTCTGTATCAGATTGTGGCAAACTATTCAACTTGTTCAGATCTATTTCACAATGTTTATTTCATGTATTTATCTTCCTGTTCTGCCAGTATTTTCGCGGATGATTTGGCATCATAAAACAGTTTATGTATTTCATCAATCTCGTCTTTACCAATCCCTTCTTTACCATTGATCCGTGACAGGAGGTTGGATGGAGTCAGGAGTTGCACTGCATATCTGGAAAACAAGGAATGGAATTTGTGCAAACAACATGTCAGGCAAACCTTTTCCAAACAATATTTTTACCTCTCCAAAACAAGACCTGGTTTTAACATCCCTAATATAAAAGGTGTGGGAAAATATTGAGATATTGAGCACAAATCCTGTCTTTCTCAATATCTATTTTTCGTCTTCACTAGCTTTTGAATTGGAGCAATCTGAGTTTTTGCCATTTGGGAAAGGGTTAAGAGTCTATGAAGTATTGTAGGCAACAAAATCATTACACAAAAAGAATCTTCTTCTTTCACAATATTTATAAAATCTTTTATTGGTAAATTAGTGAGATATTATTTGGGAAAGAGTTAAAATGCACAAATATGAATTCCAATTACCAAATCCTGATGTCACACTTTTACATGCAACTGTACAGATATTAGAGAAAATTTTTGTAATCACACAACTTAGATATTGGATATTTTGAATTTTTTTACTCTAGTGCGCACAATATTTTTTTCATTTGATTTTTTTTACAAATTCTTGCAAGAGAGAATACACATGTAAAATATGAAAATTTCCGTGCATGGGCATTGAAAAGTCTATTTTTCCCTTGTTATACTCTACACCAAACGCTCTAGTACCTTTGGCATGCAGCAAAGATCAATATCAGCTCATCTTGTAGTGACTAGTCTGATTTTGTTTGATACTGGCTGTTTGAATTAAATCAGGATTATATGTTTAACACCTAACCCTACCTCAATGTTGTAGAAGTACCAATTTCACCGAGTTGTGAGAGAGATTCATCGTCAATCTGTAAACCTTCCGTCTGGGCTCGTAATCGCAGAATCTGAAAAACACATAACAATAGGTGATATATTCAACAACAATTCTATAATTCAATTTAGTAACTCAGAAAAATGAATGGATGAATGTTCTAAATGACAACCTTTAAAGCAATATTATTGGATGAGGCACATCTTGGATATTTGAATGATGTAATTACAGAATTAGACGGTAAGTAAGACAAACTAGGTCTCTTTATTTCTATTTAAGCAAATGAAGCCTTTTAAATGGTTTGATGACCTACAGTAAAGTTTGTGTAAATAGTTTATACTGAACTTGTAATAACAGCCTGCTTTGATTTGAGATGGCTAAATCAGCATTCATATGCCCAATCATATACAGTTTTTGCTATTGATACCAATATACAAAGCAAAGGACTTTGTAACCAGTATGAGTGTATGAGCATACCTGTGTCATTTCTTCCTGTGAGTAAGGTAAAGTTCTGACTATCATCACTCTGTCTAATAGATCTAGTGGCATACCATGTGGGGAGACAATATCTTCTGTACCTCTATAAATAAACATGTAATATGATGAACATGAGTAAATACCATGCTGTGAGAAGGTGCAACAAAAGTTTATTATTCACAAATTTATGTACAATTTATGATTATAACACGTTTCCGTAAAATCCATTTATAGCGAAAGAAGAACTGCATTGGGTTTTATTTATACAATAAAGACTCTATGAAATCATGCTTTGTGCATGCGCCAAAACGTCACATGGCGTCAATTTAACATCAAATGATGTCATCAATGACGTCACTTAACTGCCAATGCGTTTCCTACGCCGAAAACTAGTTCATGGCAGAGTTTCCACAAAATAACACATTTCGAATGTGCATTTTGTTATTTAGAGTGTTATAATGGAGATAATAACAAGTTTAGCGGTCTTTATTGCACAATAAAAACCTCTGTGCTCTGGACTACATGTTAAGGCGAATACCTCGGCGCTGTGCTCCTCAGTTTTTACCTACACATGTAGTCCGTCACACATTGGTTTTTATTCGCGCAATAAAGACCGCTAAACTTGTTATTATTTCATAAATGAAAATCAGCAGATGGAAAGAAATCAGAGATCATTTCTCATTGATCCAAATTCATTAACAATATTTTTTACAGAACCAAAAGAAATACAGTAATAATACAATGAATTTTCAAGAGATACTAAACTTCGGAAGATCCTGTTTACAGTACGGAAAAGAATTTTAAATGATTTTCACCTCCTTTCTCATTACATGATGTCTTTTCACCTCTTCAAGTTTTGAACTTTCCAAAGATCACATGAAACATGAACAAGAGCAACTCTGGGCGTGGCATTATACGCCCAAAGCTCAGAAATAAATGGGTGTGTGATATTTGTTGATGCCCTGTTCTTTTCTAAAAGTCTCTTGCAAGTATCCGATAAAACAAAATTCACCGAGTACTAAAATATTCACGAAGTGTTGCAAGTACCCGAGTACTACTAAAATATTCACAAATTTAATCAGATTGAGATAATGTGATCAAACACCCTAGCTATGAGTTCTACACACATGTGAAGTTTCAATTTCGTAGGCCTTGTATTTTGAAAGTTATGGACTGGACATGAATTTGCTAACTGAATCAAACTAAGGGCAATAAGTCAAAAATTATAAATGGTAGAGTCAGGGCTATTGTGCTCTGCACATCCTAGCTATGAGATCTATACACCTGTGAAATTTCAAGACTATAGGCCTTATAGTTTCAAAGTTATGGACCGGACACGAATTTGCTAACTGAATCAAACAAAATCAAACAAAGGGCAATAACTCAAAAAATATAAATGGTAGAGTTGTGGTTCTTGCGCTCTGCACACCCTAGCTATGAGATCTATACATCTGTGAAGTTTCAAGACTATAGGCCTTATAGTTTCAGAGTTATGGACCGGATTGAATCAAACAAAGGGCAGTAACTCAAATAATACAAATGGTAGAGTTGTGGTTCTTGTGCTCAGCACACCCTAGCTATAAGATCTATACACATGTGAAGTTTCAAGACTATAGGCCTTATAGTTTCAAAGTTATGGACGGGACACAAATTTGCTAACTGAATCAAACAAAATCAAACAAAGGGCAATAACTCAAAAAATACAAATGGTAGAGTTGTGGTTCTTGCGCTCTGCACACCCTAGCTATGAGATCTATACACCTGTGAAGTTTCAAGACCATAGGCCTTATAGTTTGAAAGTTATGGACTATGGACTAAATTTGCTAACGGACAGACAGACGGACAGACAGACGATGCAGGCGATAACATAATACGACCCTTCGGGCGTATAAAAACTTTACATTCACCAAATTTGAAGAAGGGCAACATATCTTGAGGATGTAATAACTTTGAATTCTCCAAACTTCACATGAGTAACACTGAATTACACCTACTTTATAGTACCTTTTCCTATCCATACATGACTCAGTAAGAAAATCGTACTTACTTGATAGTACATTTTCCTCTGTTAGTGGCGAAGATGACAATGGGTGAGATGGCTGACTCTAGAGCTCTATGTAGATATGTAAAACACTCAATATCTAACATGTGAACCTCGTCTACGAACAATACGCCGGGAACCAACTCAGCTATACCCTGATCTATATACTTGTTTACAACCTTATTGATCTCTTTACGAAGTTTATCTGCAAACAGAAAATTTGATAACAGTGGTGAAATTATTGAAAGTCTCATATTCAAGAGAAGTTCATAGAGGCATGTATAGACCAAAGCCTGGCTTGTCAGTGATTTATTGATTGAGACATAATGCCTATTTCAAGTGCTATGCTCAAATTACTGCCACTGTAGTACCTAACCATGGATTACTGTCGTTTCTCTCTCCAGTACTACCACAACAGCCTACGTGAGCCTCAAGCTGCTCACCTGCAAAGGTTTATCCAACTGATTGCAGGAGACGAATGTAAGAAAGGTTGTTTGTTGCAGCTGGGTTTGAGTTTATTGGGGTTTTATGCCGTTTTCAACTACCAGGGTCATATCGCGGCGGCTGGAGCACCTACCCATGGATTCCTGTTGTTTCTCAAACCAGTACTACCACAACACCCTTACCGAGCCTCCAACTGCTCGCCCACTTAGGTTAACGATTTCAAACCCATTGGTGAGTGACAATTTTGTCAGAAAGGGTATTTGCCGCGGCCGGGTATCGAACCCGGGACCTCTCGAATGAGGGTCAGATGCGCTACCAACTGGGCTAAGGCCGCGGCCTTGTTGCAGCTGGGGATCAAAGCTGGGACCTCATGAGGAGCTGTGAGAAGCTGGCACCTCATGGCACTAGTCATCAGGCACTAGCCATCTAGTGCCATTGAGTTTGACTGACCCGAATCTGGCTTTGGACTTCAGGCTAAAATCATAAAATGCTTACCTGTAATTTCAGTTTTCTTTGGTTTCATAAGCTGGCCCATCATGGACATAATATCTTGACCTCCCTGTGGAATACAAGATAAAAAGATCATATTACACAAACAAAAGTAGTTCACTTTAGATATATTTGGTTTCTAAATTAGACTTAAGCTTTTTTTTCCCACAGTTCATTGAATTTCTCAACTCAATAAATTGTAACTCTGATGCCTTAAACATACATGTACAATAATGCACCAGTAACAAGAGGGCCAATATGGCCCTGTATCGCTCCACTGGCTTTTAGGCATTTAGACTACAAACTTCTTCAAGGAATACAATAGAGGGCTATCCAAACAAGATTCATGCTACACCAGAATGAAATCCAATAAGTGATTAAGGAGCAGAAATGTTTTTAAAATTTTCTTAAAATTGCACTATGTTTCATATAGCGCACAGCGGCCAAGCTTTTCATCCGATTGTGAAGGAATTTGGAAGAGATTCATGCAAGGAAGATTCCTGTGAAGTTTGGTTGAAATTGGTCCTGTAGTTTTGGAGAAGAAGATTGTTTAACAATTTTTCCAAAATTCAATTTAATCAAATTTATTAAAATTTAAGTTCTACACGGAATATTTTTTTAAGGAATTTAGAGGAGATTCATACAAGGAAGATTCATGTGAAGTTTGGTTAAAATTAGTCCCGTAGTTTTGGAAAAGAAGATTTTTCAAAAAATTAATTTATCAAAATTTAAGTTCTACACAGAATTTTCTTTTAAAGGAATTAAGAAGAGATTCATGCAAGGAACATTTCTGTAAAGTTTGGTTGAAATTGGTCCAGTAGTTTTGGAGAAGAAGAATTTTTAAAGATTTTTCGTAAATTTAATTTAATTAAATTAATTAAAATTTAAGTTATGCACAGAATTTATCTTTTTCAAGGAATTAAGAAGAGATTCATACAAGGAAGATTTCTGTGACGTTTGGTTGAAATTGGTCCAGTAGTTTTAGAGAAGAAGAATTTTTAAAGATTTTTCGAAAATTTAAATTAAGTAAATTAATTAAAATTCAAGTTCTGAGCGGATTTTATTCTTTTGAAGGAATTTGGTAGGGATTTATGCAAGGAACATTTCTGTGAAGTTTGGTTGAAATTGGTCCAGTAGTTTTAGAGAAGAAGAATTTTTAAAGATTTTTTGAAAATTTAAATTAATTTAATTAATTAAAATTCAAGTTCTGCACGGATTTTATTCTTTTGAAGGAACTTGGTAGAGATTCATGCAAGGAAGATTTCTGTGAAGTTTGGTTGAAATTGGTTCAGTAGTTTTGGAGAAGAAGAATTTTTAAAGATTTTTCGAAAATTTAATTCAATTAAATTAATTAAAATTCAAGTTCTGCACAGATTTTATTCTTTTGAAAAAATTTGGTAGAGATTCATGCAAGGATGATTCATGTGAAGTTTGGTTGAAATTGGTTCAGTAGTTTTGGAGAAGAAGATGTTTGAAAATTGTTGACGCACGGACGGACGGACGCACACACGCACGCACGCACGACGGACACAGGGCCATGACATAAGCCCCGCTGGCCTTCGGCCAGTGGAGCTAAAAATCTCATTACTAGTCATAATCTTCATGTCTTAGGATAAATTGATAACGGCCCAGGATTATTCCAACCACTTTGTCGACAATTGAAAATAATCAACCTGGACGAACATTATCACACAGTGACGCATTTCGATTCCCAACAAAGCTTTGGAACATATTGTGGAAAATGAAGAAACTGCTTTTGTCACTCAATTTCTTTATTTACCACAATGTTTTCCACAAAAAAAAGCCCAAAATATGTAAAATTTCATAAACTTCGAATTGTCGTCTTCAACCCCTTTGAATTTAGATCAGTCTAAAACTTTGCTTTCTAGCAATGTGATAAAAAGGCTTTCTAAAACAGTATAAACTTTCACAATTATGTATGACTAACCTGTGGTCTAGCATTAGCTACATCTAGATCATGTAATGTAACATCCTGTATGACTTCCTTCTTCTTGTGTACATCACCTTTAGGTAACGGCACATACTCCTCTGCTTCCAAATCAAACTCCGTAGCAAAACTGTCAGATCGACCTTGTCTCTGTGGAATAGATAAAACATTGAAATTCATCACTTTTTGTACAGCTAAATACAAATTCAACACTAAAGAACCCACTGAATCTGATTGTTTAATGCGTGATTTTAAAACTTGACTGAATTGTGAATAACACTTTAAACCTTCCACAATCGAGAGTGATTGCTTCTCAATACAGACTTCAGACTCAAAGCCACTCATCATTTCTCAATGGAGATAGCCTATAATTTCGTGGGTACTAACTCAAATTATACAATATTTGCAAGACATATGTTAGGTTCAATGTTAGGGTATATGAAACTATATGAAAATATTCTGTTTTACCTTGACTGCCCCACTGTTAGCCTCTATATAAATCACATCTCCCGTCTCAACTTTCTCTTTCTGTAAACTCTCATATATAGATGGGTCTAACTTTAACTGTTTTGTTCCTTTAGCTGTCTTCAGACCAATAATCACATGACTCACTGTTTTACCATAACCTGTAATGTAATTTTACAGATCAGCCTGCGGTCAAATGTAGTGAAATAAGGATCCATTCTGCTAATTCAAAGTGACAACAGCTCACAAAGACACTATTGGAGAACGTGAATCCTAATCTGGATTCATGTTGTTCTTAAATACCTTATATTATGGGATTTTTTTCCAGATCCTGGCTCCGTAACTTTTTACCTTTTCAAAAATGGACTTGTTAATACATGATTCATAAAATATCAAAGGCAAATAGATTTCTGGTCTTGATTTTGATTCATGTTTTGCATTTGGATTATCAAAATTGAAATTCTGTCAATGAACAACATCTATAGACTATCCCGTATAACATTCATTTCAAGTTCTATACAACAGTAAGATTATCAATTATATGAAAGAGGCCAAAGTTTTGTCATCTGGAACAAGTTTAATTCCTGCCAATAAATGGACACCTCTTTAATTCATTGATTCGATGGTGTTAAACACCATTTTGAAACAGTATTTCAATAATACTTTTTACCTTGTAAAAAGGGTTACCTGTAACACATTTCCACATATTGGCGCTTTTTGATGCCTTACAAGGTAAAGGCTTTTGAAAACAATGTAGAAAAAGAAGAAATTACTTGTCACAAGAAATTTCTTCTTTTTCAACAATGCTTTCTACCAAGAAAGATAAAGGAATGTAAAACTCAATTTACTTGAATTGTTGTCTGCAATATCTTTAAATATGGACACATTTAAAATCTTGCCATCTGGTAGAGAGAACCCTTTCCCAAACAAGACCTGGTTTTGATGTCCCTAATAGAATTGGTTTGGGAAAACATGGAGACAAAAGAAGAAACTGCTGATAACCAGCAGTTTCTTCTTTTGTCTCAATTTATTCTGCGCTATATTGTACACATATCCCTTCCTTAACAACATCAAATTTATCGTCTTGAGCAGCTTTCAAATATGACCACCCTAAAATTTTGTCGTTTGGGGAAGGGTTAACAAACATTAAGCTCACCTCCCATGGGATTTTCTGTTTCTACTGGAGTCAATTCTGTCACCTCTCCTTCATACACCTCTTTTGTTTCTTTGATACGCAGACCAATCGCTCGTCGGAAATTCTCCATCAGAACTTCTGTCTTTTTTATCTCATGTGAATATACTTCACTACCAACCATTGGACAAAACGGAACTTTACTGCCCAACTCTTGTGCTATAGCTAGGGCAATGGCCGTCTGGAATTATACATAAAACAAACATTGTTGCTAAATACTTCAAATTCAAGACACAAAATCAGCATGAAGTTGCCATAACACAAACAGTTTTAAAAATAACAGAGCAGAAAGAGAAAATTCATTTTTTCATTTTATAGTCATAAGTCTTTATAGTATAAACAAATAAAGTTCAAAGTGGCATAACTCTGAAACTACTGCCTGGATCAAGATGAAAATTGCAGGTGCACAACTTCATATGGTAGGGAACAACCTGCTAAAATTTCAGCAAAATCGGTCAAAAACTGTGGGAGGAGAAGAGGACACAAAATTATGTCCACGGACGGACGGACGGACAGACGGACGGACAGACGGACGGACGGACAACCTGAATCCAGTATACCCCCCCCCCCCATAACTTTGTTGTGGGGGGTATAATTATCCGAGCTCTCTTAATTCTACTTTACTCCTCCCACAACCCCTCTACCGCCCTTCTAATTTATATTTTGTATGCATGGTAATAAAAAATTGGTTATGATGAGGTTCACGTAAATAGTCTTTGCTTTCTGAAGCTGTTAGCACCTTTGAAACTCAAATGATCAAAAATGTTATATGAGAGAGATTATTCCTTCCACAAAACAACAAAATATTACGGAGCTCCAATTTGAAAACTGCTGCAAACAACAAATTGGATGACGATGAAGGTTGGATTTGTGTATAATATAGACAGGAAAATATTGAGGCAAAAGGAGAAAATGCTGGTTATCAGCATTTTCTTCTTTTGTCTCAATGTTTTCCCAAACGGTTAACCTTTTCTAGATACTAAACGCCGAGACAGTTTTGTTTGGGATAAGCCATCTTCGCTAGCCAAGGTTGAACCCACCTACGTTTGTATTCACCCTTGGCGGATTTAGTCCGATTTTCTTGAAATCACAAAGCGCCGCCTAGCGGTTGTTCTGCTGGTTGTTTACGTCCATTATTGATGACGTCATTAACGTGCGTTGTCTTTCGCGTCATATGTCATGCGGATTATGTAAAAGTTAGCTGCTTTATTGGTCGAATTGTCGAAAGTATGATAATTCGTCGATTAAAGTTAGGGAATTCCTGTCTTTTGCAGTGAAATTCTTAAGAAAAATCGCCCATCTTCGCGTTTTTGAGTTGCAAATGCAATGCTTTTTCCCGCCCGTTGTCATGATATGGTTACTCATAACAATGTATCAGTCGACAATCTGATTGGTTCCAGCGAGACCTCGCTGGAACCAATGAAAACACTTTCCAGGAGACCAAGAAAATCGGACTAAATCCGCCAAGGGTGAATACAGAAACGACGTTACGTCGTAGATGTCACCCTTGGCTTGCGAAGATGGGGATAAGCTTGAACCACTTACCTTCCCTGTTCCTGGGGGTCCAGCCAATAATACTGCTCGACCTGCCATCTTCTTGGATTTGATCATTTCAACTATCACACCAGCAGCCTGCAACAATAGCGCATTAAATTAGATAGATTTAACCCATTACCAAACAAAAACAAGAGCTGTTCGAAGACAGCGCGCTCGACTTTCTAAGTTGCTTAGTATAAAGGGGGCATAACTCCAAAAAGAGTGGTCCCAGGGTCATGGGCCCTGATAGTAAGGTAGAGGGTGTGATGGTAAATAAGTATTCCAAGTTTGGGTTGAATCCCTTTGATAGTATGGAAGTTATTGATGTTTGAAAAAACTTTAACCTTTGTTGCAACGCCGACGCCAACGCTGACGCCGATGCTCGGGTGACAATATAAGCTCTCATTTTCTTCGAAAAGTCAAGCTAAAAAATTAAAAGCGTATCCAAAATGAAAGAAGTTGCAGACGCCATTTTCAAGTTTGTTTTATTATTCAATTTTAAGAGTCTTTGCATTTTTTGGTAGAAAACATTGTGGGAAATGAAGAAATTGCTTGTCACAAGTAATTTCTTCATTTTCCACAAAGTTTTCCAATGCCTTTATCTTGAGAGGGTTCAAAAGGTGTCCTTATGTGGAAATGTGTTAAAGGGACCCATGCTAGGTTGTTGGACATACAGACATAAGACTAGAACTGTCGCAAAGCGGACAAATACCCCCCACTAGCGCGTTGTCACTGAAAAAGTGCTAAAGTTCAAAGTGGCATAACTCTGAAACTACAGGCTGGATCAAGATGAAAATTGCAGGTGCACAACTTCATATGATAGGAAACAACCTGCTATAATTTCAGCAAAATCGGTCAAAAACTGTGGGAGGAGAAGAGGACACAAAATTATGTCCACGGACGGACGGACAGACAGACGGACAGACAGACGGACGGACAACCTGAATCCAGTATACCCCCCCCATAACTTTGTTGTGGGGGGTATAAATATAGAGTGATAGCTTGCAGATTCGTAGTTTTGATGCCTTTTAACCCTCTCCCAAACGAAAAATTTTTAGGGTGGTTGAATATAAAAGCTGCTGCAGAGGACAGAGTGAATGTTGCTAAAGAAAGGAATTGTGGTACAAAATAGCCCAGAAAATATTTAGACAAAAGGAGAAACTGCTGGTTTTGAGCAGTTTCTTCTTTTGTCTCAATGTTTTCCAAAGCCATTTCTATTAGAGATGTCAAAACCAGGTCTTGTTTGGGAAAGGGTTCATTATATTTCAGCTGACTTCTCAGCCATTTCCTTCATCATCTGTGACCAAAATAATACACATATCACATGATCACATTTACAGCGTTTCTTCTCCTTCTTTGGACGGGTCCGTAAAAAGGACCCGTTCCCAATGCCAAATAGTGTATATTTTTCCCAAAATCTGGAATAAAAATTCCCAATACAAAAGTTATTCCTTCTTTTTAAAAGAAAACTTGTTAATTCCCTTTTATATGTTGAGAAAAAAAATATCCAGAGGCAAACTGGAAGTCTCTACAGTTGATTTCATATACTAACTATACACTGGACTAAATTTTTGTTGCAGTCTGTGGTAGAAGCATTTTCCCAATTTTTGACAAAATGACACATTTTTCCCAATTTGCCTGGTTTCGGACCCGTTCCCAAAACTATGAGAAAAAACCCTGCATTTATGAACTTCAATTTCTGCAATGCCAGTTAGCAGATACATTTTATAATTTAATTTTTGCACATCATTATCATCCTTTGCTTTGCATGTTTAACCCTTTGCCAAACATTAAAATGTTAGGGTGATCCACTTCAAAAACTACCACAAATGACAAAATAGGTGTTATTAAAGATAAGATTTCTGTAAAATATGACATATAAAATATTGAGACAAAAGGAGAAACTGCTGGTTATCAGCAGTTTCTTCTTTTGCCTCAATGTTTTCCCAAGCAATTTCTATCAGGGACGTCAAAAACATGTCTTGTTTGGGAAAGGGTTAAAGAACCAGCTGAGGCCTAAAACAGCTTAGTGTATGAATCTGCAGCTTTATGTGTCTGCAAGATGTCATTTTGGTACAAAAGCAGTAAAAGCACTACCCCTCAGAGAAGCATAATCAGTCAACAGTTTAATTTGAAAAAAAGTTTTGATTTTGACTTTTTTGCTGACAATGTTTCATTCTGTTTAAAGTGACATTTCACATTTATTTCATATTTTAAAAGTATGTCTTGATGCAAAGATTGTTTATTCTAATGTGTAGAAATGCTATCAGTTTTTTGAAGTTGTTATTTATAAGCGAAAAATACGCCTTTAAAGTTGAGACAGAATAAACAAATTCTATATAAATCTGAACTGTTGTCCACAACAATTTGTTGAATTTTAGCACAAAAATATATATTTCTCGTAAACAGTTCTATATTTCAGATTGAAATTTGCAAAAGTTCCATAAGAAAACATGCTCTTTCAGATAGAATAAAAGTAAAATTTATGTAAAAATAATCGTGAAATGTCACTTTAAAATGAATATGCACTAAATGCAACTTTGTATATCTTAGAATTTCGGATACAGTTTGATTTATGATATCAGACATTGTGGTTTCCAAACCGATAGTGTTCCTTCATTGTCAAGTCGTCTGAAATTTGATATGTTTCTGCAGTTAAAAACCATTATGGCACTGTCTGCATGCAATTTCAAAAACTTCTTTCTTTTTCTTGATAAAAGCTAAAATGATAAAAACACACAGCGGCAGTGCTTAAGGTTTTTGATATGAGATTGTGCTGACAGAGGACCTGAAATGGTTCAGGTCCCTGCCAGCGCAACATCTGGTGGCAGATGTTTCCACTGAACAATGGCAACAGGAAAAAAGGAGTATTTGTAACAATCTTCTCTTGTGTGGATCTATCTGAAGCTATCTGGGTGGCAGTATCTGGATATTCGGGTATTTCTGTGGATGTAATCGCCCCATTCGGGCATGGAGAAAGCAACTAGGTAGAACATGCAAAGGCGGGCATGTGATCGTTGCTGTTCAAGTGTTTGCTAACCCAACCTCTCCAGCATGGATGTGACACTAGCGTGTCTGGAATAATCATCCAAGGCCCAGTGTGCAGCGCAACGTTGCACCATTTTGACTTTGTCGATGTTGGACCTTGTATGAGGATCCCAAATACTGCCTGCATACTCCAGTTGGGGACGAACCAATCAATGTAAAATAAACATGTTGTTCAAATGAACGTCTGAAGAAGTTTCTAACGTCTGTCCATGCAAGGTGTAGACTGTCGGTATGGGGACCCTAGCCATCGTGACTTGAATGTTCTGGCACTTAGAGAGGTAAAAGCTCATGTCCCACTTTTGTGACCATTTTAGCAACCTGTCTAGGTCCGTCTGTAATGTTGCTCCGTCTTTGTCCTTGTCAGTTATTGTCAGGTAAGCTGCAGTGTCGTCTGCAAAGTCGTACTTGGGATGTTATGTTGTCTGGAAGGCCATTGGTATACACCATATACATTAAAGGGGGCCATGCTAGGTTTTTATGCTTCCTAACTGTACGGGAACTCATATTTGTGCATGGAAAAACAATTTGCAATGCATAAAAACCCCAATCACGACGAATAACCATCTTTCCTTTGCTATAGATCAATCCTTTACAAGCGTGTTTACACATTCTATTTTTACTTCAAAACAAGACAAGGTCAAGGTCAACGAGACACACCTCCGCGGTATCAACACACCGTACAACCGGCTGTGTCGATGACTGTGACCTTATTTACGAGGGATACGTGGAAAGGTTTATTTTGTACAAGCACTGAACATAAAAATGCGTATTTATCAACTATAGAATACCAAAGATCCTTTTGTTTATTTATAAAAGTGAATTAATTTGACCTACCATACACGTGACATCAGATGCCGAATCTGTCGTCGCTGACTTTCGACGCAGCCGGTTGTAAGGTGTGTTGAATCTCGCTGAGCACAAATGACGTACCCCTGACGTAATTGATTTTTGAAGGTTGGGCATATTTAACCGTTACAAAACAAAAACAAGGACAATAATAAACTGCCAGCATGTTATTAATTGACTTGGATTGTAATACTTAATAAAGCTCGATGAGCGCTTACAATTGATATAATTGATCTACCCCTTCAGGTTGGTAATTTCATACGTTATTTCTGGTTTGTAATTAGTGTGCCATTTGCATTTTCGACATCCTAGCTCGCCCCCCTTTAAACACCTAGGGAACCCCCAGATGTAACTGGTATAGTATCAGAGACCTCCCCATCCAGTACCACTGTCTGTGTCAGACCGCAAAGAAATGTTCAAGAAAGTCCAAATTTTCTTGTGATACTCGAGTCCTAAGGTGTTTTTAAAACTTGACCCACAAAATCGGAAAACAATCCCAAACTTTGAAGGCAAGGGGGTCACAATGACCCCCAAATTTTTATGCATAGGGTAAACCCTGGTACTACCACAACACCCTACCGAAGCCCACAGCTGCTCGCCCATAAAGGTTTTACACAATATGAAACCATTCGTGGGTGACATTTTTGTCAGAAATGAAATTTGACATGGCAGGGTATCGAGGCCGCGGCCTGGGCAGTTTTGGACATAAGCGGTTTTGGTGCGATACCATTAGGCACCGATACTTACGATCAACCCAAATTACAATTAAGCAAGATTTTAAGAGAACCCATGCTTTTAGATTACAAGGTTCTTGAACGTAAGAACCTTCTAGAAACTCCTGAAACTCAACATTACCTCCCTCGCCAGTTCTTGACCAACCAAACCGGCTGCACTTTGTATGGCATATCCATTTTCATCAAGTCCCAATCCTTTTATGTGGCTATGTGTAGCGATCCGCTGTGTTTTTGTCGTACTCTTCACTTCTTCTATCTTCATCTTGCAGTTGCTTTACGGTTTGTTTACCTCTCGAGTCAAAACTTGCGGCGACTTCACGCTTACCAACAGTGAGTCTACTTCAACTTTTGCGACAAAATTTCGTTAAATAAACACCATAATGAAACATTAATAGAATGATTCGATATAAAATTATTCAAATATAATAAAGTAGAAGAAATAAATATTCAAAAAATGATATTTATTGATTTTACATTAATTTGCGACAACCGTCATTCGGTTTGCGCATGCGTAATTTCATAGCAACTGTTTCCGTGTTTATATTGGAGATCCTGAAAAATTGATGAGAAATAATGAAAACGTAGTAATACTGGATTAGATGCACGCACCTCCTTAAAGGTTGTAATTAAGATAATGATTATATCTCACGCCAAACCCTTAAACACGTAACAAGATCTGTCAAGATGACTTAAAGATCATTAACGAGTTGTTTTGATGGTGTTAAAAGTCAAAATTAAGAAATCAAAGTGCTAAAGGTATTGCAAGTCATGTATTTTTTATTTAACCCTTTCCTAAACAGTAAAGTTTGTGGTGGTCCAACTCAAAAGTTGCTGTAGACTCTAGATTTGTGTACATTATATCACAGAAAATATTGAGGCAAAAGGAGAAACTGCTGGTAATCACTAGGGATGTAAAAACCAGGCCTTGTTTGGGAACACATACCGGTCCCTATTTAATTTGAAGTATTTTTGGGGGCTGCCGCCCCCACACCCCCGCTTTATTTTGTTTTGAAATTATTTATGGGGGCTGCTGCCAGGTTGGACTAAAGTACGCAATGGACCTGTCGGCGACGCAACGGACGCAATGGAGCTTGCGGCGACGAAATGGAGATTAATATTGACTATAACTTAAAAATCTTGATACTTATTCGCATCAAACTCTAATATTCATCTTAATCAATATCTTATTGAGACAAAGGAATCGTTTTTGTAAAAAAATACTCTAAAGAAAAATGCTTATTTCGATTATAATAGGATAATCACAGGCAAAATGGAGCTAATGGCGACGAAATGGAGATTTATTTTGGCTATAACTTGATAAGTTCCTACAAATTCACCATAAACTTTTGTTTTATTTATCTTTAACTTTATTTGTAGACAATACGATCAGTTTGTGTAATAGAAACAATGAAGAAAGGGTAGATTTTTCGATTTTATAAGGCAACCACGGGCACGACGAAATGTAGCTGATGGCGACGCAGTGGAGATTTAGATTGACTATAACTTAATAAACTTGACACGTATTCTCATAAAATTGCAATATTTGTCTTAATGACCATTTCATCAAGATAATTTAATCGTCATGTGAAATTTGTTTTAGAAAAAAACATGTAAATTCTGATATTTTGATATGATAATCATAGGCTAAATGGAGCTAAGGGCGACGAAATGGAGATTTATATTTGCTTATAACTTAATAATGTTCATATAAATCCACCAATGCCTTTGTTTTATTTGTTTTATAACTTTATTTATAGACAACATGATCAGTATGTGCAAAAGAAACAATGAGAAAAATGTCAATTTTTCGATTTTCATATGATAGCTATGGGCCCGACGTAATGGATCTTGTGGTGACGCAATGGAGATTTAGATTGACTATAACTTAATAATCTTGAAATTTCTTCGCAGAAAATTGCAATATTTGTCTTTACTAATATTTCATTAAGACACGTGATTCGTTTTGTATTTTTTTTCCTGAACAAACATCTTAATTCCGATATTTTAAAAGGATAATCACATGCTAAATGGAGCTGGCGGCGACGCAATGGAGATGGTGATGTTCTTTACCAATGCTATTCTGATCCTCCGGTTCCTGCTTTAATGAACAAATCAAGTCGGAATATGTGCCAATTCTTATTTTCAGAGTCTACTCACAGGCAAAATGGGGCTGGCGGCGGCGCATTTGAGATTTAAAAATCACGAAATGTGTTCGTAAAAGCCTGTTTGATTTTGAATGAAACATTTGCAAAGTGGCTGACGACGAGGAAATATAGATTCATTTTTGCCAAAGTCCAAATTCATGATTGGTTTGATATTTAATTGTATTTAAAGTAACACCCCATCTTGCATTAAAAAGTTATGTATTTATTCCATTTTGTGGATTTTTTTTATGATTTACGCACACTGCGAGAAGATATGGGTATTTCTTCAGGACAAGTCTTCATATCATCTTTTGCCTAATCACTTTTACGAGCATTTTATACAGAAATGATTTATATTTTCTTTTCCACTACGGCTAAATAGTATACAGAATGACACAGACGACAAAATAAAGTTTGGAAAAGTGTTGGAAAAGCATATGCTCTATTAGTAAGGGTTAACCCTTTCCCAAATGACGATGTTTTTACCAGACCTATTTGAAAAGAGTTTGTCGGGGTGTTGCGAAACAAACAGTATGTGATTCCACAGAAACTATTTAGGAATTGCCTCGGAAAAGGAAAAGTCATTAATTATCAGCATTTTCTCTTTTCTTTCGATGGTTTCGCAGCCTGAACATTGCTGATAGGAGAGACAAAACCACGCCGTGTTCGGGAAAGAGTTAAGAATATTGAATTCGCGTGTCAAACTGACTACTGATATACAGAAGCTTGTTCTGCCATATTTGGAAGTCACACACGGGAGCGGTCTAATACACCCTTAATCCTTTCTAGACGTCCTTCTTATTAATTTTTTCTATATAAATTTATACATAAAGGCTGCAGACAGAATGCAATGTTACATTACATGAACTGAATGACATGGAAATTATTCATGGGAAATTATTATTCATTATCAGAATTTTATTCTTCTCGATATTAAAAACCAGAATATATTTTTTAATAGTATTTTGTTCATATGGTCCCTCTGAAAAACAAAGTAAACACAATTTCAAACGACTTTGCTCAAATAATTTGACATTATGGAAAACAATGAGAGAAAGGAAAATTATATTTTTCAATATTTTCTTTATTTCAATGCTTTCGTTTTTCCGTCGAAAACCGGACTTGGTGTATCAATTATTGAATTGTTGAAACTACATTGTTAAGAAATATAGATTAAAAATATTTCATTTGTACAGTAATATTGTCACAAAATTAAAATATCGGAATTAAGATGTTGCTTCTGAGACAAATTTCACAAAA